>ML778478.1:714979-735586 GCA_009831015.1 Picea engelmannii | reverse complement strand
TTCATAGTTCTTGTACATATCTTGTTTGCATAGTCTCTATACATATCTTGTATATCTATCTCTTAGAAGATAATATGTTCCAAGAAGAACTATACCTATGGAAGAACAACAAGATAAGTCAGACAATACACATGAAAGGATGATGTACATCAAACAAATCATGTGGAAGTTATTACATAAGTAACAGCTGCAAGATAAGTTGAAATCAGCAATCAAGAAGAAATTGGAGAAAGACTTATGACACCTTGCAAAAGGCAATAAGGATGCAGACGGAAGCGTGGATTATGTTAGATGGAGGGAGTCGATTATATACTTCCAAAAGAAAAACATACACTCATACGTGAAGCAAGGTTTAGGAGGGAGCTAATCCTATGATCCATTGAAGATGATGAAGTATATATCCATGGTAGCAGCCATGAAAAGCAGTACGTGTTCAGTTTGACTTCAGAAGAAGCCCTCTTCAAAAAGAAGCCTTAAAGTATCCTTGGTGGTCCATCTACATCCATGATCCTACGATGAAAGGAAGAAGTTGGAATCTTCAGAGCATGGAATCTATAGAAAACTCCATGGACCCAAGAGCTAAAGAGAAACATGAGGAAGAACATGAAGATTCCAAGAAAGAAAGAAAAGCCAAAACAACCAGTCATTGTATCGAGAATCACAAGATTACCAGCCTGATATGAATTCACTAAAAGCAATCAAGCAGAGGAACTGAAAGTTGTGATGAAGAACAATGTATGAAAGACTTATGAATGTAAGCATTGCAAGATCCAGAACTAGAGGTTCTCCCAGATGGAGGGAGAAGACTATGATGATTACTTGTTCCAGTAAACCAGAAATACCTCTACATGAGTCATTATATCATCTGCAATATCCATGGGTTGGAGTTTTACATCAGATGAATGCAAAGATTGTTCTCTAGAGCAATTGAACAAAGAGTGTATGAAGAGCAACCTCAAAGCTTTGAGGTATACCAGAAAGAGACCCTTGTATGTAGATGGAAGAAGACAACTTGGTGGAAAACCTCCAATGCACAGTAGAAGCGTGGTGAAGACTTTCTATAACAGAAATATTGTATCAGAATGATTACTCAGAAGATCAGGATGATGGATTTCCAATCCATGACAAAGATCTCATGATGACAGAAGAAGTGCCACATGGATATGTTCCAGTTTGAGCCTTGCCACGATGTTATGAGCTAATGGGGAACAAAAGATGAATCCAACAATGACACACTATATTGATCAAAGCTATCAAGATGAGAAAACCAGTGTTCCAGAAAGACCAAAGTACTTTGAGATCAAGCATTACATTCTCCATGATGAACTCCAGAAAAGAGAAGTGGTTATATATATATATCCACAGATGAGCAGATAAGTAGACATTTTGGTAAAGCCTTTGTCCAAGATGAAAGAGTTTGCGTACTCAAGCTGGAGCTCGTGGAGACAACTTCCCTATTGAAAAAGGAAGAGATGACTCCCAGGTTGGGAGGGAGCACTGATGTGTTATTGATTTATGGATAGACATTTTTTAGTTCGAAAAATGGTCCAGGATGAGCAGTTCCTTTCCAGTTCGGAAAGTGGTTTGAGATTTCTGACGGACAGGCATGTTCCAGTTCGAAAAATGGTCCAGATCGAACGGTCATTTTTGTAATGAAAATGGTTCGATGGATTGTTGATGTACCATAGACAGTGATTTCCCATTGTGGTTAACATGGGGAATGGTCTAGGACGGTCTCTCTTCTTGATGGTTAATCAAGAAGACTGGTCTTCCTCGCCGGACAATCATTCTTTCGAAGCTCACAGTTGTGAGCAGTTTCGAAGAATGGTCTGTTTTGGAGGTTGGTGCAGGACAGTCATTTCCTTAGGAAATAGTCTGGATAGTCATTCCCTAGGGCAGATTCATTCTCTCCAGGTTGCACTTTGTTTAGTGTCGGAGGAATGGCCTAGATAGGTGAATGGTCCAGGTTCAGCAATCAGGACAGGCATTCCTTAGGGAAGACTCATTCTCTCTAGGTTACACTTTGTTTAGTGTCGAAGGAATGGCCCAGGGTGGGGAATGGTCCAGGCTAAAAAATCAGGATAGTTATTCTTCCTTGCTTGAGAAGAATAGTCCAGATAGCTCCTCATTGATGTTTGACCTTCTGAGGGCAGATGCTCTTCCAGATCTCACAAATGTGAGTGGAAGAATGGCCCAGATGATTTAGTTTATATCATAACATTGTTTCTGTGCAGGTTGATATCAGATGATTGTTATGAAGACTATATGTCTCTAGACAGTAGATGTATACTACTGTGGTGGATGTGTTCCATTGTTTGTGACTATACGTCACTGATCAAGTACCTGTGTGCTACTTGGTGTGGTAGTGTACCACTGGATTGTAGTTGTGTACTACTATGGATAGACACAGTTGTGTTATATTGAATGATATTGTTCTGATTGCCTTGAAGACTATCAACAGTGTTGGAAATGATTATCAGCTAGATGGATGATCAATGGACAGATATTTCCCAAACGAAAAATGGTTCAGGACATTTATTCTTCTAGGACATATGTTCGGATTAGAAGAATGGCTCTTGTGTCACTCTGTGGAGTGAGTGACTTATCCAGCATCATGTCTAATTACTCAGATGGATCATGGTTTTGAGAGATGATGCAGTTGATGACACTAATGGTGATGATGGTACTCATGATCTAGTCATGAGATAGTCTATACAACTATGTTGATGCTTCCGGGGGAATGGTATGTTTTTGCTCAAGACCATTACCTGTAATACCTCCCTAGCTAGGAGGGAGTGTTGATATTATGGTAGCTGCGAGAGGTATTTACCTCCACGTGTAAACCTAACGAGAATAGAATATTCCGGGAAGCAAGAAGCAACCCTAATGAGTTGGCTAATAACTCTAGAAGACAAGTCAGCTCGAGAGCATAATTTGTATTAGGTTATTAGCCTCCAAGAGAAGAAGTCGGCCAGAAGAAATATTATATACTAAGTAAATAGGCACCCAGAATGAGAAGTTGTCCCAGGCAGTTAGCCAGAATTAGTATAAATACCGGAGGCCAGTCTTCATTATGGAAAGCATTCTCAGAACTGCAGAGCTCACTTGTGCGCATTGTAGTTAGCCAGTTTGTGCGCAAGTTTGGAGGAGAAGTTGTCGTTGCAGCTGCTGCAACTAGCAGATTACGTTTTGGTTTGGACTATCTCTTGGTTATGGTTTGGACTATCTGATCAGCTCTTGTTTGGTGCGCTATCCTTCGAGAAAGGTGTGCTACCCTTTGTTTGGCTATCTAGCCTAGGGTTTGCTTCCAGAGTGATTCTCTGTCAAGGTTAAGGTGCTCAGAGGGTGGCTTCGGCCTATGGTTGGGTGAAAATAGTGATATTGTCTACGGTAAAACGCACACATCCATCATATTCTAACAACCTCATGGGAAGAAGGGGCTAAAGGCCCAGAGGGTAAAAGCAACTGGCAAAAGATAGAAGCCTAAAAATGAAACCTCGAGATGCTTCACCTAGGGATCCCTGAGAAAGCAGTAAAAGGCTTCTCAGCAAAAAACAAAGGGACCCATAATAAAAAATAATAAAACAAGACCTAGTCAGAGGATAGGGGGTCTCATCACGAGCCAGCCTATTAGGTCCATGAGCATGTAGCGGTATGACACTACCAGCAGTTGGTCACCACGCCAGGGTAGTGGCTCTTGGTGGCATAGCCAAGAGAAAGGGGGTCTCATCATAAGCCAGCCTTCTCATTTCCGTGAAATGCTTGTGGGTAACATTGCCACCATTGGTCACCACGCCAGGGTAGTGTCCCCTGACTAGCTTCTTGAAGAAAAAGCAATAAGAATAAAGATAAAAGGCATGAATGGGCTTGGAAACATTTGTATCCATGACAGGTGCAGCTCACCCTCTACAGAGGCACCCACAGGTAAGCCATGCATTTCCCTGCTATCATTGCACCCCTTGTCCAGACATCCCTTACCACCTCATCCACTCACATGGCTTGGATTTGATTTCTCCCGGAAACACCCCACATCCAGTGAGCATTGGCCCAATAGGACGCCCGGTCACTTCCTCCAAACTTGGCTTGCAGATTAGTGTAATGTCTTTGAGCACTTGACTGAGTAAAAGGGGTTTTATGCACATGTCTAATAAAATTGATGATTGTATATGATTGACATTGCTATGATCCTTGTGACTTATGAGCCCATGGAGGGTGTATCTGTTGATGTGCAGGACCATACCTGACGGACAGGTACACATGGGGAGATGATTAGTTCGAACCTCCATGGGGCTAAAAACCCATCATATGGATGTTGAGACCCCAGCAGGGGCCAGAGACAGATCAGAGGGTTTGCACCAGAGAAGAGGAGGACATTCCACCAAAGGCAGCTTAGCAGACATGTACCCAAGGGGGTTGTGCCCTTTCCACCAGGACGTTGGCCTTGGAAGGCCCATGACGTCACCCAAGACACTCATGACGTCATCCGGTGCTTGTCGAGGTTTTGGGAGGCAGTTGTGGCAGTTGTGGCACGTGTGGCAGCTTCCAATGGGCCAAGGGGGCCTAACGTTTTGCTCCAAGAGGCCAACGTTGTCCTAGAAGGGGCTAACGTCACCCTAAAAGGGCATGACGTCTTCATTTATGCTTGATTTAGGGTTTTATCATGACATTTAATGTAAAACAGTATTATTATGTATTTTTGGTCTTGTCGACCTTTTGTGACCTAAAATTTAATTAAGGTCATTGCTATGGTATAAGTAAGAGAGCTAAAACTCTCTTTTATTCATCATCTTTCACTCACACTTGTGTGAGATCTTAAATTTGTGCCCTCTTTTAGGGTTTTGGCTGAAATTACTAGTGCGCACTTGTTGAAGGAGGCTTATTTTGGCTATTTTTTGGCATTTTCTTGGTGGAAGGTTCACAACTAGGGTTTGGCATTGATGATACTTAGTGAATGTAAGTGAATTTTTGTAATCCTTCCATTACTTTAATGGTTATAGTATTTTACTTTCATTTTGTTAAAGAAATTTGTTGGAATAAACCCTAGGAAATAAGCACATGTTGGTGTCCTTATTTTAATTCCCTGCTAAGATTGTGCCAAGAAGTTTTTACCTATTGAAGACATTGCTAGGGCCTTGCCATTGCAACACCCTACCTTTGCTCTTCAATCCTAGCCGTTTTTATCTTGTCATTGAGCTAAAGGAGGAGGAAAACGCACTAAGGCCTAGGGTTACTACACCTTAGTGAGTCGTTTTCCCCTAGGGTTTGATGGTTGAAGCCTTGGCTCAACAACACTTCACCATCAAATTCTCTTGTCTTTAGCCCTTCCATTATCATATTGCTTCTTCAATTCTTGCCACTACCTTTGACTCCATTTGTCGTATGATTGCACTAGTCTAAGACCTTTTACTTGAGTGTTTTTTATCATAACCTCAAAAATCTTTGAACAACCATTAATACCTTCTAACCCTAACCTACTAACCCTATTGTTGGCATTTATCCATTTGATTTGTAGTTATACGTTGCAGCATTTAATCCTTTTATAAGCAATTGAGAGATTGGCTAAATGCGTAGTGTTCTTTGCTTCTGATGAATGTTGGTATTTTCACATTGATGATAAATCGTCCTTGCTCATTATGAAGCTTCTTCTTAAGCATTTATTGTTAAGTGACATATTGTGACTATTTCTATTGTACATCATTGATTTGCTTCATCAATATTATCAGTCAATTGCTTTATTTCAGAAAGTCCTTGATTATACGAAGTACTAACCAGCAAGTGATCTTGCAAATATATAGTTTCTTGTTGCTTTGTTCCGGGCAGGTACATTTCTGGTTATCATTATCTTTATTGGTTGTTTAGCCGAACTTTCTGATCAGTGGTGACTTGTGAGGGGGAAACTTTTACTTAGCTTTAAACCTTTGCCTTCTCAAAACTCCAGGTCACCGGGGACGTCTCCCATGGGCCTACCACCCTCAATAGAAAGAGATACCCTATTGAGGTGACAGTGATAGGGTAGTCTCTTGTTGCGTCAGTTTGTCTTCTTTACCTTTCCTTTATCCTTCAAACTACAAATTGTGCGATAACATTTTGGCGTCGTTGTTGGGGAACACTGAGTCAATTCTCCTCAAAGACGACACTTTTTTCGGTAAGCCTTTCTTCAAGAATCTTTATCTTACAAGCTTACCTGGCGAGTCCACTAAGGATGATTCCCTTATTTCTTTGATAATTTCAAGAAAATTATCTGGCGACTCCACTGAAGACGAAGCCAACTATGACTTCTCAATGGGATCCGGGAAACTACAAGCCTTTAGACATGAGTAAGATCTCGAGATACCCTCAACAAATGCCCCTTGAATACAAAAATTTGCTCCCTAGATTCATTGGTGGTGATAGGGAGAGAGTCGATTATCACATGAGAAACTTTTGGGATTTCTTTCTATCCCACCCTATCGCTGATGATGTTGAAGACTTGGTCATGAAACTTTTGTCTGCCAGTCTTTATTGCAACGCTAGGGAGTGGTATGACAACCTCCCCAATGTCAGCATCACAACTATGGAACAATTTGAAGAAACCTTTCTCAGAAGATGGGGTATTCAGTTGGAAGACATCCCAATACTACTAAAAAGACTCGAGCACATAAAGCAAACTGAGGATGAAACTGTCAGAGACTTCCAGGATAGGTTTGAGGACATGCTATATCAAATTCCTGAAAACCATCATCTTGAAGAGAAGTACCTTGTCCATCTCTATACCCATGCACTTTTGGTGCATCTGGGTTTTCCCCTCTGTAAGAGGAGCCCGAGGACGCTCAATGAAGCTCACAGCATGGCTGCAAGAATCAAGAAAAACATCTCCTTATCCGAGATAAGATACCTCTTTACCTCAGGTACTCTTAGTATGGAAAGTTTGGTTGCCCTTGAGAACTTTATTGTTGGTTTCCAAGAAGAAGGGGAACAAACCATGGATCAACATAGGATTGTTGAAGACGCGGTTGAGGAGCTGGAACCTAAGCAAAATGATGAAGTATCAACCTGTGCTCCACCCTCTGACAAAGCCATCCACGAACCTTTTCCCCCTGCACAACAAGAAGAGAATGAGGTTAGTTGCTTCCCTTTTCAGGATTTTGATAATACCTTGTTCCATGATTCAGAGAGTGAAGGAGAAGTGGAATCCTCGAACGAAGTAGATCTTCCTTGTTGTACAGTTGAAGATGAAGGAGCAGCTCATGAGGATGAAACATTGATGCATGTTGAAGACACCCAAGTCTTCAAAGCTCCTACACAAGAAGAAACCAACACAATAAGTTACCCTCCTCTCAAAAATTTTGATGATTCTCTACTTTATGATTTGGGAAATGAGGAGGAGATCGATGAGCCTTTGAACGTTCTAAATCCTTCATGCTATGATACAGATAGTGACATAGTTGGTATTGATGAGTTCATACATGTCAAAAGACGTAAATGGGATGTAGTTAGTTTTGATATGGACCCAATTTACGACATTGAGAATCGTTTCCAAGTGTTTCCTTCGCATACTTTTGATTTTGACTAGTGGCAACAAGGAGATAATATGTTTACCCATACTTTTCAAACAACCAAGGATGACCTAGTACCATGTTTTCCTAATGATTTTCGGTCTTACCTTGAGGGTTTTGATGAGTACTCCTCTGAGCACTTGGATTCATTCCATGAAGAAGATTATCAACCATCGTTGTGCTTAGATCTTGATAGGAGTAAGGACATTCTTTGCCTGAAGAAGGATCCTTGTGACAACTTTCTCCAGCCACCTCTGATTACTTTACTTTTCTCCGTCTCTAGAGGAGTAGTTGGGAGATATGTCTTTTGTATTGAGCTTCCTCTAGGGCAAACCCTAGAGTCCAGGGGTTGGTTGAATACTTCAAGAATAAGTCTGTCATCTCAACCTTTCAACCTTCCCTTAGCAGTTTGTCAGTCATCTTCTAGATCCTTGTCAATCCCTTCCAGGATTTCAGATTATGAGGACGTCCTAGGTAGCCAGCTTTCAGACCTTATGAGTCAGTTTTCTAAACCTTTGACTTTTCACGATCCCTTCCTGAAGTGGATTGAGCACTTTCCTCGAAGATTGACTTGGCATGACTTTATCCCTCCCACCCGCCTCCATGAGTTAGACTTTATGATTTCCAATGTATTCTCTAACCCATGTTATTTTTGTGCTTAACTTATCACTGTTTACCCATGTTATTTTTGTGCTTAACTTATCACTGTTTTGGTTTATGATGAAGCACAAAGGCAGGTATTGTGGGACATTGTTGGATTGGTTTCACTGGTCATTTGACTACACCTAACATCCAGCCAACAGGTAAGTGCAGGTAAGTAGGCATTTGCATTCATTGTATATACCATTTGTATTTCATGCTAGAATAGTTTGCTTTCACATTTGTACATATGCTTGCTTTCATTTTATATATGAGCTGGGGTGATATCACCACCCCAAAGGATTGCTAATAGTCTTATGTTGAGATCAAGCAGGTTACAAGTTATGCCAGAGATGTTGAGGTTCTCATGCGCTCTACAGTGAGCACATGTCCCCGAGTTGGAGCCAGATGTTATCCCCAGTTTAGGGATAACTAAGGAGATTATGTCTCGAGGCCCACAGGTCCCAGACATGGAGTACCGAGAGTCAGATCGACTTGAGCATAGCCCTAGAGGGCCCATCTTTTCTTTCCTTCAGCGCCTCCACTTTGTCAGCAGCAGCAGCATCCATCACCTCAGCCTGGTCCTGTAGCAGAAGTGGATCTTGCTCCATGAGGTAATGAGTCCGAGTATCATGGTATGTGTCACTTCGATCCTCAAAACCTTTGAATATGGGCATTTGATTATTTTTGTTTCTAACGGGTGCTTGGATGTTATGCCTATCCACTTGACCATATCTAGGGGGAATGACAGGATGCCCTAGTAAGCTTGTGCCCATAGGTTTTGAGTTGCCACTGGGGGGATTCATGAGAAGCCATCGTCCGCTCCCACCATACTTACCACTTTCCATCTTTCTCCTGCTCATCCATCCCATTACATTGGTCAGGGCATTGGGTTGGCCAAATATTTAAGTGTTGTACCTTACCTCGTGGGAAGAAGGGGCTAAAGGCCCAGAGGGTAAAAGCAACTGGCAAAAGATATAAGCCTAAAAATGAAACCTCGAGATGCTTCACCCAGGGATCCCCGAGAAAGCAGTAAAAGACTTCTCAGCAAGAAACAGAGGGACCCATAAAAAAAATAATAAAACAAGACCTAGTCAGAGGATAGGGGGTCTCATCACGAGCCAGCCTATTAGGTCCAGGGGCATGTAGCGGTATGACACTACCAGCAGTTGGTCACCACGCTAGGATAGTGGCTCTTGGTGGCATAGCCAAGAGAAAGGGAGTCTCATCACGAGCCAGCCTTCTCATTTCCGTGAAATGCTTGTGGGTAACATTGCCACCACTGGTCACCACGCCAGGGCAGTGTCCCCTGACTAGCTTCTTGAAGAAAAACCAATAAGAATAAAGATAAAAGGCATGAATGGGCATGGAAACATTTGCATCCATGATAGGTGCAGCTCACCCTCTACAGAGGCACCCACAGGTAAGCCATGTATTTCCCTGCTATCACTGCACCCCTTGTCCAGACATCCCTTACCACCTCATCCACTCGCATGGCTTGGATTTGATTTCTCCCGAAAACACCCCACATCCAGTGAGCATTAGCCCAATAGGAGACGCCCTATCACTTCCTCCAAACTTGGCTTGCAGATTAGTGTAATGTCTTTGAGCACTTGACTAAGTAAAAGGGGTTTTATGCACATGTTTAATAAAATTGATGATTAGATGTGATTGACATTGCTATGATCCATGTGACTTATGAGCCCATGGAGGTCGTATCTGTTGATGTGCAAGACCATACCTGACGGGCAAGTACCATTTTGGACAGGTACACATGGGGAGATAATTAGTTCGAACCTCCATGGGGCTAAAGCCCATCAGATGGATGTTGAGACCCCAGCAGGGGGCAGAGATAGATCAGAGGGTTTGCACTGGACAAGAGGAGGACATTCCACCAAAGGCATCTTAGCAGACCTGTACCCAGGGGGGTTGTGCCCTTTCCACCAGGACGCTGGCCTTGGAAGGCCCATGACGTCACCCAGGACACTCATGACGTCATCCAGTGCTTGTGGAGGTTTTGGGAGGCAATTGTGGCAGTTGTGGCACATGTGGCAGCTTCCGGAGGCCCAAGGGGGCCTAACGTTTTGCTCAAGGAGGCCAACATTGCCCTAGAAGGGGCTAACATCACCCTAAAAGGGAATGACGTCTTCATTTATGCTTGATTTAAGGTTTTATCATGACATTTAATGTAAAACAATATTATTATGTATTTTTGGCCTTGTCGACCTTTTGTGACCTAAAATTTAATTAAGGTCATTGTTATGGTATAAGTAAGAGAGCTAAAACTCTCTTTTATTCATCATATTTCACTCACACTTGTGTGAGGTCTGAAATTTGTGCCCTCTTTTAGGGTTTTGGCTGGAATTACTAGTGCACACTTGTTGAAGGAGGCTTATTTTGGCTATTTTTTGGCATTTTCTTGGTGGAAGGTTTACAACTAGGGTTTGGCATTGATGATACTTGGTGAATGTAAGTGAATTTCTGCAATCCTTCCATTACTTGAATGGTTATAGTATTTTACTTGCATTTTGTTAAAGAAATTTGATGGAATAAACTCTAGGAAATAAGCACATGTTGGTGTCCTTATTTTAATTCCCTGCTAAGATTGTGCCAAGAAGGTTTTACCTATTGAAGACATTGCTAGGGCCTTGCCATTGCAACACCCTACCTTTGCTCTTCAATCCTAGTCGTTTTTATCTTTTCATTGAGCTAAAGAAGGAGGAAAACGCACTAAGGCCTAGGGTTACTACACCTTAGTGAGTCATTTTCCCCTAGGGTTTGATGGTTGAAGCCTTGGCTCAACAACACTTCACCATCAAATTCTCTTGTCTTTAGCCCTTCCATTATCATATTGCTTCTTCAACTCTTGCCACTACCGTTGACTCCATTTGCCCTATGATTGCACTAGTCTAAGACCTTTTACTTGAGTGTTTTTTATCATAACCTCCAAAATCTTTGAACAACCATTAATACCTCTAACCCTAACCTACTAACCCTATTGTTGCCATTTATCCATTTGATTTGTAGTTATACTTTGCATCATTTAATCCTTTTATAAGCAATTGAGAGATTGGCTAAATGCGTAGTGTTCTTTGCTTCTGATGAATGTTGGTATTTTCACATTGATGATAAATCGTCCTTGCTCATTGTGAAGCTTCTTCTTAAGCATTTATTGTGAAGTGACATATTGTGACTATTGCTATTGTACATCATTGATTTGCTTCATCAATATTATTAGTCAATTGCTTTATATCAGAAAGTCCTTGATTATATGAAGTACTAACCAGCAAGTGATCTTGCAAATATATAGTTTCTTGTTGCTTTGTTCCGGGCAGGTACATTTCTCGTTATCATTATCTTTATTTGTTGTTTAGCCAGATTTTCTGATCGGTGGTGACTTGTGAGGGGGAAACTTTTACTTAGCTTTAAACCTTTGCCTTCTCCAAACTCCAGGTCACCAGGGACGTCTCCCCTGGGCCTACCACCCTGAATAGAAAGAGATAACCCTATTGAGGTGACAGTGATAGGGTAGTTTCCTGTTGCGTCAGTCTGTCTTCTTTACCTTTCCTTTATCCTTCAAAGTACAAACTGTGCGATAACATGATCTACGAGCAAAGAGGCTACACATTGACACAAACATGGCCTATGTCCTTTGATTTTAGTTGGGTATTTGTTAATTTCTTTAAAACCAACAACTAGATAAATGAGATCATATTTGATTTATACTACTAGAATTATTTAACCATTTAATGCAGCGAAAATTTCAGAAAAGAAAAATCACTCAAGGACAATTATTTTTATGCTCTTCAAAGATCAGTTCTTCATTCAAAATATCTTCAGAACTTACAATAGCTCTTGTACTCGGGAAAGTGGCTCTCATAAAGAAAAACCACAAACACACTACAAACCTATCAAATCACAATGCCTCGATATGTGTGTTGCCAATCTTCTGAGGTTGTCCATACAGATCCGTATGGACTATACGAATCTGCTGTACAGCCGATCTTCTACTGGAAATTAGTTTTGTAGCTCACACATGCGATGGTCTGTTGGTGCTTGACTATTGTACGGATCTATACAGCTATACGAATCTGTTGTACGGCCATGTGTGTGTTGCCTCGGTTTTTGTCCAGTTGTTCGGTTGCCCTAAATTTGTAAGTTCTTTTTGCTGCCCTATTTTCTCCTCGCCAAATTACTCACTCTGTTGTGAATAATGAATGTGTCTTGACTCCTTCCTTTGTTGTCTTTTTATAACATTGAGTTGGGCCAAATCCCTAATCTCAACAAACAAGATTAAATCTCGCTATCCCGTTAGATCAATGGCTCACATTTAATTTAAATCACTAGTGCCAAAACTTAGGAACTTTATTAAATTAAACTCAATTTATAAAAAGACGTTCACTTTATTAATTAATTAATAAAGTGAACTCCCAAAAAGCATAGGAGTCATTAAATGACAATTTCCACAAGTTAGACACTCCTTGTGTAAATACATGTCTAAGCTACAATCATCAACACTCCCTCTTAGCGAGGAAGGTATTTTCCACCACTCCAAGCTTGTCTCGAAAGAACAAACTTCCCTTTACCAAGGGTTTGGTGAGTATGTCTGCCAACTACTCATCTGTTAGAATGTATTGGAGTTTGATTGTTCCCTTCGGGACCCTGTCTCTGATGAAGTGGTATATGATCTCAATATGCTTCGACCTATCATGAAACACTGCATTCTCTGAGAGTTTTATGCAACGTTGGTTGTCACAGTGAGTCACTATCGACTCCAGCTCCTGATCAAATAATCTTATGAGTAGCTTGCAAACCCAGATGGCTTCACAACTAGCTAAGCTCACTGCCATGTACTTAGCTTCCGCTGAACTGAGTGCTACTAAGGCAGTTTCCTGCTAAACTAGGAAATCATTGTTGACCCCAAGCTGAAACAACACCCTGAGGTGCTCTTCCGATATTTATCACTCCCTGCCTGATCTGAATCTGAGTAGCCATACAGCTTCACCCTATTTCCGCTAAGGTACCTCAAGCCATATCCAAGTGTGCCCTGCAAATATCTGAGCACGTGCTTTGCTACTATCCAATGAACCTGCCTCGGCTCCACCATGTACTAACTCAAGGTGTTAACAACAAAGCAAATGTTTGGTCAAGTTTGACCAAATACATCAATGAGACAATCAACTTCCTATATTGCCTAGAATCTGCCAACTCTGAATCTGAAGAATCCACCTTCTTCAGGTTGGACACCATTGGGGTGGCCATAGGTCTACTTTCCTCCATCCTGAATCCCTTCAGGATCTCTAAGACGTACTTCCCATGTCCAAGGAAGATCTCACCAGACGTCTGCCATACCTCTAGTCCCAGAAAGTAGTGCATCATCCCAATGTCCTTCATCTCAAATTCTGACGCCAAGTCTGACTTGCATCATGCAATCAACTTCTTTGTGCCTGTCAAAATAAGATCATCCACATAGAGTACCAAGATGAGGGGCTCAGATCCAACAAGTAAGAAATACAAGTTGGGATCTGCCTCACTCTTGGTGAATCCCATGCTCTGCAAATAGTTGCCAATCCTGGAGTACCAAGCCCTCGGCGCATGTTTCAGTCCATACAGGGATTTCTTAAGCCTGGATACATATGAATCTCTATCATGAACCTCAAACCCCTGTGGCTACTCAATGTAGACCTCTTCCTCAATGATCCCATTGAGGAAGGTTGTCTTCACATCCATCTAGTGGATCCTCCATCCCATCTTTGAAGCAATAGAAATCACTGCTTGGATAGAGGAGTGTCTGGCTATAGGAGCAAAATTCTCCTCGTAGTCTACTCCCTCTTTCTGAGAGAATCCTCGAGCCACGAATCTCTCCTTGTACTTCTCCAGGATGCCATCTGTTGCATGCTTTTGATCTTGTACAACCATCTGGAGGTCACAACTGACTTTCCCACTGGTCTCAGTACAATCTCCCAAACATCATTTTTCACGATGGAGTTGTTCTCCTCCACCATGGCATCTCTCCAAACTTGTTGGTTGGTTGCTTCCTCAAAGCTGGAAGGCTTCGAGTCTATGATGTTGTTCATCAAATCCATATAAGTCAGAAACTTACGTGGAGGTCTGCTCTCCCCGAATGTGGTCCTGGGAGCCTCAACATGCTCCTAAGCATCTCTCAAATTCTACTCAAGCCACATGGGCCTCCTGGCTGACTTGGAGGGAGCCAACTGCTCCTCCTCCCATGAAGGTTGGCCCCTCGCACTGGAAGTCTCTCCGCTATGTTCATCCTTAGGATCCATCTGTTGTGTATCCTCTACAACTGTAGGAATCTCATGAGATTCCTTGATGCCAAGTTCTCCTTGAACTTGACATCTCGACTCACCACTGTCTTTCGTTGATCTGGAAGAAAGAATCTGTTAGCTTTCGAATCCTCGTTGTATCCTACTAGGATGCCCTTCTGACCTAAGGGCTCCAACTTTGTCCTCTTCTCCACGGGAATGTGGATGTAGACTGGACAACCAAAAATCCTGAGATGTCCTATCTCAAGTCTCACACCTGTGAATGCTTCCTCCGGGGCCTTGTCTTCCAATATCCTATGAGGGCTCATGTTCTGCAAGTACAAAACTATGTTGCATGCTTCAACCCATAGAACCATGGGAAAACTCTGATCATGGATCATGGCCTTCACTGCACTGACAATAGACTGGTTCTTTCTTTCTGCAACTCCATTCTACTGTGGGTTGTAGGCCGCGGTCTTCTCCCTCTTGATCCCTGCCTCCTTGCAAAAATATCTGAACTCATTAGAGGTACACTCACCCCCATTGTCTATCCTCAGCACCTTGATCTTCCTCCATGTCAAGTTCTCCACCTGAGCTTTGAACTCCTTGAACTTACTGAAAACCTCATCATTGGTTCTCATGAAGTGGATCCAGGTCTTCCTGGAGAAATCATTAATGAAGGTTACATAATAAGATGCACCCTTCATTGAAGAAACAGACATAGGCCCGCAAACATCAGAATGTATCAAATCCAAAATCCCTTTGGATCGAGTCTCATTGCTAGGAAATGAAGCCTTGACATTTTTTCCAAGAGCACCACCTCTGCACAACCCTGTTGCTCTAGACTAAAGTATGGAAGTCTGGTGACCATCTTCCTCAGTATGGGTAGTGCTCTGTGATGTAGATGTCCCATCCTCATGTGCCACAGCTTGCACAGGTTCTCAATGTTGTGCACCAATGCTTGAATAAGCTTTCCCTAAAGCTTGTACAAATTCCCTTCCCTGACTCCAATCCTCATGGCAGTATCGGGATTAGCTCCCTTTGGGTAGATGAACACCTACCCCCTACAGAAGGTAACTGCATAACCTTTGTCCTCCATGACTGAGATGGAAAAAAGGTTCTTCTTCAGACCAGGTACATAGAGTACCTCTTGAGCATCAAAGGATCCTCTTGACTCAAGTTGGAATTGAATTGTCCCTTGACCCTGCACTGCATACTTGGCATCATCACCAAGTTCTACGTGGACCTCTGAGTCTTCCTTTGATAATCTGTCGAACAACTCTCGAGCTTTCGTCATGTGGCTAGAGGCACCACTATCTAGGTACCAAGAACTCCTAGCAATAATGTTGGTCAAAAGGTAGGAAACTAGAGAGAAATCTCTCAAACTTTGTAGCAAGTTCACTCAACTGAGTCTCTGTTGTGGTTGCTACTTGCTACATCTTTCCTATGTCTTTCTTATTCTCTGGACACTGAGAAGCATTGTGACTGTTCTTGTGACAGATGTAGCACTTGAGCTTGTTCAAGTCCCTCTTCTGTCCAAAGTCCAAACTGTTGTCCCTCTCCCTGACTGTTACCTTTCTTGATGAAGCCTTTACCTTTGCTTTTCTTAGCCTTGGTGATTACGGCCAAGTTCTCATCAGCTCCTCCTCCTTGCTTGTTGGATCTGGACTCTTCCCGAGTCTCCTCCTGATTACAGTTGTCCCATAATCTTTTCCAGTCTGGGAGGTTTTCCCATGCACAAATCCCATTTACGAATGGTTCCCAAGACTTGGTGAACCCATTCAAGGCTATATTCACTAGCTCTGCATCCAAGATATTTTCTCCAACATCTACAAGCTAATCACGGATCTGCGTGATCCTCATAAAGTAACTTGTAACATTGTTAGATATGTTCATCCAACAATCTCTAAGCTTGTTCTTCAGGACCATTTTTCGGTTCAAGTTGTCACTATGAAAGAGACCAACTAGGGCATCAAACATGTCCTTTGCTTTGGTATTTTCTGCTACATGTGGGATCAGGTGATCCTTCACAGCTTCCAGTATCACCCTTTGTGCCTTTATGTCCTCCTTTGTTGAGCTTCCTTTTTGTAGTATCTACTAGCTCTAGAAGGACCTTATCTACATTCTCCCATAAGTCATGCTCTTTGAAGATCAAGGTGACTCTTGCCTTCCAAGGCAAGAAATTAGAAGCCCCATCAAGCATGTCCTCGAACCTGACACTGCCAACTAACATGGATGTCATGTGCTTAGTCCTTCAAGCACATTGTTGTTGAGACCTCTGAATTTGTAAATTCTACTGTCAACAACTAATTATTCTTTTCTCTCGAAGCAATGGCTTTGATACCATGTTAATTTATTTAAAACCAGCAACTAGATAAATGAGATCATATCTGATTTATACTACTGGAATTATTTAACCATTTAATGCAGCGAAAATTTCATAAAAGCAAAATCACACATGGACAATTATTTTTCTTCTCTTCAAAGATCAATTCTTCATTCAAAATATCTTCAGAACTTACAAGAGCTCCCTGTTGAGTTTTGGTGTACCTTGGGAAGTGGTCCCCTTGTGGTTGTGGGTCTCTAACCACAAGAGGGAAATATTTGACCCTTTGTACCTTGTACTTTATGTCTAATTCCACATCGACTTTATCCTAAGTCAAAAAGGTGGAATCTGTCACTTAAGGAAAAAGTGACAATTAATTCACTTTGTGGGTGAATTGACGGACATAAAATGAACTTAGGAAACTTAACCCAAAGTGGGTTTCTAAGTGAGATATTTGTGAGAGGATCTCACCCATTGATTAGAGATGGCTAGGAGTGATCTACGCCATTCATCTCTAGGTTTCCTTATGGATGGTTCAAGAGGGGCGCGCATAGGGCAAAGGGAGGCTCATTCACTCATTTGTTCACTTGGAGAGTTTGGAGAGGAGCATTGAGAGGAGAATGGAAGCGTTGGATGAGGAAATCTTGGGCGCCATCATTCATGGAGAGCATAAGGAGGATTAGGGCCTCGTTATTGTGTGGTGTGAGTTATTGCTTGGTGGAGGGCGCAAGATTGGCAGGCACTAGTAGTTCATGAGCTATTGCATATCTGAGTGGTTCAGTGTTGAGACAGCATACAAGAGCTTCTTTGTATGCAAGGGTTTCTCCATTGGCCAAGGGAGAATCAAGGGAACATCAGTTCAGTGAAATAGGCAACAAGGAAGAGAGGGTGCACTTGCTTTGGCGCATTCTTCATGGAACCTTCTAGCCAAGCTTGAGAGGAGCTTGCTACTTGTACAAGTTCCATTGTATTTGTTTACTTGTTGTATTCCATGCTTGAGACATCACATATATACACTTTCATTCTAAATTGGTTTTCCTCGGGGGGGGTTTATCCAAGGTCATGTTGACCAAAAATACTTGTGTTCAAATTTCATTTATAATTAGTGTTTAAATCAGCAATTGGAGCTTGTTAAGATCCTAGAGGAGTGTTATATGTTTTGATTTTTACATGTGCTAATATTCAATTACTAAAACCATTTGCAAGGGCACCTTAAAAGAGCATATAACCATCAGTTGAAGGCAGATTTCTTGTCAGAATTAAACACACATGTTTGCTGTCCTAAAACAGCAACAAGGACATATTTGAATAACTAAACTTAGAGCCCAAAAAGAGGTCACAAGAGAGGCCTGTTGGGCAGCCTTCATAGTTCCTCAAAAATCTACTCTCGTACTCGGGAAAATGGCTCTGAGAAAAAAAAAACCACAAACACACTGCAAACCTGTCAAATCACAGTGCCTTGATCTGCATGTTGCCAATCTTCTGAGGTTGTTCGTACGGATGCATACTGACTGTACGGATCTGTTGTATGGTCGATCTTCTGCTAGAAGTTATTTTTGCAGCTCACATGTACGAGGGTATGTTGTTGCTTAACTGTTGTACGGATCTGTTGTACGGTCCTGTGTGTGCTACCTCAGTTTGCGTGCATCTGTTCTACTACCCTCGATTTGTAAGTTGTTGTTGCTGCCCTGTTTTCTCCTCGCCAAATTACTCACTCTGTTGTGAATAATGAATGTGTCTTGACTCCTCTCTTTGTTGTCTTTTTATAGCATTGAGTTGTGCTAAATCCCTAATCTCCACGGATGAGAATAAATCTCATTGTCCCGTTAGATCAATGGCTCATATTTAATTTAAATCACTAGTGCCAAAACTTGGGCACTTTATTAAATTAAACTCATGACGAAGCAGGGGAAAGGAAACACCGAAGTGAATTGGGGTGGTTGCGTTGTTGAAAGATGGTGGGATTTTGCATTTGGATGGAAAACGGATATTTCAAAATGTTCATCTTCATCCTACATCTCGCAAAATATTTTCAACAATCCTGTAACTCCAAATCTGAATCACCCTACTGCTGCATGCCCACATATAATAATCACAAATGTGTGACTGCAACTTTTCCATAGAAAAATAGATCAGTTATGGTTCATATGTTTAAAACCTTTGCTATGAAAAAGGAGGTTTTAGTTTGTTGGTCAGACTCTTGATTTGGTTGCACAACCCTAAATGTATGAAAAAGGCAGTTTGAGATGAAAAAGGTTGTTTGAGTTTTTTTTGGTGAACAGTTGATTTTGTGACAAAACCCTAAAATTTGTATGATATATATTTATATTTATATGATGTTTATTTATATCTTAAATATAATTGATATAAAAATAATTGTCAAGAAATTTTTATACGTTTATATATATATATATATAAGTAAAATATAATTTGTATGATGTTTATTTATATCTTAAATATGTTTGAAGTAAAAATATTATTTGTTTATAAGTTTGTATGTAAATATATATATTTACACCGAAAAATTATGATCACTTTCATCAAGTGATTAGAATAAACAATACGTGATCACTGATACAAATTTTACTGATGTGTTTTTCAGTATCAAATACCTGCAGTTTCATATAATACAAATAGTTAAGTAGGACAATATGGCCAAACATGTCCGTGAAAGTCATGAAATAAATTCATCTGTTTGCATTGATTTGAGACATTTTCTTTTAAATACACGAAAAATGATAACAAAACAATTAATTAATCTCATACCCTGTTATATAAGAGAGAGAAAGGTCAAAAGAAAAAGGTAAATACATGTCGTGCATCCATAGGATATGGACAGACGACAAAGGTATGAGAAGAACGTTCCCTTATAAACACCTTCGGTATTTTTTATAAGTTTGTATGTAAATATATATATTTACACCGACAAATTATGATCACTTTCATCAAGCGATTAGAATAAACAATACGTGATTGTTGATACAAATTTTACTGGTGTGTTTTTCAGTATCAAATACCTGCAGTTTCATATAATACAAATAGTTAAGTAGGACAATAACATATATCAGTAAAACTGGAAGGACAATATGGCCAAACCTGTCTGTGAAAGTCATGAAATAAATTCATCAGTTTGCATCGATTGGAGACATTTTCCTTTAAATACACGAAGAATGATAACAAAACAATTAATTAATCTCATACCCTGTTATATAAGAGAGAAAAAGGTCAAAAGAAAAAGGTAAAATACGTGTCATGCGTCCATAGGATATGGACAGACGACGAAGGTATGAGAAGAACGCTACCTTATAAACACCTTGGGTGTAATTAAAATCACTTTATAAAAAGATGTTCACTTTATTAATTAATTAATAAAGTGAACTCCCAAAAAGCATATGAGTCATTAAATGATGATTTCCACAAGTTAGACACCCCTTGTGGAAATACATGTCTGAGCTACAGTCATCAACAATATCTATCTCTATTGTAGAGTCTCTCTGTTATTAATTTCAATATCTTATTCTATGGGGGGAGTTATTTTTGTTGAGATTTATGTACCTTGGGAAGTGTTCCTCGTGTGTTTGTGAGCTTCTAAACACATGTGGGAAGTACTATGTACTTTGTGTGAAAATTCCAAGTCCTATCAACTTGCCTTCTTGGTCTGTCTTTGACCACAGAAAGGCTCTAAGTTTTCACTGTCGGGTAAAGTATTTTCTGCTGTTTTATAACAGCCAACAGTCCAAAAGTATTTTGCTGATTTGTTACGGTTATGTTCTCGATTTTGGGTGCTCTAGCATGTCGTTTTCGTCACCAGAAATTAGTACATGCATCTCAAAATAAACAT
>ML778478.1:688517-698575 GCA_009831015.1 Picea engelmannii | reverse complement strand
CAAGTCTGGCTGAGAAGAAGAAAAGATGGGCCCTCAAGGGCCATGCTCAAGTCAATCTGCTCTCGTACTCCATGTCTAGGACCATGTGGGCCTCGAGACATGATCTCCTAGTTATCCCTAGATATCGGGGATAACAGGTACTATTCCCTTCCAGCTTGAGTCGGTTAGATTTTGGCAATGTCTTGTTTGTTCCAGGTCTCTGGAAGAACTTGCTTTCAATTTCAGTTATGGAGGATAAGGGCTTTGTAGTTGAGTTCAAGAACCAGCAAGTCCTTATCAGATCGAAGGAATCTAGCCTAGATATAACGCAGATAATAGGGGTTAGAGAAGGTAATCTTTACAAGTTGCAGGGTGAACCTATTTGAGCCCTAGTTCATAACAATGACAGCTTGTGCGGGTTGTGGCACAAGAGGATGGGGCACATGCATCACGAGGCTTTGCCTATTCTGAGGGAGATAGTCACAGATCTTCCAGAATTCAATATTGAGCAACATGGAGCATGCAAAGAGTGCACACTTGGCAAGGATGCCAAGGTTGCTTTACCAAGCAGCGAGCATAATAAGACTTCAAAGCCTTACAGGGTCTATATTCTAGAGCAGAGGAAGACAAGAGTGAGAAGAAAAGTAAAGTTTGAGGAAGACTTTGCATCCAGGAAGTCCCATGAGCCTATTCCACTAACAAAGGATGAGGAGCAAGAAACTTTGAAGGCTGAGCCAGGGTCACTAGTGATTTCTAGAGCAGTACAACAACCTTCAAGTGAAGAGGGGGAGACATCATCCCCTTCCACTTATGTCAAAATACCTTGATGGTTCACTCAGACATTGAGGGATGCTCAAGAGTATATTGAGGCTCCTAGTAGCACATTTAGAGAGAGCAGACCTCCGAAGAAGTTTCCAAACTACATGGCATTGATGAGAAGCATTCTAGATTCTGAGCCTTCCAGCTTTCAAGAGGCAGTAGACCAGACCGGAGGGGAAGTCAGTAATGAGTTTCAGGTGGCTCTACAAGATCAACCATGCAACAGATGGTAGCATTAAGAAGTTCAAAGCCAAGTTTGTGGCGAAAGGGTTCTCCCAGAAACAAGGAGTGGACTATTAGGAGACTTTGGCTCTAGTCATCGGGTACACTTCCATTAGATTAGTCATGTCCTTAGTTTCATTTATGGGATGGAGGATACATTAGATGGATGTGAAGACAACTTTCCTTAATGGGATCATTGAGGAATAAGTGTACATAGAGCAGCCTTGGGAATTTGAGGTAAATAGGAAAGAGTCCCATGTTTGCAAACTTAAGAAAGCCTTGTATGGACTCAAGCAAGCACTGAGCGCATGGTATTCCAAGATCATTGGATATCTATAGAGTATGGGCTTCACCAAAAGCAAAGTAGATCCTAACTTATATTACATATTTGTTGGCATTGATCTACTCATTATGGTGCTATATGTAGATGACTTGTTTCTTACAAGTGCAGAGAAGCTCATTACAGGATGCAAAGTAGACATGGAAGTTGATTTCGAGGTAAAATACATCGACATGATGCATTATTTCTTGGATTTGGAGCTATGTTGCAAGAAACACCCCCCCAAGCCATGTACCAGTACCCAAAACGGGTCAAAATGTCGAAACGGCTGGGAAACGTCATCAATTGTATCGTACGACGTTTCCCGATTTGGAAACATCATATGGTACGACCGACAATGTTTCCCAGTCATTTCGAGGCAAGCGACAACCGTTTCTACATATTTTTCTTGCTATGCAAGCCCGTCCAAGCGACCAAGAGGGTCGTGGATCCCTTAGGTGGAAAAAATCCCCTCATTAACCACCAATAAACATTTTAAATATGTCCACATGCTTAATTAACTATCATCGCCATTTCACCCACCCTAGTAATTAATGGTAATATTAAATTCTTAAGTAAAAGTGACATTCTCCTTTATCTTTCATTTTCATCCTTTTACTTAAATTTTTAACATTACCAATAATTGTTTTGGGATGTTTGAGAGTGGTTCCAACCTCATTGGACTTCATATGGAGAAAGTAGAATTTTAGGTCCCATTCAAAATTCAACAGACTTAACGGTTTTTAGGATTTCAAGATTGGCAAGCTTGCAGCGTTTCCACTAGATTCTATCATGTATGAGGGTATGGAACAGGCATTTAATCAAGAGCACCAAGCCCTCTATGTATCTCGATGTCCACCAGTTAACATTTTTGGGGTTGACCGGTTCAGTTTTGATAACATTGCTCTCTACAATACAAGGATGTACAAGTGTCATACTAGGGTTTATCCAACCCCCGTGATGAAACGCCCTCAAGGAATGATTCTCCTAGGGTTTAATGCCTCTCCTCTAGGATGGTGCACTCTCTAACAAGATGTTAATCCAATGGCCCTATTCCATGGTTTTATCCAAGAGTCCTCATGCAAGGCATTACTCCTCTAACTCTGTGCCACATGTCCTTTCATGTTAATATAGACATGGTTTTCCTTCTAAAATGTCATTTACGTGTATCATTTTTTTTTCTTGCAAATTTAAAAAAAAACTATATATATATATATATATATATATATATATATATATATATACGGCATTTCCCCCGACGTTTCCATTTTTGGAGAATCACATTTCCCGATGTCCCCATTTCGGAAACTTCCATATGTTTCCCCGTTTAGTGCAACTTAGGCTTGGAGGTTTGGCAAGGACCAAGAGAGATTTTCCTTGGGTAGGGTAAGTATGCAGTTGAGATCCTGAAGAGGTTTCAGATGGAGGACTGCAAACCTATGGCCACACCCAAGATCACTAATCTGAAGAAGGTGAGAGCTTCAGATTCAGAGTTGATGGATCCCACATTGTAAAGGCGGCTAATAGGTTCCTTGATATATTTGGTTAACACTAGGCCAAATATATGTTTTGCAATGAACACCTTGAGCCAGTTCATGGTGGGGCCAAGGCAAGAGCATTGGGTAGCAGCAAAACATGTGGTCAGATACTTGAGGGGCATAGTGGAGTATGATTTGAGATATCTTGGAGATAGTGAAGCAAAGTTGCAAGGGTATATAGACTTAGATTGGGCAGGCAGTGCAGCAAACAAGAAGAACACCTCAGAGTGATGCTTTAGCTTGGGATCAGTGATGATATCTTGTTTCAATAGGAAGCATACTTTTGTAGCACTTAGCTCAACAAAGGCAGAATACATGGAAGCTAGTACTACTAGTTATGAGGCCATCTGGCTTCGCAAGTTACTTGCAGGATTGTTTGATCAAGAGTTGGACCCCACGGTCATTTACTGTTATAATCAGAGTTGTATCAAACTCTCTGAGAATCCAATGTCTCATGACAGGTCCAAGCACATAGAGATCAGATATCACTTCATATGAGACATGATTCAGAAGGGACCAGTGAAGCTCTAGTATATTCCCATGGATCAGCAGGTAGCTAATATTCTTACCAAGCCCTTCACAAAAGGGAAGTTTGAGGCATTCAAAGACAGACTTGGATCGGTGCAAAATTCCTTCCTCGCTAAGAGGGAGTGCTAAGAAATATAGATCAAACAAGAATTTATGCACAAGTTCGATGTGAACATGTTGGAAGTGGTTCGAGATATTTTGATAAGTAATTCTATTTTATAATTCACTTTAGTATAAAGTGAAAAGTCTTTAGTTGTTGAGTCGAATAAAGTCTATTTCATGCATTTATGACTTAGATTAGGATTAATCTCAACCATAGATCTCACCGAGAGATTATGGTTTTGGTAGATTAGGATTTCAGCGAAAAGTATAAGGACAAGTAAAGATAAAGAGTTCAAACAGAGTTTTTGTCGAATGGGTTGAGCATCCAAGAGAGAAAGAGAGCAAGGTGAATCAAAAAGAGGAGCAAGCCATACAGCTGTAGATCCGTACAAGATGTATAGCCACAGATATGTACAGTTCATAAAACAGCAGATCCATAGTCATACAAAATCCGTACAGCAGTTTTGTTGTTGTTTTATTGTTTTTCCAGTAGGCGATAATTCTCTCACGCAGGTCATACACCTTTTCAGAATGATTTGATAACTGTGCAGCTGCTAGGTTTTAGAAGACTGTGGAAGTTACCTTGTAAGCTTTGTCATAGGAATGAAAAGCTGATTTTGAAGGAGAAATTACCTGTGTATGTGTGAAAGTGTTTTATGCTTCCGCTATCTACTTTTCCAGCTATTGTGTGACTGGTGCTAGGGTCTGAAATTTAATTTCTGTGCTAATTAAATTCAGCAATTTGTTTGTCTAATTGATATCACAAGGACAGCAGTCATCTAGGGTTGGAAATTTTACAATCTTCAGGAATCAGTAATGTGCATTTCTGTTGGTTTTAGTTTTTATAATGTGCATTCCAGCAGTTTGATTTCACAAATTATACATGCATGCATGCATATATCATTGGTTTAGACTTTAGATTAGGGCCAACATTGTGTATTTTTTGTTCACTTAATATTTTATAATCTTTTTAAGTGCCACGCGTTAGCTCCAGGTTAAGCACAGAAGGAAAGACACATCTCCTCATACTGGGCTGTAGAAAGCACTTCTCAGCACAATCAACTCATGCTAAGCACACGTACTAGATCATCACCTCCTTAATATTGAGATATGTCTTCCTTGGTCTACTATAAGGCTATAAATATTCAGTAACCCAATTATTATACAAATGCACCCTATCATGACTTCTCTATCAAACTAGAAGTGTATAAGTCTTCATTATAGCTATGTAATTACTGGCTATTGTCATAGATTCTGTCAACAGTAATCTACTACTTGTATGTTGAAAGTCAGACAGGAGTTTACCAGCAATACTCAAGCTTGTAAGAGAATCATGCTTGTAACATATAATGTCTCAAAATCAATGAAGAGTGTTACAAACAATGTCACAAGAAACTTGCAATATTTGACCAAACTGTTGTATTTTGGAAACTATTATATAGGAAGGACCACGAGCTAGAGAACAATGTCATCAAAAAGCACCTTGCAAGAACTCTGAAAGTGTCAAACACCTCAAGTTCTTTGTTCTTGTAATGACCCAAAATGAACCTATATGGTGGTGACTTTCATACCTTGTAGCAATCAAAAGTAACTAAATCCCCCAAAACCCCGTATCTTCCTTAACTTGCAAGGAACCAAAACAAATGAGGTGGCACAAAAACTTAAATGAAGAACACTGGGACCAAGTGGAAAATAGAATGATAATGAATTTATTGATATGAATATCAGAAATCACTTAAGAGATACGAAATCAACCTGTGTCTCTATGATTCCTTGCACTATGCACTCCTTGGCTTCTACTTTGGGCTTCATGATATACCTGGACACAAAAGGAGATGAAAACCAAAATTGTTTACCTTTTCAGAGTAAACTTTAAAAAGAAAAGTCAATGTATGAAGTAGTTGAACAGATAGATTAGGAAACCAGAGAAAAATTCATCCCTTTTTCCTTCAAAAAGAGCAGTTTCTAGAAATTGATAAAAGTGATCCTTAACCTTCCAAAGAAACTTGACAAATAAGATCTACCAAGATAGCCTCACGTGATTTATAAAAGATTTTAACCTTCTTTTATGACTATCAATTTCATTTTTACTACTAGAATTCAGAGAGCCATCTTTCTATCAACTTCAAATATAATTCTTGAAAGACAAACCCATAAGAGTATAAAGTTTACACTTGGAAAATCTGTGTGAATTCTGAACATAATAGCTCTTTGAATTATTTGTATACATCATACATAAACATATCCTTTCCATTGTATCTTGGTTTTCAAAACAATGTACAAGTTTTGAATCCATTTCATAAAGTTGCATGCAATGAAGAGAGAAGCTATTTGATCTGATCATTCCCTTATTGCTAAATTTTCTAAGTTTGTGCATAGCATAGAAGAAAATACCATTTATTTATAAGTAATTCCAACTATTGAACATAAATGGTTTATATAAGACCATGTTGAAAACCTCTACATCTAAATTTCTATGTTTTCATTGTCAAGGTATTATGGTTATCAAGTACAAGAGAAACCTAAGATATAAGATAGATGAAAATATTGTAAAACGATATTGAGAACATTTTAGGTATAGCGAAGAAAAGGGAAAGCATGAATGCATTTATTATAGAAGAATAATCTTAAATTCATTGCAAGAAGAATGACCAAAAGGATTTTAGTGGCATTTATCTCAACAATGGAAGTTGATTAAACTTAGTGTCTCTTCTAGCAATTTCTTCTTGAACTTGTTATTTTCTCTTCCAAGACTACTTTGAGAACTCTCCTCAAACTCCTTATTTTTGGGACTCGAGGATATCCCTTTCCACTTTTTTTCATTATCCTAACTAGAGATGCCTTGCTCTCTTTATAAGTGAAGTGCTCGGACACAGATCTCAATATCCATGTGTCTCATCCCGAACAAGAGCCTCAGGAGGATCACCTCATACTTCCTGGTTGTCCCCTTTGATCGAGGCAACAAGAGAAAGCAAAGATCCATGATAATTCAGATTCTAGATAGGTTAGACCTCGAGTTTCCTCATCACCCCTCCACCCCTTGGGTGGGCGACCAACTCCTTGAGACACATGAGGAGCTACCATTCTAGGAAACGATGCATACACCATCATACCAGTAGATATATTATCTCTAGGCGGTCTCAAAGTCAAACCACCTTGGTCCAACACACTACTCGGATCTTTAACTTTTTCGAGTTCTAACATTGATCTAGGAGTTGTTTTTGCACTCCCACTTTGTACTTACATTGGATGTACTCTTTTAGTCCCATCGACCTACTTTTGTGGTCATTTGTTGGACATGAATAAAATTATCTTATTGTATTGTCTTATCTAGTGATATTATTTTCTAGACTCATTTTCCCTAGTGGAAATGTTGCAAGGAAACTAAGTTGGCACTTGAAATAAATTTTATCGTAAAATTAAGCCTTTATGTAGCTAGCCAAAGAGAAATCTACAATAGTGATGGAACATTTTTTACTACGAAGTGGATGAAGGTAGGCGTATCAATATAAAATAGTCCCAAATACACAAAAATAAGCATATTTTCATGAAAATCCAATGTAATGGTAATTACGTGAGATTCAATTCACATAACATCCACATCCAACCAAACTTACCCAACATTGTGAGCTATGTTATCCCCTATCCTAGGGATAACTAAGGATATCATGTCTCGAGGCCCACAGGTCCTAGACATGGAGTGTCGAGAGTCGGATGACTTGAGCATGGCCCCGAAGGGCCCATCTTTTCTTCAGTGTAGCCCTTCTATCAGCAGCAGCAGTATCCATCCCACCAGCATGGTCCTGAAGTAGCAGCAAGTCTTGCTCCATGAGGTAATGAGTCCTGGTATCATGGTATGTGTCACTCTGATTATTGAAGCACTTGAATATGTTGCACTGAATTCTCCTTCATTTCATAACGTTTGCCTGGAAATTATGCTCTTTGACTTGCTCATACCTGGGAGGGTGACATGATGCCCTGGTAAGTTGATCTCCCTTTAGGATAGGTTGCCACAGGATGGATCTATGAAAGGTAATCGTCCATTCCCTCCATACTTACCACTTTCCATCATCACTCTCATTTTCCCCCCTACCTTTGTTCGGGCATTGGGTTTGCCACACTAGGAAGGGTTGTACCTTGCCTTGTGGGAAGAAGGGGCTAAAGGCCCAAAGGGTAAAAGTAGCTGGCAAGAGTTAAAAGCCAAAATGAAACCTTTGAGATGCTTCGCCTAGGGATTCTCGAGAAAGCAATAAAAGGCTTCTCAGCAAGAAAAGGGAACCCGCAAGATGAATAAACACTCAAGGTATTAGCTGGTGGATAGGAGGTCTCATCTTCAGCCGACCTATTAGGACCATGGGCATGTAGCGGTATGACACAACAATCTATCTAGTCACCAAACCAGGGTAGTGGCTCTTGGTGGCATAGCCAAGAGAAAGGGGGTCTCATCACGAGCCAACCTTCTCATCTCCGTAAAATGCTTGTGGGTAACGTTGTCACCTCTGGTCACCAAGCTAGGATAGTGTCCCTCAGCTCCTCCCTTGAAGCAAAAAAGAAAAAGCAATAAGACTAAGAATAAAAGGCTTGAATGGGCTAGAAAACAATGGCATCCATGATGAGGTGCAGCTCGCCCCCTATAGAGGCACCCATAGGCAAGACCTACATTTCCCTGTTATCACTGCACCTTCTGCCCAAACATTCCCCTATGCCACTTCACACACACTTACATGACCTGGATTGGTTCTCACCTAGGAAACACCCCAAACTTAAGGAGGATTAGCCCAATAGGACATCCTCAGACCTTCTCCAAACCTGACTTGTTAAACTGCATAACGTCTTTGAGCATTTGTCTGGGTAAAGGGGGGTTTGATGCACATGTTTGGGTAATTTGATTATTAGATGTGATTGGCATTGCTATGATCCCTGTGATTTATGATCCCATGGAAGGCATACTTGTTGTTGTTGCAGGACTTTGCCCGGTGGACAGGTACATATGAGGGAATGATTAGGTCGGACCTCCATGGAGCTAAAATCCCAACAGATGGATGTTGTGACCCACCAAACGGAGAGAGAAACCATAGGGTTGCACCAGGGAAAAAGAAGGACGTTGCAGCAGGGACACTCCGACAGACCTAGACCCAGGGGGGTTTTGCCTTTCCTCCAGGACGTTGACCCTTGAGAGCACATGACGTCATCCAGAGCTAGGGTTTGAATTTATGATGGGCAGTTGTGTGCTAGTTGGCACGTGTGGCATCATTTAGGGCCTTTGGAAGCCAAACGTTTTGCACTTGAGGCCTAGTGTTCCACCTTGGGGGCCTAACATCACCCTAGAAGGGCATGACGTCACCCTTGAAGATGAAATTAGGGTTTAATTATTGTCATTTATGTAAAAAACTAGATTTTAATGTAATTTGGCCATGTCGGCCTTTTTATGACCTAATTGTAATTAAAGGTCATTGATACTATATAAATAAGAGAAAAAACTCTCATTTTTATTCATCATCTCTCATCACACAAGTGTGTGGTCCGAAATTTGGCCCTCTTTAAGGGTTATTGGCTGAAATTAAGTGGTGTGCAACTTCTTGGAGAGACATTTTTGGTGTATCTTGGCTATTTTCATGGTGGGAAATCTTCAACTAGGGTTTGACCTTGATTATTCTTGGTGAAGTAAGTAGAAAATCTGCATTTCTTTATTGTGAATGAATGCTTATGGCGAATTTACTTGTTTCATATTAAAGATTATGAAATTGCTTGCTTGAAACCCTAGGAGAAAGACAAGTTATTATCTTTTTCTCTATAATTTTCCACTTGTTTAAATTTCTCAAAGAGCACCTTATCTAGAAGTAGATACTAGAGCCCTACCATTGTAGCACTTTAGTAAACCTACTTACATTGCCTATTGCATTTTTATTTCAAATTTGTCTAAGGAAAAGAGAAATTGCTAGGGCCTAAGTTTCCTTACTTTCTAGCAATTATCTCTAGGACTTGGATGTTTGAGGCCTTGGGTTACCAACACCTCTCTCATCTTCTCCATCTCCTTTGACTAAGTATTATCATTGCTATTTCCCTCTAAGAGTTGTTGTTGCTATCATTGACTCCATTACCCTAGAAGGCACTAGTCTATTCACTACTAGTGATTGATTGATCAAACTACATTCAAACTATCTTCTTTTGAACATCCACTAACTCCTACTAACCTTAGATTAGCCTAATTCACTAACCAACTTGTTGTTGTTGCAAAAGATTGCTACGGCCATCTAACAGCAGCAAATTGACCTTAAAAGTGACATGTTATGCTAGCTAGACATTGCTAAATCTGCTTGTGACTATGTTGCAGGAAACGCCCCCCCCCCCTCTGTTTCAGAGCCCGAAACGGTACGGTACGCCGAAACGGCGCCGGCCGTACCGTACGGCGTTTCTCGAAAGGGAAACGCCGTACGGTACGGCCGGCGGCGTTTCGGGGCCGTACCGCGCCCGTACGGCCAGGTTTCCGCGGCTTTCAAAGGGAAGTTAGGCGTTTCCCTAATGGTAATGTTAAATTCTTAAAGTAAAAG
>ML778478.1:658760-681440 GCA_009831015.1 Picea engelmannii | reverse complement strand
TCTTGCTAAGTCATTCTCTTCAAGAATGAGGCCAATCCTATACTTCCAGGCACGGAAGTTTTCCACTCCTTCTAGCTTGTCAACAAGTTTAACGCTTGCAAACATCTTTTACCTGGAGCTAGGAAAATGACCGAAAAATGAAAATGCTCAAAATCAAATTCTGAACTTACCAAGAGGTGCGCTTGACTGAGGCGAGTAGCCTGGTGTGTTTGGATCTGAGAAAATCCAACTTTTGCTCCTCCAAACTTGATCTGCGGATTTATGGACTGGTGCTTCTAGTTTTCTGGTACCTCTGGTACTCTGGTACTTCTGGTAATTCTGGTACACTGGTTTTTTGGTACTTCTGGTACTTTGTGAAACTAGGGTTTCACTTTCCGGGAGATTCAGCCACTGAAAAGGTGCGCTGAGAGTGCCAAAGTAATCCTTGGGGGATGGCGCACTTTTCTAGATGGTTTTAGGGCTAAAAAGCTTCACCATCAAAAAGCCCTAATTTGCATGTACGGCAACAGTGACGTTTTTCACTCTTGTGAAAGATGCTCTCTTCAGCTTGGCTCTGATACCATGTTAATGTTTAAGCCATTATTATAGTTCTTTGCATTTCAATAGATAACAATAGCATAACACAAGATCACTAAGAAATACACAATCACAAGAGACACAGCATTTATCCTAGGAAACCCTCTAGGAGAAGAAAACCCAGCAAAACTTCCTTATTATAGATAGCCAATACAATGCCAAGAGATAACTCAAGCTAATACAGAAGATCCTCTCCCAAAGATGCGTCACTCTCTCTCTCTCGTCTCCAACTGCAGCTCCGAAACTTGTCTCTCAAATGAGCGAGTTGTATCTAAGTGAGGCGCTAGCCTCCTTATTTATACAAGACTGGCACGTGTGAAGTGTCTCTTCACTGGCAGGGTCGACTTCTCAAACTGGGTGGTTATAACCACCTTTATTATATTTCGGGGCCTCTTGATATATTTTGGGGCCGACTTCTTCTTTTGCCTTTTACAATTACAATATGACCAATCCACAAAAGGGGATTTGGTCCTTATACAATAGCCGACATGATCAATCCACAATGGGGATTGACCCAATGAATAATATATCAAATAATAATAAGAATACACTTTGCAATTACATTATTTTAACAGAAAGCACTTGTCATCTTGAGTGAAGGAGACTTAGAAGAAAAGCAACACACTCATTCTTGAGGACAAGACTCCAAGTTCCAGGTTTGATTAATTAAGTTGATAAGATTCAAAGTTGCACACGACAAGTTGATAACTACCCCATTACAAGTAAACACTATAGTTGAGGAAGCAGGCTTTGAAAAGTATTATACTTGGTAGCATGTGAGCATATTGAGATAAATGCTTAATGAAATCATTTACCAAGATACAACTAACATCTCCTCTAGGAGAAACTTCTTGTGTTGGTTCCAGGTTACCATGGAGGAATGTTTGATCAAAACACTAGAAGAGTGTTGATCTCATTTCGTATTGTATTTCTTACTTTTGATCTTTGCTTAAGACAAATCACAAGTGATAGCTCTAAAGGAGCTATTATGATGATTATTCGTGTTATTGTTTTATTATTATCAAAGGAGTATTATTCTTGCTTGTTGTTTTGTTGACCTTGTTTCGGGTCATAGGTGATAACCCTGAGAAAGCTATAGTGAAGGTTGCATAAGGCAACAGATTAGATGAGACATGAAAAAGACTATGTACATGACCATATACATTCATATACCAACGAAGATAAAGAAGAAGCTATTTTTGAGATCCAGAGTATCTCATATGGAGATTGATTGTAAGGAGCAGAAGGCTCCAAAGATGACCAAACATTAGAACAAGAACTCACAATAGACTTGGTCAAAGGATAATGAAGCCATCTTGACGGGAAGCAGAACTCGTTTGAAGTCTGACTCAGCCTTTCATATTTAGACTTGGTATTCAACACCAAGTATACCCTGTAAGAGATGATGAAGTCCTTGTAGACTCATAAGAAATCAAGAATAAGCCTGATCTCAGAAAGGATCAGATGAAGAGACAACCTCCAGGACTGGGAGACAGATGCCATGAGAAGACTAGATCGTAGTTTCATAAACTTCTAGGAGATATGAAATCTCCTGGAAAGATTCTCGTGTTTCAGTGACAGAAAAGGAAGCCAGTCAAAAAGACTAGGATATGGATTTTTCCGTGAGACTAGAAGAGAAGTCAATATGACTTCCAAGATTGATCTAACAGATCAAGCATGTTACAGATGTACAAGCCTAATGTGTGTCTAGAGGATTCTCCCAGCAAGAGGGAGAAGACCATGACGAGACACTTACTCCAGTAATTGAAGAAATAGTTCCAGTATTCATGAAGACATCCAGAACAACCATGATTCATATATAGTATGAGATGCAAGGGGAGCAATGCCCATATTTAAAATTGAGTGGCAGTTGGTGAATTACATTAGTTGGGTCATGGAGACATGACTACAATAAAAGATAGAGTTACCTCCATGAAAGAAGAGCAGCGACCTTCAGTATCAGTTATTGAGCCACTCTCAGTTTCAGATGAAGTTGTTGCCATGATGGAGTAGAGGAGTTACTCTCAGATTTCAGCAGTGACAGTGAGAATGGAACAACCATTCTCAGCTTTAGAGCAGCTGCAGGTACAGAGTCCCAGTCCCAGAAGGAACAAGTTGCAGAAAGAGGAGAGGACATACTCTCAAGGAGTGAGACAGATAGTGCTTTGTAGAAAGCACATAGAGCTAGCACATGACTGTGCAAATTGAGTTGCAATTGAGCAAGTGTACTAGGTTGGTACAAAGTGATGTGAAAATTTGATTTGAAGTTGAAGACAGAAAGACTCAGGTCTGCAGGTTGAAGAAGGCTCTGTACAGGTTGAAGCAAGCTCCTAGAGCTTGATATGACATAATTGACAGTTCCCTAACGAGCTTGGGCTTTACCAAGAGTAAAGTTGATTCTAACCTTTACTTCAAGGTTATGAATGATGAGCCAGTTATATTGTTGCTACTATATGTAGATGATGTATTCTTGACAAGATGAAGAAAAGCTCATCACAGATTGCAGAAGAAGCTCGCTACAGAGTTTGATGAAAGACCTAATGCATTATCTCTTAGGTCTTGAAGTTTGGAAGATCCTAGAGAAGATCTTCCTTAACCAAGGGAAGTATGCAGTTGAAATAATGAAGAGGTTTGACATGTTGAAATGTAAATCCATATACTACTATGTACAGACAAATTATTGGTTGATGCTACTATGTACAAACAGATTATTGGTTCGGTGATGTATCTGACGAATACCAGGCCAGATATATGTTTTGCCTTGAATCAGTATCTGGTAGAACCCAAACGTGTTCACCTTGATGATGCAAAACATGTGATGACAAACCTTAAGGGTACATTGGATTTTGGTCTCTACTATACTAGAGATCATGACTTCAGATTGTATGGATATACTGATTCAGATTGAGCTGGAAGTGTTTCTGATAGAAAGAGCACTTCAGGATGTTGATTCAATATGGGGTCAGTCATGACTTCGGGGCAGAGTAGGAAGCAATGCAGTATTTCTCTCAACACGGCAGAAGCAGAATATATTGCAGCATGTTCCGCCAGTTGTGAAGCCATATGGCTTCGGATGTTGTTGACAGATCTATTTGCTCTGGAGATGGAAGCCACCATGATCCTATGTGATAACCAAAGTTGTATAAAGATGATGTGTTCCATGATAAGTTGAAGCACGTAGAAATCCAGTATCACTTTATTCATGATATGATACAGAGGGGAGCTTTAAAGCTCCAATATGTTGACACAGATGAACAGGTTGTAGATGTGTTGACCAAGCCTCTATCTCGTGTAAAGTTTGAGCACCTTCGAGACAAGCTTGGTATAGTCCGAAAGGACCTCCCTCGAAAGGGGGAGTAGTGTTGATGATACTATGGTATCCTGACCAATAGCGAGTAGCTCAGTTAGGATTTTATATCCTAGGGGACTGATAATCCCTGGACAGATCTCGAAGGTCCGTAAGGACGGGCTGTCAAAGTACTTGTGCATGTATATGCTAGCTTTGATCAGTAGTGGTAGCTCTGTTAGGATTTTATATCCTAGGGAATCTTTTGATTCCTGGGTAGATCCTTTGGATCTGTCAGAGTACCACAAGATGTTGATGCCAGCCTCGTGCTGAAGATTTCCAGCTTCGTGCTGATGTTGTTGTGATGCCAGCCTTGTGCTGAAGATTTCCAGCTTCGTGTTGATGTTGTTGTGATGCCAGCCTTGTGTTGAAGATTTTCAGCTTCATGTTGATGTTGTTGAGATGCTAGCTTCGTGCTGAAGATTTCCAGCTTCGTGTTGATGTTGTGATGCCAGCCTTGTGATGAAGATTTCCAGCTTCATATTGATGTTGTTGAGATGCCAGCTTCGTGCTGAAGATTTCCAGCTTAGTGTTGATGTTGATGAGATGCTAGCTTCGTGCTGAAGATTTCCAGCTTAATGTTGATGTTGTTGATGCTCCAGCCTTCGTGTTGTTATGATGTTGTTGTTGATGTTGTATCAGCCTCGCACTGTTATTAATGATGATGATGTATTAGTGTTATACTAATCCATGTTAATGCAGATAATGATGATGCCACGTCAGCTTCTTGTTGAAGATGATGATGATGATGCCACTTTAGCTTCTCGCTGAAGATGTTGATGATGATACTCTAGCCTCATGCTGATGAGGATGATGATGCTACTCCAGCTCCATGTTGTGAACAATGATGATGAGAAAAACTTTCGATGATTTATAGATGTGTCAGTCAGTGTTCCAGATGCTATTGATGTTGCTGCCCTCTCTCTTTCCTGATGATGTTGTAGACTACCCTTCTTGTTAAGGGGGAGTGTTGAAATATTGTAACTGCAAAGAGTATTCTATTTATTATTGAGTCATTTTTCATTAGATCAATCCCCTTTTATGGATTGATCATGTCGGGCATTGTAATTGACCAAATCCCCTTTTGTGGATTGGTCAAACCCTAAATATATTATGCAAATTGAGAAGTCGACCCCCAAACCTAATTAAAGTGGTTTTAACCACTAAGAAGACAAGTCGGCCCTGCCCAGTGAAGAGAAACCTTTCCAGCGCCTGCCAGCTTGTATAAATAAAGGAAGCCAACGCCTCATTATCTCACTCACTCATTCACTCATCAAGTACGCAAGTTTGGAGAGTTGCAAGGAAGAGAGAGGCACATTGCTCGGTGTTGGATATTCTCTAGTGTTTTTAGTTTATTGTCTTGGCATTGTATTGGCTATCTATATTAAGGAAGTTTTTGTTGGGTTTTCTCCCCCATGAGGGTTTCCCAGGATAAATGTTGTGTATCTTGTGATTGTGTTTCTCTCAGTAATCCTACCTATGCTATTGTTATCTAGTAAATTGAAAAGAAACCTAATAGTAGCTCAAAATTTAACACCTTGTAGCTATAGCCTTTTCCAGAGCTCTTCTGCCAGATTTCCTCACACATCCCCTTCATAATGGACTTGTTGTAGCTGGCAATTGAGTAGTGGTTGAGCTAGGGTGAGGTTTTAACCCACCGAAACTCAACAAATAAAGAGTGAAACAACCCTTGACTAGACTAAGGCAACCACCTCCCAAGCTAAAGACAGAAAATCTCCAAACCCGAGTTATGATCCCCTGCTGCAACAGTAGACAGATCGTTGAGCTAGGGTGAGCCCTAGGCCACACCCAAACTCAACAAAGAAAGGGAGGGTTTACCCACCATCCAAGGGACTGAGGCAACTGCCTCCAAAAACAGAAGAGAACTCCAAATTAATCCCAATCGTTACTCCTTTGAATGGACCTCCAACCCTATTTATATTCTCTCCTTAGAATTTATTACTCCCTTTGGTAAAGTCGGCTCTCCCTTTTTTTTGTGGATGATTGTCCTTTAGTTCAGGTCGGCTCTCATGTAAATTATGGGTGAAGGAAGGTCTTCCCTCATAATAAATCCCAACACACCCTTTTTACACCCACGGCTCCCCTACCTTCGGGGACTATGGCCTAAAGGTAGCCCCCTCAGCCAATGCGCCCCTTCTTTAGTGGGGTCAAAGGGGAGGGAACATGACAGTCCTCCCTTCCCAAGATTGCTTGTCCTCAAGCAACCGCAAACCAGGATGCTACAAGATATGCTCGCTCTCCCACGTGGAATCCTCTATCGTCCAATCTCTCCACCTGACGTGATAGTCCCTGATCACTCTACTCCTTAGTTTCCTCTCCCGGGCATCCATAATCTCCTCGGGAATCAACAACATCTGTCGCCTCTCATCTAGAGGTGGTAAGTCAATGGGAGTAGAGACCTGTGGTCCCCACACACTCTAAAGGCATGATACATGGTAAATACTGCAACCTCGGCTACTTGCGGTCAACTCCAACTCATAAGATACCTCTCCATCTCTATGAATCACCCTGAGGGGACCAAAGAGCCATGGCCTCATCCTCTCAACGCCACCTCTCCTCCATGGAGACGGTTTAAATGGTTGTACCCTCAAGTATGCCACATCTCTGATCTCAAACCTATGCTCCACCCTGTGTCTATCCGCACACATGCTCTATCGATCTTGGGTGGTCTGTAAGCTATCATGGGTGGTGTCACTGCAATGCTCACCCACATGTAACTACTCAATCCATGACCTCACATAGTCACACAAGTACCTCTCAATTTGTCGGTCCACCACCCTCGCCTGACCAACCGCATGAAGGTAATCACTAATGCTGGAAGTCAATCTTGTGCCCGTTGATCTGATCAACCTCTGCCAAGGAGGTAGCTCTGTCATCTGTGTTGCCCCCATACTCCCATGTGATCACTGGAAAGTGCATGAGCCCTGCTGGCTAGTCAATCAATATGCTCTTCAACCTCAGTGAATATGTGATGTTGTGATGTAATCTGTCCACAAACTCTCCCGTCCTTGTCCTAGAATGGGCAAGGACTGTATCAACCCAACCTAAAGAGTGTGCCTCAACTTGCTCTGCTGCCAAGTCGTACGCTCCCCCATATGTCCTGACACAACGTCCGCTAAGTCCCTCCATGTACAAATCTCTCGAACCTGCTCATAAGTGGTGAAGTCATCGAAGTCCCAAACTACCCTGTATGATGTGAAGCACCCTCCACTCATAGCACTGATTTGCCCGATGCTCACAAAAGAACTTGTCAGACTATCCCTGCTAAGCCAAGCAATCATAAACTATGGAGGCTCGGTCAACTCCTCATAAGACTGCTCCTCCAAGTACACCACATCTCCGATCTCAAACCTATGCTCCACCCTGTGTCTGTCTGCACACATGCTCTGTCGATCTTGGGTGGTCTGTAAGCTATCATGGGTGGTGTCACTGCAATGCTCACCCACATGTAACCACTCAATCCATGACCTCACATAGTCACACAAGTACCTCTCAATTCGTCGGTCCACCACCCTCGCCTAACCAACTGCCTGAAGGTAATCACTAATGTTGGAAGTCAATCTTGTGTCTGCTGATCTAATCAACCTCTGCCAAGGAGGTAGCTCTGTCATTCGTGTTGCCCATACTCCCATGTGATCACTGGAAAGTGCATGAGACTTGCTGGCTAGTCAATCAATATGCTCTTCAACCTCAGTGAATATGTGATGTCGTGATGTAATCTGTCCACAAACTCTCCCGTCCTTGTCCTAGAATGGGCAAGGACTGTATCAACCCAACCTAAAGAGTGTGCCCCAACTTGCTCTGTTGCCAAGTCGTACGCTCCCCCATATGTCCTAACACAGCGTCCGCTAAGTCCCTCCATGTACAAATCTCTCGAACTTGCTCATAAGTGGTGAAGTCATCGGGGTCCCAAACTACCCTGTATGATGTGAAGCACCCTCCACTCATAGCACTGATTTGCTCGATGCTCACAAAAGAACTTGTCAGACTATCCCTGCTAAGCCAAGCAATCATAAACTATCGAGGCTCAGTCAACTCCTCATAAGACTACTCCTCCAAGAAACCATTCATACGCACCCCAAGAGTAAACTCTGGAGAACGCAAACTGGCCATCCCATCTATATCAGCTACCTTGTTATACACAATTGCAATCCCAGTGTCTCAGGCCAAACGTAGAGAGGAACCATCGTGTTGAGGCTGCATCCCTCCAATCATCACCGTCTGACCACCATGCTTAAACTGTGTTCCTCTCCTGGAACTCCCTATCATGGATCATCCTCGGCCAAGATATCTCAATGAAGTCAACACTTGTCAATCCACGACTATCCTCAATCCTAGGCATCCTGAGGGAAAAGAAAAACTCCACAACTCCTCTCACCTCATTCCCATCATGATGCAGACCAATCACTACCTCGGCTCCGTCGGTCGTCAATCTCACCCAAAGCAACCCATCACTCTAATGAATGCCTGGATCCCACCACCATATTGGAAGTCTACCATTCCCAATGTCTGTTGCTGAAAATTTTGGGCACTGTTCCAATAGAGTCTGAAACTCCCACTGTGCACCCTGTACACTAATCACCAAGTCCCAATGGATGGTTTTGTCGCTGGTACAAAGCTATCTATCCCACTCAAGTAGCTCGGGGGTTCCTCCCATATCCTGTTGAGGGCATCAAACCATAACGATAGATGCCTCAGCAACTATCTTCCATACTGGAGAGTGACTTATGTGTTGGTCAACCCCCAAGGCATGACCAAGGTCGTCTGATGATATCTGGGAACATACCTATGCATGTCTAACTCCTTGATCCTCATCTGTCGGCATCCTTGATGAAGCTCAATCACCAAGGTCTATGCTGCTCCCCGAGGCTTACCCATCCACTCTTTGATCCTGGGTAACCTCAAATCAATGTTATCCTCAAGGCCTCTGTCAAGAGGTCTCCCTAGAGGCAACAATCCAAAGCTCTGATGCGCACTATTGTATGCCAATGTAGTCCCCTACAGACTGTCGCACACCACTGTGTCCTCTTCTACCATCCGGTGTCCCGTGTGCACTACTGTCCCCAACACTCTACTGACGATGGTTGCATTTGTATATCCCAGAGTGTGTCCATGCCTGTCATGTACCTGTCCACCCAATCGATGGATGCGTATACTCCCTCGTGGGTTGGTCCCCAAGGAAGGTGCTTAACTATCTCCTAAGCCTCTAATGTGTTCTCTGAAAGAAAGGGCTCATGATCCTTGCACTGCCAACTAAGAGCGCAATCCACCCTCTCGGAGTCGTAACTCTCTTCGAGTATTGGCAACTCAGAATGCTCCTCATTCGAACTCGTCACGAGGGGCTCCTCCCTCACATCATGCGTGACACTCACACATCCCTGTATCGAGGCTACCTAATCTAATGGAGTCTCTGTTGGAAGTGGTGAAGAGCGGACCAACTCAGCTGGTAATGTAGCTCCTCGACCTCGCAATCCTTGTCCTCAACAAACTTGAGGGCAAGGTCCCTATCCATAAACAGTTGCAAGTAGTCTAACTTCAGTTGCTCTAGTGCTTCTTTGTCAATGCGCAACTAAGCACTAGTGACTCTGCCTGCCACTCCACAGTGTCTCTCCTCTATCTGAGCTCTCCACATAATATCCTCAATGAATCTACGAGCTCCATCAGTCTTGGTCAACACCTATGTGATCCGATCCTCGATCACTGACAAGCGATCCTCCAAGTCACGCAATGCTAACGGTCTGTACCCATCCATATGGTATGGACCATCATCTGTAAGAGTGCTCTCCTCATCATCATCACCCGATGCACTAGGCGATACCATGCTATGATGGGACTCATGCGTGACATCGTCCTCCACACATGGCTCTTGTGAAGAAGGACCCATGTCCCCGAGCAATCCCTCAAACATCCATCCTCCGTCATATGTGGGTATCCTCGTGCCCTCATCATCATCATCATCCTCATAAGTGTCAAGAGTGGGGTGGGATGTTGAATGCTCATCATAGATGGGTGTTGGCACACCCTCGTCATCATAAGCATCCTCAATGTATGTGCCATCAACCTGTCTGTCATAGGTGTCAGTGTCATAGACCTCATATGACAGTGCTAATGGTGCACAAGGTGTTGTTGTGTCGTCATCCTCGTAATCATCATAGGTGGGACAAGACGTTGCCCCATCATCATCAGTACCAGTGACAAACCCCATCAACATGTCAGTGTCAACGGTCTCATCATGGACCACTGCTTGGTCCTCCTCGCCGCTCACCTTCTCGTCATGGCTGGATGCATGCTCTTCCACATGGGAATGTGCTTGTGCCAACTCCTCCCATACTTCTTGCTTTTCTTCCGTCAATCTTTGTCTTATGCCATTGAAGGCATCCTCATCTAAATCTTTGGGCTAGCTACTATACTTGATGGTGCAATAGTCTCGCAAAGACATAGTTGCACAGAACTCATTACCCAGTGCTAGATACTCCAAATAATAGGGCCTGTACTTGCCTACTACTAGTTCCCACTTGATTTCAGCCATGAGCTCCTTCTTAGTCTTCATCTTTCCAACCTCAGTATGCTATCCTTGACCTCAGTTGACTACTGCAGATTTCTCTTCCGTTGAAAACCCTTCAGGCTGGCAAGATCACCAGCTCTGATACCATTGTAATATCCCTAGGGTTTCTAGGGTCCTAGGACAGTTGGCGGGGAATTGTGTCGTAGTTTTGCAATAGGTAGTGAATTCCCTTATTGAACTAGACCAGAAATATACAAGCACCAATTCCCGACAGCAGTAACAACAAGGTTTATTTGCAAGTTCTTTAGCAGATAACAGCATTAACGAACAGTATACAATCAAGAATGAACTTGTATTCAATGAATAATATCCAACATCGTAGCAACAATGAGTATATCCAACAGCCACAGTAGTATCAAAATCATCAGCAAATGTTGTCCCCAAATCGGCAATAACAATATCCAATACAGGGTCTAATACCAAATAGTCACCAACAGTAAACCCTCTTAGAAGTTGTTGTCCAGAATGATCATACCAGTGATACCAATCATCAAGAATTTGCAGCAACAATTTCTATAACAGAAGTGTCTAAGCTAGAACTAACCTCTAACATAGCATTGAACAATTAAACCTGTGCTTAGAAGACTCCTGGTTGAGCCCCAGCGCTCAAAAATGCTCTTGTTGTCTTGTTTATCAGCTCCAATAACCCTTTGTCTACGCATTCCAACTTGTTATAGGGTTCGGTCCTCCCTCCAAAAGGCCCCATAGAGTTTGGCCCTTCCTAAGGCTGCTAGGATAGACCTCTAGCAAGTGGTGGCACCCTTCCTTGCAGCTATAGCCTTTTCCACAGCTCCTCTGCCAGATTTCCTCACACGTCCCCTTCAGAATGGACTTGTTGTAGCTGGCAATTGAGTAGTGGTTGAGCTAGGGTGAGGTTTTAACCCACCGAAACTCAACAGATAAAGGGTTAAACAACCCTTGACTAGACTGAGGCAGTCGCCTCCCAAGCTAAAGACAGAAAATCTCCAAACCCGAGTTATGATCCCCTGTTGCAACGGTAGACAGATCGTTGAGCTAGGGTGAGCCCTAGGCCACACCGAAACTCAACAAAGAAAGGGAAGGTTTACCCACCACCCTCCAAGGAACTGAGGCAACCGCCTCCAAAAACAGAAGAGGACTCCAAAATAATCCCAATCGTTACTCCTTTGAATGGACTTCCTCCCCTATTTATGTTCTTTGCTTAGGATTTATTAGTCCCTTAGGTAAAGTCGGCCCTCCCTTTTTTTATGTAAATGATTGTTATTTAGTTCAAGTCGGCTCTCATGTAAATTGTGGGTGAAGGAAGGTCAGCCCTCAAACTAAATCCCAACACACCCTTTTTTCACCCACGGCTCCCCTACCTTCAGTGACTATGGCCTATGGGGAGCCCCCTCAGCCAATGCGCCCTTCCTTGGATGGGGTCAAAGGGGAGGGGACATGACAATCTTTACCAAAACTATGGCTCGATTCTGAAGCACTTTGACCTTCATGTCCAATATGCGCACCGACAAGACTTGAAAGTCTCCTTTTGGCTCCACCTGAATCAAATTCCAATCAATAACATGGTTAGGATCATGTACATACTTTTTCAGCAAAGAGACATGAAATACATTATGCACATTCATGGAAGCAGGCAATGCAAGCGTGTATGCAACTGGCCCTATTTTATCTAATATCTCAAATGGACCACAGAATCTGGTTGCTAGCTTTTGTGCAGTTGCCCAACTTCAACGAGCTCTTCTTGGGCTTCACTTTCAAAAGCACATGCTCTCCCACTGTAAACTCCCGTGCTGTCTTGTTCTTATCTGCATAACTCTTCTATCTATCTTGCGCTGCTTTCAAATTTTGCTTAATTTCAACCATCTAATCTTCCATATCCTTGAGCAATTCTATCCCAAGTACTACTCTGTCTATTGGGTTGTCCCAACTCACTGGAGTATTGCATTTTCTACCATACAAAGCTTCAAATGGGCTCATCTTCAATGAAGCTTGATACCCATTATTGTAGGAAAAATCAACCAAATGCAAGTAATCTCCCCACTTAGATGGCTTATCCATCACATACATTCTCAACATGTCTTCAATCACTTGGTTGACTCTTTTTGTCTGCCCATCTGACTATGGATGGTATGTTGTGCTAAAATTCAGATTTGTACCAATTCCTTTAAATAATCCTCTCCATAAATTTGAAGTAAGCTTTGTATCTCTATTTAAGACAATTGCCTTAGGTATTCCATGCAACCTAGCAATTTCCCTCGTGTAAATTTCTGCAATATTAGTTGTTGTAGGAGTCATTTTCACTGGAACAAAATGAGCACCATTTGTCAATTTATCCACAACTACCATTATTGAATCATGTTGCCTTGTTATCTTGGGCAATTTAATAATAAAATCAATGGTTACCACTTCCCATTTCTTCTCTGGAAATATTAATGGCTATAGCAAACCCGTTGGGTGTCTATACTGAGCTTTCACTCTCTGACATTCCATACATCTGACAATGTAATCAACAACATCCTTCTTCATTATTGGCCAAAAGTATTGGCTTCGTATTAATGCAATTGTTTTCTAGTAACTGGGATGTCCGACATATGGAACATTATGCATTTCTTTTAATACCAAATTCCTAAGTTCTCTGGAACTAGGAACACAAATTTTGTTCTTATGCATAAGTACTTCATCTTCTTTAATCTCATACTCTTTAATTTTCTGTTGTACATTTTCTTGTTGTAAGATTTATTTTACGTGTAGATAGTGTCGGTCTGTAGCAGTAGCATCTAAAATTTTGCTCTTTAAATCTCACTGATGCATACTAATGGTTGTAGCATGCATGAGATGTACTCATCTGTTGAGTGCATCAGCAACTTTAATTTCTTTTCCTTTGATGTGTTTGATGTTAAAGTCATACTCACTTAAAAATTCCAACCATCTTGTCTACCTGGCATTTAAAGTTGGTTGCTCAAAAAAATATTTCAGACCACTATAGTCTGTTCTTAATTCAAATTTATTTCCCCTAAGATAATGCCTCCACATCTTCAATGCATGAATTATGGCAGCAAGCTCCAAATCATTTGTGGCATAATTCCTCTCATGTTCTTTAAGCTTTTTAGACTCATAACTAATGACATGTCCATTCTAAGTGAGGACTCCACCAAGTCATTTGCATGCATCTGTACATACCACAAAATTCTCATTTGAGTCAGCAATCTTTAAAATAGGTGCACTAGTAAGTAATTATTTCAACAAATTAAAATTTTCTTCACACTCTAGTTTCCATTCAAATTTAATTCCCTTCTTTTGTATAGAAGTGATGGGATGAGCAATCTTAGGGAACCCTGTTATAAATCTCCTGTGGTATCCAGCTAATCCCATAAAAGATCTAGCTTTTGAAACATTCATTGGTGTTGGCCATCCTCTAATGGCTTCAATCTTCTCTAGATCTACTACTACACCTTCTTCTAAAATAATGTGCCCCAAATAATGGATCTGCTCCTGGTAAAAAGAACACTTGCTTAGCTTTGCATACAACTGATGTTCCCTTAGAAAACCTCAAGTGATATTCATGCTCTTCCTCCGAATTAGAATAAATAAGTATGTTATCCAAGTACACAATGACAAACGTATCCAGATAATTTCTGAATATACCATTCATTAAGCACAAAAAGACAGTTGGTGCATTAGTCAGTCCAAATGGCACCACTACAAATTCATAATGTCCATACATGGTTCTAAAGGTTGTCTTACTAATGTCTTCTTCCTTGATTCTCACCTGGTAGTATCCTGATCTCAAGTCTATCTTAGTTAATCAAAGAGGTGATCAATTTTGGGTAGAGGGTATTTGTTCTTCACAGTGGCTTTATTCAACTGTCTAAAGTCAATACACAGCCTCAATGTTCCATCCTTCTTTTTAACAAAGACTATCGGTGCTCCCCAAGGTGAAACACTTCGGCATATGTACCCTTTCTTCAACAATTCTTCCAGTTGCATTTGTAATTCTTTTAATTCTAGTGTACTCATTCTGTAAGGAGTTTTTAACACGGGCAACTCCTGGTACTAAATCGATAGAGAAATCTATATCCCTCTTTGTTGGTAATCTTGGTATTTCTTGGAATACATCCTCAAACTCTTGCAATATTGAACAACCTTCGAGACTTGGCCCTTTGGTATTTTCTAGCTCTTCCACATGAGTTGCATACAATTGACAACCTTTCCTAAAACATCTCTTCAGTTGTAAAGTTGAAATCTCCCTTATAGAAATGGGTCTTGGAATTCCTTTCACAATGCTCTACTTTCCTTCATCATCAAGACATGCAAATGTCTTGTTATGGCAATCTAGGACAGCATGATGCTTGTCCAACCAATCCATTCCAATTAGGATATCATAAGATCCTCTTGGTATGATATTCATATCAGCATTAGTACTCTCTCCATTCATATTTATTGGACAATCTTTGGCAGTTTCATTGATCCTTCTTTTGGTTCCAGTGGCTAGTTGAACCAAACATGACTTTTCAAGCTTACTTTTCTCCAAATGAAATTTGTCTACTACTTTAGGATCAATGTAACTATGGCTTGCTCCTGAATCAATTAAAATAGCAACAGGTTGATTAATGATCTTACCTTCCACCTCAATCATATGGGATTGGTGTTCTACTTGTCAATCTTTCAGGGCTATGTATATTCTTGGACTATTTCTTCCCATGTCTTCTACTGTTGTGGCCTCTTGGATGTTCTACAAGGTTCTCATTTTATCTTATTTGTGAGGGAAATCCTTTTACATGTGATCTTCTTTACATCCCCAACATTTGATTGGTGGTCTTCCCCTTTTTCCCAAGGAATCTTCCCTCTTGGATTCGTTCTTAGCAGGATGATCTTGTTGACTTGTATTAGGACTGTTTCTGTTGAAAGGAAGTTTGAATCCCTTCCTTCTCTAATCAGATTTCTCCTTCTTCTTATCCTTCCAAGACTTCTGCAAAGATTCTCTGCCCTTGCCTTGCTCATACAGGTACTTAGCTTTCCTAATGGACTCTGTTAAAGTTCTAGGCTCATCATATTGAATCTTATCTTTATAAAAAGATGGCAGTCCACTCAAAAACCTCTGTATCTTCACCTTTTCATCCTTGATAAACCCCACATACTTCAGCAATCCCAAGAACTTCTTTTCATATTCTCCCATGGTCATGCTCCCCAACCTGAGTTCAAAGAACTCTTACATCTTCTTGTCATAGTAGTGCTCTGAAAGATACTCCTTCTAAAAATATTTCTTGAACTGCTTCCAAGTAATCTTGGTCTCATTAATGTGCTCAACTTGCTTCAACTGATCCCCCCACATAGCAGCGTTTCCATGCAAATGGTATGTGGGAATTTTGGCTTCTAGGTTAGATGAGTAGTTGTGCAACTGAAAATACTTCTTAATTCCAAGCAACAAAGCTTCAACATCATCTTCCCTTTCTCTTTCACCATCAAAGGATGGTGGCTTAAGCTTCCTAAGCTCTCCTTGCAAATTGTCCAACTCATGTCTTCTTCTTTGTTGCCTAACAGGAGACACATCTGGGCTGCTCCTTGAATCCTCAGATGCATAAAACTGCCTTGTTGAGTAAGGAGGTGAGTGATGTTTAAGATTTCTACTAGCACTTCTTGAATGACTGGGTCTTTTGTAGTTATCTCTTCTTTCATGATGTCTACCTTCTTCCTCATGTCTTGAGCTTGATCCATTCTTTGCTTCCCTCTACAACTGATTTAGACTTTGCATCGTTTGAGCATTTATTTGATTTTGTTCTCTCGTCATCTTCTCATTGTCATCTTTATAACTTTGCACTTCCATTCTCAGACTTCTCATATTCTCTACCAATTATGTTGGTTCCACTCTACTCCTATGTCTATTAGATTTTGTCTCCTCATTACCACACTGATATTTTGGCCTTTGGCTTCTCTCTCATGACTGTAGGCTCTTTGTGCATCCTCCATAACTTTGATATGCAATCATGGGCTTGAATCGATAGGCTTATACCTCTAATTCTACAAAATGTGCAAGCAAACATTTTTGTTAGAATTATACATATTATAATTTTTTGTCAATTAATGCTATAGGTCTTTTTTCTACTCAATTCATGACAAATTATATCATATTTCTCCCAATTATACTAATTGCAAGTTATTCTCCTCTGAATCATCTTTCCAATGACTATTCTTATGCCCCAATCTGATCTTTGAGCTGAAAGTTATGGCTTCCTGAAAAAAAAAACCATTTTCACCCCATTTATACCCTGTAGGGCATAAGAAAAAAAAAATTGAAACTGTAGGGCAATCTTGTCTACGTGGCAATCCGCTGACATGGCATCACTGGCTAACATAGCACTGACATGGCGCTGACATGGCCTCAATCACCAGGCCACCGATCACCGGGGAATGCTTCCCTCTCTCCTCGCTTCCATATGCCTTTAGTCTGGTTTGGTTGGCAGATTTCGATCACCGGACCACTAGTTTTGCCCCGTGGCATTTCTGTATGACTCTGGCCCGGTCCACCAAGCACTGGTTTTCCCCCGTGACACTTCTATATGACTTCGATCTGAGCCACTGGTCACCCCGCACATGCTTCCATCTAACTCCCTCCATTTGACTCCAGTCCGATCCACCGGCCCACCAAGTCGTCAAGCATCCATTTTCCTCTAGGCCAGGCCACTGGCCATCGGGGAGAACGCCTTCCTACTCCCCTCTAACACCGGTCCACTGAGAACTGGTGAGAATGCCTTTTGATCCCTCCTATGACCACCGGTCCACCAACCATCGGTGAGAACACCCTTGACTCTACTCCGATCAGCCACACCTCTGACTCTCCTCCGACCACTGGGCCTGTTATCGCACAAAATGTAGGTTGGGAAAAGCCCGACCCAAAACACAAAATGGTGACAACTAGGAGAATACCTACCCACTGTCACCTCAAATAGGTACTCTCGTCACTTTAGAGGTGAAGTGATCACCTCAAGGGGGGGAATCCCGGGTGACCCTAGGGGGAAATAAAATGGAAAGTGATATTTATGAATGGATGCCCCTATAGGTCAAGTTGATAAATGGAAAGTAGCTTGGAAATGAGTCTCGGTAGTGGTCAGTGGTTGCCAAGAAGTTTGAGTACCTGCAGATGATGATAGTACATGCTCGAGACACAAGAAACACCAAGTATACAAGCTATATGTTAAGTGGACAAGCAAGTTAAGTTTGTTGTCCCTATTTGCAGCAGTCAACAGAAATATATATCAGCAAGTAAGTAATTGATGAAGCTGCTAGATAAGATGCTAAAAGTCACGTAAAATATGCAAGAGATCAGCGAGCATTTACTAGTAAGACTCAAGTATGAAAGCATAAGACTTCAGCATCAAGATAAAGCTGTTATAAACAAGTATTGCAAAGATATAAGTGCAGCCTTGTGGCTGTAGCAAACAAGTTGTTACAGCAGAAAAATCAGCCACCAAAACTTGCAAAGAATCCACCCAAAAGATGCGCTAGGACTAGTAGATTATGTTGGCAAACTCTTAGCAAATTCTAACAGTTGATAAGAGAGTAAAATCGAAGGTTATGAGATGTTTTGCTGCAACCCTAATGGTTGTAGCTTTAATTTATAACAGTAATAAGAGTTACATGTCAAAAGATGACGCACTAGGGGAATAAGCAAGCCAATAGCATATAGAATTGATTGCACTTTGAACAACTTGAAAATCTCGTAAAATCACATTACCCAATGCAAGTAATTTTATTTCTCCAATGCAAACTTCAGATTAGTGCCTTCAAAAATTGGGTAAATGGAGTCTTGAATTGTAAGAGTTAGATCCACAATATCCCTAGGGGTGTAAACCCTCTTACTCCCTAAGGTATGCAAATCAAACTTAGGTAAATCTAGGAGGGTGTACACCCTTGTGCTCCTAGAAACCTTGCAATAAATGACTTGTCAACTAGCAAATGAGATGAAGCTTAATGGAGGGTGTATGTACTTATACTCCTCCTAGGGTTTCAACCAATAACAATTATGAAACAAGCAAGAAGAACTAACAATTGCAGATTTTCCTTACCAATTTCAAAAGAGATGGAAGATAAAACCCTAGTTCACCGAGCAAAGACCATTCATAAGCAAGAGAGAAGACCTCCAAGAGGTGCACACCACCTTAGCTCCACAAATCACCAAGAGAAATCACCATAAGACATTTGCACAAGAGAGAGACAGAGATCAAATTTCCCAAAGAGGGCGCAAATTTCAGCCAAGTAGTCTTCTCACAATGGGAGAGCTATGATAAAATGAGATAGAAATGATCTTGTCCACTTAGTTTAGGGTAAACCATAAAGCAAGGGGTCAACAACTCTTACTTTGCCCCTTTACAAGCTGAAATTCAAATTTAAATTTAAAAATTGTATAATAGAAACCCTAAAGTGACGTCATCCCTCTAAGGGTGACGTCTTGACTCCTTGAGCAAGTCGTTGGAGTAGAAGGTTGAGGTCATTGGGGCTTCTAGAGCCTCCCTCTTATGCGCTATAGCCTCCTCAAGTCATCTCCCACCAAATCGTGCCAAGTGTTAATGAGTAGCAACTCTACCACCACAACCTCAACCCTAGGTGACGTCAAGCCCTCTTTGTATGGCGTTTTGGCCTCAAGAGTAAGTCATTGGGCTAGTAAGAGGTTGGGTTAGGTCTTCCATGTTGTCATCTCAGGCCTTCAAAGGAAATCATCATCATCTAGTATGTGGGCCCTGGTATCAAACCTATGGGTTTCACGCCCCAAGGAAGCCCAAGCTAGGCTTGTTCTTCCAAATCTATCCACCAACTAGGTCCTGCAAAGACAATGAATACGCCCTCCAAGGGTCTCAAGTCAAATGCATCATGATGAGTAAATCAAACCAATAAAAGAGCCATCTAAGAAGGTATATCCAAACCACCTCATCAAAATAAACAAGTGCTCAAAGACCCTATGCAATTTGCCAAGTTTAAGTATGGGAGGGTTGACAAAGCAACCTATTGGGTGAATCGTACCTCAAGATTAGGAGTGTTTCCCAAGCAGACCTTTCTCTAAGTCATGTGGATGATGTGACATGGATGGGGGGAAAGACTCTTGGGCATGGGGTTCATGACATACAAGGGATTGTCATGTCTCATTTATGGGTGCCTTTGTAGAGGATGTGTAACACCTTTATTTTCAATGCAACCTTTTTCCAAGCCCATTTATTGCCTTTTATTCTTTCAAGATGTTTCCAGGTTGAAGTCAAGGTGGGGCTTCTACCTAAGCATGAAAAACAGTGCCCACCTTGACTCTACCCTAGTCACATCATGCTTCCGTAAGTTGAAAACATGTGTGGGGCTTCTACCTAAGCATGAAAAATAGTGCCCACACATGCTCCACCTTAGTTGGCATTTGTATTAGTTATTTTTCACGGGCCCCATCAATTTCTTACGAGAGACATTTCATTGTCCTCGAGATCCCTGGGCAAGCATCTAGAAGGTTCATGATTGGTTTTTATCTTTTGCTAGCTACAAGTCTCTAGGCCTTTAGCCCCTTCTTCCCATGAAATGAGGAACAATCCCTTCTTGGGTCAGTACACCCGAAAATCCCAAAAGGTAAGGAGATGAGGGGATGAAGTATGGAAAGTGACAAGCATGGTCGAGAATGGCACAATGACTCGTCAAGAGGACCTCCCAGTAGCACACTTATCCCTAAGGGTGACCCAATTACTAGGGCGCAATGTCAACCACCAAAGTGAAACAAGGCAAAGAGCATAATTTCCAAGCAAATGTTACATAATCAAAAGCAATTTTAAATGCAACAAACTAAAATGCCTCAAATATTGAAATGATACTCACCATAATAGCTAACTTGTACCTCATGGAGTAAGACCCAATGTCTTCCGGAAGCCAACTAACATGGTGGATACCCCCATGATGAACCTGGAATTGTGGTGGTGAAGCGGGTCTCTGTCTGTGCAAGTGGACATTGTTGGTCAAGTTGTCTCTCGGTACTCCATGTCTGCACCTGAGGGCCTCGAGACATTATCTCCTTAGTTATCCCTAAGAATTGGGGATAACAAGGCCACCGATGCGAATGCCCACCTGCTCCCTTCACTCCCAAGTGATTTTTGGTCCAGTGAACAAGATTTCCGAATGGGGTCCTGACCTCTTATCTACTCTTCCAATAACACATGGTAGCAAGACGACCTATCACAGGGCGACAATTGGCATGTACGGAGGATTATTGGGCACTGACTAGGCATACTGACGGGGTGTTGAGGTGGCAGCCAAAAGATACATTACACGCAAGCTCCGTAAGGTTCCATGGCTCTCTATGCTTCACGCACAAGTAATAAAGGGATTGGTTTTTATTATAAACAGGTCACTCAAACCCTTCCCCATGCATGTGGTATAAAGGAATAACACAGATCGCAGATCTACGACAGAAAACCATGCAAAGGCTAGATCGACGACTATTGTGCACTGGTCTTCCGGGAGGCATAACTCCCAATTTCGATCCTCAAATCGAGCAAATGAGGGCTCGATGGAAAGCTAGGGCCATGAGGAATCACTTGAACATGGTTCCATGGCGAAATGATAGCGTTAAACAACAAAAATTCTCTTCTCCAACATAGTCTTGTAGCAAATAATTTTCACCCAAAAGAAAGACTCATCCAAAGTGTCTTGTACCAGGCCCTTGAAGGCTCAGTGTTGTAACCTACAACTCTGACACCACTTGTAACGTATCCAGATCAGCAAACACAAAACGATTTGCTCGGATACTGATCTGAAATGTACCCATTGTTCGGGTACTTCTAAAATTCACTTCTTGGACTGATTTCAAATTTCTATTCCATTCTTTTAATTCAAGAAACAAGATAAATGCACATGCAATCATCAAGAACCATGCACATCCATAAAACAATGCTTAACATGTCATGCATAGCATAAACACATTACGGAGATAATATTTAATACACAGCGGAAATAAACATACAAGCAGAGAAGCGCATGACAGAGAACTTATCTTTAAAATGTAATAACCCCAACTAGTTGCAAACGTCCGACGGTCCACCCAACCTTAGGCTTTGTTGCACATAAACTCTCTGCAACAGGCCACCCTCAAGCCAAGGCTATGAATCCACAAGGACTGGTCTCAAACCAAAACTCGATTTCTCAAACCAGTGCAATCAAACTCTCACGGGTTTCTCAAACACATAGCAATCCTAGTTTACCAGCTCTCTTCCCCTTCAGCCTGCACAACCCAAAGAAATGAACCCCTTTCTCTGCAATGCAATCCCTCGGGTTGTTCCACTTCTTTTCCAGGGCTCCAGTGCTACTGGTCAAGAAATCTCAATGCTGGAAACTCCAAAGATTCTCAATTGTGGGTAGTTCTCTCTCAACTGCCATTATTCTCATGCACACATGCATCCATTCCTTTCTGGAATAATTAATAATTACTTATAGCCAACAAACAATGGCTCTTTTCCTCCCATAATTCTTTTCACATGCCCAGACCAAGACAAGAATGAATGAGTGAGGAACAAATGAATGAAGAACCAATGAATGAATGATGAACCCCCAAACAGCCCAAGGCAAGGTTTAAATAGCAAGGACGCCCTGTTGGATTACTGAGAGGGGGGGTGAATCAGTAATAGAGCAATTTAATCATTTTTAACCATATAATCCAAGTGTTATATCAATGAAGCATTATCATCCAATAACTGCAAAGTAAATAAACAATGAACAAATGAACAATCATACACATAAACAGTACACCAGTGTTTTACGTGGAAACCTAAATTGGGAGAAAATCACGGAATGTTTTTTCTTATATGTCTTGAAGAATTACATTCATTGGAAGCACCAACTTCCTTTGTTTTCCAGTTGCAACTGGAAGGAGGCTCCAACCCCCTAGTTTCTCAGGCTACAACCTGAAGGAAGCTCCAATTCCCCAATTCTCTGGCTACAACCAGAAGGAGGCTACAACACCCTATGTTTTCCGGCTACAACCGGAAAGTGGCTACAACCACCTGTCATTGCCCCGTCCAACCGCCCCGAAGTAAAAGTAGAATGATGGAACCACTGTCACACTATCACTATGAGATATACCACTGTAAACCTGTACCAATAAATCTAAACCATGCATCAACCATGCATCAACCTGTACCTCAACCTGTAATCAACCTGTACCATAAACAAGTGCATC
>ML778478.1:628047-658004 GCA_009831015.1 Picea engelmannii | reverse complement strand
TTGTATTCACTTTGAATTATAATACACTCATTACTTCACTTTATTATTTACCTTTTAAAATCTCTTAAACCACTTTGACTACTTTGACCTTTTGGGGCTTCTAGATGACATATGAGGGTCCTTCAACTTCGTAAGGCCATAACACTCAAACCGTGAGGAGTTATGTGACGTTCCACATACCACCAAAAATAGCATGACATGTATTATCCATATAGAATAGTATTATCTAAAAAATATATCATAACTCATACCGTTACCCATCAAACAAACTTGGGTCCATCACCCAAACCTGGGGTCTCCAACTTCTCATGGCCATAACTCTCTAACCGTGAGGGGTTATGTGACGTTCCACATACCACCAGAAATGGAATGACAAGAACTATCCATCTAGGATAGTTTCCCTGACAAATTCACTGTCCTTCATCTCATTATTCCACAATTAAGCATGGGTTATCTTACTCCACAAAGCGTCTTCCCGTGAGGGCTTTCACCATAAGGGGGCCACTTTGGAGTTCATCCATATTTACTTCTTTCAACCATAACAAAACAATAATGAGTCATATTTACATCAAACAATCTTGGGTCCATTACCCAAACCTTTGTGCTACGGGGCTTTCTTCAAGGGTTGACATCAATGACAACCAACCTTAATCAACACGCCCAAGGCACGACGTGGTCTCTCCAAGACTCACGTTCCCCCTCATTCGCCCCCCAACACAAGTGTGGATAACTCAATAATTAATATAAGGATTAGCCCCTTTTAACCCCCCTCTCTCGTGGAATCATAGCCCCCTATCTATGTCCTTGTCCGTCTTGCAACTAGCAATGTATTTTATTAATATATTCAAAGTATTACATTTCTAGACACTCCGGCCTTTCAACTTTATAAGCACTCCGGCCTTTCATAAATAAACAAAATATATTATTAATATGGGGACTCAAAACCAGGGTATTACATTCTCACATCTTCAGGACCTTGGACGATGGATAGATGGGCTTGATTTTGACAGATTTGTTCATGGTGGCACATGTTGAAATATTTTAACTGCAAAGAGTATTCTATTTATTATTGAGTTATTATTAATTAGATCAATCCCCTTTTGTGGATTGATCATGTCGGGCTTTGTAAATGACCAAATCCCCTTTTGTGGATTGGTCAAACCCTAATTATATCATGTTAATTAAGAAGTCGGCCCCCGAGCCTAATTAAAGTGGTTTTAGCCACTAAGTGAAGAGGTCGGCCCTGCTCAATGAAGAGACACCTCCTTAGCGCCTCATTAGCTCACTCACTCAACTCACTCATCTAGTGCGCAAGTTTGAAGGAAGTTGCAGTTGCCAATTGTCGGAAGAAGGAAGAGAGAGGCGCATTGCTAAGTGTTGGATATTCTCTAGTGTTTTGGTTTATTGTCTTGGCATTGTATTGGCGATCTATATTAAGGAAGTTTTTGTTGGGTTTTCTCCCCCATGACGGTTTCCTAGGATAAATGTTGTGTATCTTGTGATTGTGTTTCTCTCAATGATCTTTCATATGCTATTATTGTCTAGTAAATTGAAAAGAAACTTAATAGTTGCTCTAAAATTAACATGGCATCAGAGCTAAGCTGAAGAGAGCACCTTTCACTAGATAAGAAAAAACGTCATTGTTGTCGTGCAAGAAAATTAGGGCTTTTGTTGAAGAGGAATTTCAGCCTAAAAACTTCTAGGGAAGTGCACCCTAGCCCAGCGAACTCACTAGTAGCTTGAGCGCACTTTTTCAGTGGATAGAACTCCCTGAAAGTGAAACCCTAGTTTTCACAGGTACCAGAAAACCAAAAAAACGGGAAACCAGAACCAGTACCATAAGTACCAGTCCAGATTTGCGCAAGCTCAGTTTCAAGGGATAAAAGTTGGATTTTCAGAAAACTGACTGCACCAGGCTACTCGCCTCGACCAAGTGCACCTCCTGGTATGTTCAGATCTAAATTCTGATCATTTTCATTTTTTGGTCATTTTCCCAACTCCAGGTCAAGATGTCTGCAAGCACCAAGCTTGTTAACAAGTTAGAAGGTGTGGATAACTTTCGTGCCTGGAAGTATAGGATTGCACTCATTCTTAAAGAGAATGACCTAGCAAGATTCATCAAAGAAAATGTACTAGAACTCGCAGATGCTACAACTAAAGCAAAGTACCAGAAGGGCATGGTTAGGGCCAAAAGAATCATTGCAGACTCTATCAAAGATCACTTGATCCCTCAAGTGGCATCTAAGAATACCCCAAAATAAATGTTTGATGCCCTAACCAAATTGTATGAAGGAAGAAACATTAACCGGAAGATGAACTTGAGAACTCAACTCAAGAATACAAAGATGCAAAAAGTCGAAACAATTCATGAATATTTCTCTAGAATGTCTCAATTCAAGGAACAGCTAGAAGCAATTGGAGATACCCTAGATGAATATGAACACATAATGACAGCTCTTAATGGTCTCACAAGACCTTGGGATGCATTCATCCAAACCACTTGTGCCAGAAAGGAGAAACTACAATTTGACAGTCTTTGGGAAGAACGTGTTCAAGAAGAAGCAAGAGTAGCTAACCGAGAAGCAATACTATTAAGGGATGAAAATCAAGCCCTAGTTGTTCATGCTAAAGGAGGAAAAAGAAGGTCTCACTTCAAGAAGGAGACCCACCCACATAAGGAGTCTCACTCCCCAAATAAATTCATCCATAAAGAATCTCACCCTCCAAGGAGATTCCAGAAGTTTCAGAAAGGTCAAAGAAGAAAAAGATTTATCATCTTATCAATGTTACCATTGTGACAAGATGGGACATATTGTTAAGAATTGTCCAACTAGAAGAAAAGAATACAAGAAGAGAAACAAAAGGCACCATGCCCATACAGTTGAAGATGAAGAGCCACCCACAAAGATGATTAAAGAAAAGATTGAAGACTATGTCTTAATCTCTGCCCTCTCAGGATCAGTGTCACCTGGTGAGGATACTTGGCTCATAGATGGTGGTTCTTCCAAGCACATGACAGGTCAGAGAGACATTCTCTCTAGCCTTACAAAAAAGAACTTTCCCCAGAAAGTTACGCGTGGAGATGATTACCAGTACCCTATCAAAGGAGTGGGAGAGTCCAATTACAAACTTGATTCAGGGACCCCAATGAAGATGAAGGATGTAATATATGTACTAGGTTTGACAAAGAATTTACTTTCTATGTCATCATTGGATAAGAAAGGCTTCAGGGTTGCATCATAGATGGTGAAGTCTTTATGTGGCCTAAAGGAAAAACCATAGAAGATGCAATTGTTATTGGAACAGAAGAAGGTGGCCTGTACAAATTAAAAGGTCACTCAAATGCAGCCTTAATTCACTCCACTGAGAGTCCGTGTGAACTTTGGCATAGAAGACTAGCTCACATCAACTACAAGGCCTTACCATATGTAAGCAAAAGGCAGTTACAGGTCAACCAGATTTCAAGGTTGACCATGAAGGTGTGTGCAAGGTATGTGCACAAGAAAAGAACATCAAGAATCCTTTCCCGAAGAGAAATAGTAAAGCAAAAGGAGTCTTGGAGCTCATCCACTCAGATGTATGTGGCCCAATGCCATCCACCTCTCTTAGTGGGTATGTATACTATGTATCATTTATTGATGACTATTCTCGCAAGACTTGGGTTTACTTCTTGAAATCAAAAGATGAAGTGCTTGGGAAATTCAAGGAATTCAAAGCCTTGATAGAGAATCTCTCAGAAAGAAAAATCAAGATACTCAGGTCAGATAATGGAGGAGAATACACCTCAAAAGAGTTTGTAAGTTTTTGCAAAGATGTCGGGATTAAGAGGGAGCTCACCACTCCCTACAATCCTCAACAAAACGGTGTAGCAGAAAGAAAGAACAGAACTATATTGGAAGCAGTGAAGACCATGATCCATGATCAAGATATTCCAATGCACTTATGGGCAAAAGCAGCAAGAACAGCAGTGTATGTACAAAACAGATTATCCCATAGTGCACTTGGGTTCAAAACCCCCAAAGAAATGTTCTCCGGAAAGAAGCCAGAAGTAAGCCATCTCAAAATATTTGGTTGTCCAGTGTTTGTACACATTCCGAAAGAGAAGAGAACCAAGCTGGACCCTTCAGGAAAGAAGGGAATATTTGTTGAACATTGTGAGGTCTCTAAGGCCTTCAAAATTTACATACCGGGTTACCATCATAATGAGATCAGTAGAGATGTAACCTTTGATGAAGATGCAGCACTCAAGAAATCAAGGAGATGCCATCTTGAAGAAGTATATGAAGAAGAACCTGTAGCTCCCAGAGTTGCAGAACTAGTGAGGGAAGTCACAGTTTCCCCTGATGAGGAGATTCCAGACGATCATGACATGATAAAATCTCAAGAACCTCCCCAAATAACGATCTCTCACAAGAGAAAGCCAGCTTGGGCGAGGGAACTAATTCAAGATGAAGAGAAGTATGGTGCCCCAGAAGGAACCATGAGAAAAGTCAAGAAACCTAAGCCATTCTCCAGTGATATGGCTTTGATGTGTGATCTCAAAGAGAAGGAGCCTACTTGCTTTGAAGAAGCCATTTGGAAGAAAGAATGGGCAGATGCCATGACAGAAGAATACCAATCCATTATAAAGAATGATGTATGGGAAATAGTTCCCAGACCGAAGAGCAAAGATGTGGTATCTTCCAAATGGCTATACAAGATAAAACATGTTGTTGATGGAAGTATTGAGAAATATAAAGCAAGGTTTGTAGCTCGTGGCTTTTCTCAAAAGGAAAGCATTGACTATGAAGAGACGTTTGCTCCTGTAGCCAGATACACTTCTATCAGAACCATCATAGCCCTTGCAGCTAAGATGAAGTGGAAGTTACACCAGATGGAGTGAAAACAGCCTTCTTGAATGGTGTAATTGAAGAAGAAGTGTATATAGAACAACCCCAAAGGTTTGAAGTTGAAGACAGAAAGACTCATGTCTACAGGTTGAAGAAGGCTCTGTACGGATTAAAGCAAGCTCCTAGAGCTTGGTATGGAAGAATTGACAGTTTCCTGACGAGCTTGGGCTTTACCAAGAGTAAAGCTGACACTAACCTTTACTTCAAGGTTATGAATGATGAGCCAATTATATTGTTGTTGTATGTGGATGACTTATTCTTGACCGGAGAAGCTCATCATTGATTGTAAGAAGAAGATCGTTGCAGAACTTGAGATGAAAGACCTAGGCCTAATGCACTATTTCTTAGGCCTTGAGGTTTGGCAAAGCCCATAGAAGATCTTCCTTAACCAAGGGAAGTATGCAGTTGAAATACTAAAGAGGTTTGATATGTTGGAGTGTTAACCCATGAATACACCCATGGAAACAAAGTTGAAGCTCCTGGTTGATACTTCATCAGAATTGGTCGATGCTACGTTGTATAGACAGATCATTGGATCGTTGATGTATCCGACGAATACCAGACCAGATATATGTTTTGCAGTGAACACCTTGAGTCAGTATCTGGTAGAGCACAGACATGTTCACCTTGTTGTTGCAAAACATGTGATGAGATACCTTAAGGGTACATTGGACTTTGGTCTCTGCTACAATGGAGATAAAGGCTTTATACTAATTGGTTATACCTATTCAGATTGGGCCAGAAGTCTTTCTGACAGAAAGAGCACATCAAGATGTTGTTTCAGTCTGGGGTCAGCCATGACTTCATGGCAGAGTAGGAAGCAATCTAGTATTGCTCTCAGCACAGCAGAAGCGGAATGCATTGTTGCATGTTCTGCTAGTTGTGAAGCCATATGGCTACGGAAGTTGTTGACGGGTCTATTTGATCTGGAGATGGAAGCAACCGTGATTCTATGTGATAACTAGAGCTGCATAAAGATGACAAAGAACCATGTGTTCCATGACAAGTCGAAGCACACAGAAATCCAATATCACTACATTCGTGATATGGTGCATAGGGGAGCCATAAAGCTCCAATATGTTGGCACAGATGGGCAAGTTGCAAATGTGTTGACCAAGCCTCTGTCTCGTGTAAAGTTTGAGCACTTTTGAGACAAGCTTGGTATAGTCCGAAAAGGACCTCCCTCGAAAGGGGGAGTGATGTTGATGATACTATGGTATCCTGACCAATAGTGAGTAGCTCAGTTAGGATTTTATATCCTAGGGGACTGATCATCCCTGGATAGATCCCGAAGGTCTGATAAGGACGGTCTGTCAGAGTACTTGTGCATGTATATGCTAGCTATGGTCAATAGTGGTAGCTCCTTTAGGATTTTTATAATCCTAGGGAATCTTATGATTCTTGGGCAGATCCCGAAGGTCCAGTAAGGATGATCTGTCAGAGTACCACGTGGTAGCTTCGTTAGGATTTTATATCCTAGGGAATATTATGATTCCTGGGCAACTCCTTAGGGACTGTCAGAGTACCACAAAATGTTGTTACACTTGCCTCATTCTGTTGCTCCATGATGATGATGATGATGTTGTTGCTCCAGCCTTCGTGTCGTGATGATGTTGTTGCTCCAGCCTCTGTGTTGTGATGATGATGATGATGTTGTTGTTGATGTTATTATTGATGATGATGATGTATTAGTGTTATACTAATTGAAGTTTATCCAAATGATGATGATGCCATTCCAGCTCCATGCTATGAATGATGATATTGATGATGAGAAAAAACTTCCGATGATTTATAGATATGCCAGTCGATGTTCCAGATGTTGTTGATGTTGATGCCCTCTCTCTCTCCTGATGATGTTGTAGAATACCCTTCTTGTTAAGGGGGAGTATTGAAATATTGTAACTGCAAAGAGTATTCTATTTATTATTGAGTTATTATTCATCAGATCAATCCCCTTTTGTGGATTGATCATGTCGAGCTTTGTACTTGACCAAATCCCCTTTTGTGGATTGGTCAAACCCTAATTATATCGTGCTAATTAAGAAGGCGGCCCCTAGGCCTAATTAAAGTGGTTTTAACCACTAAGAAGAGAAGTCGGCCCTGCTTAGTGAAGAGACACCTTTCCAATGCCTACCAGCTAGTATAAATAAAGGAGGCTAGCGCCTCATTTGTTCACTCACTCATTCACTCATCAAGTTTGGAGAGCTGCAGTTGGGAGAAGAAGGAAGAGAGAGGCGCATTGCTCAGTGTTGGATATTCTCTAGTGTTTTGGTTTGTTGTCTTGGCATTGTATTGGCTATCTATATTAAGGAAGTTTTTGCTGGGTTTTCTCCCCCGTGATGGTTTCCCGGGATAAATGTTGTGTATCTTGTGATTGTGTTTCTCTCAGTGATCCTATCTATGCTATTGTTATCTATTAAATTGAAAAGAAACTTAATAGCTGCTCTAAAATTAACACAGATTAGTATAAATAGGAGGCGTTGTAGCTCATTTGTACACACACACAGTCATCAAGAAGCAAGGCGCAAGTGTAGAGGAGGATTCGCAAGTGTGCAGTAATTCCCTGTTCAGTCTTTTGGTACTCTATATTGTGCGCTACCCTGGTTTATCTGTTGGTTCTAGTGAGGCTTCTCGGAATCATTCTTTCTGTCAATGGTTAAGGTGTTCGAGGGTGGCTTTGTGCCTATGGTTGGGTGACAATGGTGTAGCATTGTCTATGGTAAACAAGCACAATATTCTAACACATGTTACGGCTACTCCAGTGAAAAAGTCTGATACGTCGAGTTACTTCTACTCTAGTGAAAAATTCTGGTACGCAGAGGGCTACTCCAATGAAAAAGTCGGGTACGTCGAGTTACTGCTACTCTAGTGAAAAAGTCTGGTACGCAGAGGGCTACTCTAGTGAAAAACTCTGGTACACCAAGTTATTGCTACTCCAGTGAAAAAGTCTAATACGAAGATTGCTACTCCAGTGAAAAAGTCTAGTACGCAAGTTACTGACTGTGGCACCAGTCAGCATGACCTTGCACAAGGTCAGCAGATGCCATGCCTTCAGGCTTGGTTAGTTACTAGGGTTTTTTAAGCTGGTGGGCCAACCTGTGTGGTTGGAGGTGTTTCCTAGCCTTGGGCTAGATGGGTAGTGTGCACACACTACATCGCCTAATGCTCGTGATTAGATGTCTAGTCATTATGGACCAGTTGCCTGGTGTGCCAACAAGAGGTTACTAGTTCATTGTGGAACTAGATGCCAGATTCTGTGTGAGTTGGCGAGTGAAAGCCCCGTAATGACATAAAGCCCGGATGGATGATGAGACCCCGGATGTTGATGTGGTTACAAAACTTCTTCAATGTAGATTCGTGGAAATTCAACAAGTCAATGGTCAAGTGTACAGAAGCGCAGAAGCAGACGTGATGATCGTGCCAGAAGAATACCTTCCTTGCTAAGAGGGAGTGTTGAAGTTTGAGTAGCTTCGGAAGATATTCTTATTATATTCATATTGGATTTGACCAAGACAAAACCCTGAAGAATAATATTATATTATAATTGTTAAGTCGGCCCTATTGTGCCTTGACAAGTCAATTGTAAATTAGAAAGATAAAGTGGACAGGTCGGCCCTGACCTAATTTCTAGGGGGCACAACTCGTATTTAGAAGAGGTTAGGCACCTCACTTGAAAAACACACAACAAGCTCTCTCACACAGAAAAGTGTGCAAGTCTAAGAGAGTGACGCAGCTACAAAGGAAGGGTGGCGCAGCTACAGAGAAAGGGTGTTCTGGTGAAGGGTTTTGGTTATCTGTTGGAGGATTATCTTGGTCTAGTGGTGCGCTACTCTATTCTGGTTAGGGTTTTCTAGTTTATCTTTTGTTTGGTGAGATCTCTCTTGAGAGAGACATTGTACTGGTTGAAGAATCTATATTGAAGAAGCTTTGTTGGGTTTTCTCCCCCACGAGGGTTTCCCAGGATAAATCTTGTGTATACTGTGGATGTCTTTCTTTCAGTGATCCTTATGAATGCAGTTATTGTTTTAATAGTCTAAAGTTAAAGAATACAAAACACACTTAACTGCTTATGAAGAATTTTAACAAAAGGGGAGGGAGAAGAAGAAGTGCTTTTCTTATGAGGATTGAGTGGCCTTTGGCAACTTGGATTTAATCTTGGAAACAAGTTGAAAAGAAGGCTCTAATGAAGAAATAAGAAAAAATTTTAACCCATTCTAGTAATAGAAAAACAAAACCTTAAATGAATTTAGTCTAGAGATCTCTTATGGATCTTGCACATTAAGTCGATCGAGGGATCGCTGAATACCTCAATGCACTGCTAGACAATATAACCAAAAAGTTGTCAGAGTTGTAGCCAACAAGCCAACATAGCATCCTTGTACACTAATGGGTAAAACCACTTCCTAACGACAATTTTTAAGCTTTCCCATCTAATAATAGATTATTGGTTTGTGGAAGCTAGCATTATTTAAGTGTGAGATTACCACAAGTTAAGTGCCTATTACTCCATATGCGCTTCAGTCATTAACATTTCATAAAGTATTAAAATAGGATTCAAGATTGTGGACCTAGGGGTCCATCTTAGCTTATGTCCACTAAGGGACCTATCAAATTTAGGCACTGAAGTCTTTATGCTTTCTTGGGAAGGTTGTTGGACAATAATAGTTGAGGTTGTGTTCTGAGGTAGTTGTTGTGCAATGCCATTTGTTTAAACAGTTACATCACATCCTAAATCATCTTGGTTTGAAACTCGTTATGGGCTTGCCTCTGCTTTGTAAGTTGTTGTCATTGTTCAGCAAGTTTGTCTACTAAGAACTCGTTCTATTGGTGGTGACGTCCATGCAATTGATCTTCCAAGAATTGAATGAGACTGGACTCTTGAGAACACTTTGACTCTTTTGGGGCACAACAAGCCATGAAGACTAGTTCATTTGGCTGGAACACGGATCAACAAAATATCAAAGGGTGGAGAATTGTCTATTTTCAAGTGGAATATTCTGTTGAAGCAAAGGAAATTTCATTGATTTGATCAAGACATCAGTGGAATGCTCTTTGAGTAGAAAATTTTGTTGAAAATTGAACAGAATCACATAGAATAATAGCTCAAAAAATTCACAAATGTTGTGGCTGCATAAAACGTGAAAATTTTGCCCACAGGGGTGTAGACCGATCGGCAAGTGTCGTGAAAATGGAAGGAAATATGTAAAAAGGAGGTCTCAAGTTCAATTCTCACCCCGATTTACCCGTGGGTCGTGCCCCATGCTTGTGGGTTGTGTGGACACACCTGGAGGTTATAGAGGTAGCAGACGGGAATCAACCTCGTGTCACGCGAGTATGAGAACCGCAAGTTGTCGATTTTGCCAGTCACAAAAAAGAAAAGGTGAAAATTTTGGGTCAGATATCTACACAAATTGAGAAGCGGTTGAATGATTTGATTTAGAGGCATGTAAGCAGCCTACAAGTAATGTATGGAAGTCTACCACATACATATCGCTTGAATGTTTGGTGCATAATTTATTGAGAGTTCAAGGGGAATACTAGCTAAGAGAAGCTCCAAAGAAAATAAAATTGCAGAACTCAAAAGAGACCTAATCGTCAGACTCTCATACCAATTGATATGTGCACAAGCAAAACAATAGATGTAACAATAGTATCTTGCCATCCCCTCACAAATCCCCCCTTCCACCTCTTCTCTAATTTTCTGAACGGAGGATGGTAGTAACTCACAATAAAAACACTGATTGGTTTGAGAAGAGATTGAATGATTTGATTTAGAGGCATGTAAGCGGACTACAAGTAATGTATGGAAGTCTACCACATACATATTGCTTGAAATTTTGGTGCATAATTTATCGAGAGTTCAAGGGGAATACTAGATAGGAGAAGCTCCAAAGAAAACAAAATTGTAGAACTCAAAAGAGACCTAATCGTTAGGCTCTCATACCAATTGATATGTGCACAAGCAAAACAATAGATGTAACAATAGTATCTTTCCATCCCCTCACAAAGCTGCCCCCCACCTCTTCTCCAATTTTCTAAATGGAGGATGGTAGTAATTCACAATAAAAGTATTGATTGGTAACCCCAAGGGATTCAATGGGACTTGATCCTAAGACCTCCATGAACTTACACACAAGAGCATCTACCAATCGAGCTAACCCTTGGGACAAAAATTGTTGCAATTGTATACAAGGCACACTCTACATTTCATTAGGTATATATAGAAGTACAAAATTGGTAGGTGGAGAATATTTTATGAAGATTTAGGTGTTACATTATGTAGTTGAGATCACTGTTGAAAAAGTCGGCATTAGCAAAAAGTCGGCTAGGGTCCAGAAAAAACGTTTCGGCAAAAGTCGGAAAAAAATCGGAAAACCACGACAAACATTAAAAAATACAAAATATATTCATTTTTTTCAAAATTTTAAATGTATAAAGCAACAACAACATCAAATAAACACATTGGCACATAAATATGGAGAAATCACTGATATATATGTAGTGGATGCCAAATAAAAAATTATACATCAAAGTCGATATTGAATGCTGAAGGGCCAATAGTTAGAACTTAGAACCAATACAAAATGACATCACATATATAATTATAAAATGCATCTCACGATTCATCATCATGAGGTAGATGTCTGATATACAATGACAAATGAAACAAAACTAGCATCTAGCTATCTAATATCAATGTGGGCCTCTCCCCCTTTTACGAGAAAAGATAATGGGTTGTTTGTCAGGCCTGCCCCTGACAGTAGAAGGCCCTGTATCTGATAGTGGATGAAGACTGGTGTGTGTAGGAGTAGGTGTATCAATAAGTGTAGAAGGTTGTGTTGATGCTAGCACATCACCCTCCATGATGTCTTCAAGCCACTCCTCCTCCTCCTCCTCCTCTCCCTGTTGCTCCTCCAGGTCCTGTTGTTGTTCGGGTTCCTCCTCTAACCATGCAGGTGCCTCCTCCATGATAGGCATCTTAGACTCCACCCTCCACTTAGACAATACATCAATATTGTCCAAGGAAATGGCATCCACATCCGGTGTTCTATCCATTTGCTTCAACCATAGTCGAAGATTGTAATGGACATACACCAAGTCATTGAGACGTGAGAACTCTAACCTGTAAGAGGATCATAAAAAATTTAATGAGTTTTAACTTTTGAGGGTCATAATATATTAGAGGGTCATAAACTCATAAATTACAAATTACAATAAATGTAATTGCTCATAAGTTCTAACCTGGTGCATTTCTTTGAGTGTATTTTTTCAAATACACTCCAATTGCACTCACATCCCGAAGAGGTACATGTTTGACTCAGGATTTGGATGGCAAGTCTCTGTAAATTTGGTACCCTTGCACCATAGTTTCACCACCAAACATCTACAACAAATAAGAAAGAAAGATAACATAAAGAAAACATAATTAAACTTTAAAATACATAATTGAAATTTGAATTTTAAAAACATAAAGTTCCAAGTTGAACTATCTTCTAAATTCTAATGACTTACATGGCAACAAAATGTTCCTTGAAGCAACAGCATCTTCATAGCCAAATAGTCCAATACCATCCCGATACATCTCTATCTTGCGATTAATATCGAGGCGAATCGCAACATCAGGTACCATCCTCTGAAGACAAGCATGGAGCACTTCCATCACCTCGCCATCAAAAGCAAAGTTGCATTTGTAGGAAAATGAAAGGTTGAGGAAAATTGTTGTTGCATGAATGGGTCGATGGAGCATCCTGGTCCATCGAGTATCAATCAAATCCCATAATAGCATTTGTCTACGAAACCCATGGCTACCCTTTCCCACATAATAAGCCCGAATAGCTTCTTTGGCCCTATACATGGCCTCATACAAATAGCCCATTGTTGGCTTATCGCTATCAACCAATCTCAGAACCTTTACCAAAGGTTCACTCACTGAGCACACCTCTACCACTCCTTCCTAGAAGGAGTCACTGTACACCAATCTAGCAATGGATTTCCCATCCTCTCTCCTACTATATGTAGAATCCCGCCACTCATCAAAAACAAACATTTTCTTCAACTCAAACTGACATCGAAGCAAAGACTGAAGAGTAATAAAGTTGGTGGCAAAACGAGTGATTGCAGGACTGTAGATTTTCTGAGGTCCTATGAGGCTGCCATCTAAGGTCTGTCCTTGACCTTAGTATGGCTCTAAGTTTCAACTGTGTGGCTGTCTTTTCTTGCTGTTTTTAGGAAAGCAAACAGTCACCAAAGTTTCTGCTCAATATTTGATGGTTAAGTGCTCTTTTAAGGTGCCCTTGCAAGTGTTTTCTTTACTCAATGTTAGCACATGAAATATACATTAAAACACATAACACTACCTCTAGATCTTGAACTTTAAAATGTTGATCTGCACTTCTAAGCATGGATAAATTTGACACATAGATTTTTGGTCAACATGACCCTGGAAAAACCCCCCCATGGGGAAAACCAGTTTGGAGCAGATATATATAGAAGGCCTCAAAGCAAAATGTACAACACAGGAAACATATACAAGTGAACCCGGTACAATAGCAACCACTCTCGGATGCCTTGGAGTTCCTTGAAGACCTCCCCACAAGCCTTGTGAAGCAAGGCACCCCTTGCCTTAGTGAGCCTTTCTTCCTCTTGCTTTCTTTGTCTTTATCTTGATCCTTTGCTTTTGTAACATCCCCATTGTTACGACAACAAGCTTAAATTTTTTTTTTGTTTTGGGAGTTAAGAGGCAAGAAGGCGATGACGACAACAGTTTAACCACACCACTGACGACGAACACAAGCATGCAGTCCAGGCAACTATGACTCCACGCACTAGCACAAGAGTAACTGGGAAACCATGCATAGAACAAACAAGGAGGAACGACTACCCGCCCGACGCAAACAAGACATGCCTACAAGCTAAGGGACAACATCCCCCTCCCGACACAACGACCAAAGACGAACAAGACTAGAACCTCAAGGTGCACGACCCAAACACACGAAGGCGTTCCACCCATGCGCCAAAAGTACTTTACAACGCTCGACAACACGCACACAGAAGCACCGATTCCAGTCAGATTTTTGTTCGCCGCTATCCAATAGGGCACACCGTGATCCCCTCATCAGGAATCATGTTGTCCCGAGTGATAGATGCATCGATAACTTGGCGCCACACATCCTATCTGGACCGAGGACCCTAGATAAATCCGACGCGCTAGGAGTCGATTACCGATAAGAAAATCACACCCAACCGCCACAACAGGTCGACGAGGCACCAGAGGATGACTACCAGAGAAAACACAATCCAATACACGACTTCGTCAACCACGCAACCCTTTTAACGAGTCTAACCGGTCAATTTTTTTACCCTCTAAGTAGTGTTGAAAACAGATCTAGATTATTATCACTTACGATCCAAGGGGAAATTCTAAATTAATTCCAAACGGCAACCTTATCTAGCAATCGACTTCATATGACAACATTTTCCATAACAACGCAGAAAGCTAAAATGGAATACTATTGACACAATACCTTACAACATGCGGTCTATCTACTCTAAATGCTCTTCTATTACTCTTAGCTTTAGTATCACTTTCCATTTACATATCAATGCAACTTTTGCTTTTGCAAACGAAACCTTTTGCGCATGCAACCAAAACTTTCTAAAGTTTACAACCTTCTCCTAAGGACAGGCTACTAGTATGCAACCATTTTATCTGTTGAACTCTATGATCCTTCTTCTTACATAATTAGGTAAAGGTGTGTGGAAAAATTTGAAGCTTTCTACTTAGCAAGAGTTCAAAGTACCATTACCAACATTACTTAGCTCTTCATAAATCCAAGGAGATTTGTCAACGGATCAAAACAAACATTGCGTCAGGTTGTAAGGACTTCGATTAGAACAACCTAATTAGACTTGTTCCTTGAATTTAGTTCTCCCCTTTATTTTAATAAAAGTCAACTATCAATTTTCCTTGGCTATAAACTACAACTATAAAATCTGTACTCGTCATTGTGATGTTGTTATTTCCAATGCTACGAGTTGGTGTGGTAGAGGAATGATTCTTAGAGTTGACAATCACTTCGAACACTTGAAGGGTGCACGGTTTAAGGGAAAAGAAAAGGGCCGCGGACATAAGAGCCAAGACGTGTATGGCTATTAAAGAATTCATGTACATTCCTAGGCCCAATGACAGCAACCTTTAATACGCTGACAGAGAACCTGTCGCTGATATTTCACGCTATCCAGCCAACAATAGAATTGATGCTAAAAAGGGAGAACACTGTCCAGGACATTAATGCCAACATTATTGCCATCTTTTAATAGGGTCCTAAGAATTTAACTCAGACGCAAAGGAAACAATCAGGTGAACGCAGAGTTATTCGTTGTCCGACAAAAGTAAAACGCAGGGGTAACAATGAACCTCCACCTTTCACACGAAGAAGAGAATGCTACCCTAATCGGTGATACGATCTGGGCACCTTGGATGCAGCCGAATTGGCTGGGTAAACCACCGGAATTGCACAGCTATGAAATCGTAATTCCCAACGTTGTTGTCTGTAGCATTTAGCAATTGAATATCAAAAACAAAATTGTTTGTTTTTTTGTCTTTAAAAGGACTTTCCATTGGTTGCCTCCACGGTGTTTGTGGAAGGGACGGTTTACACGAAGTACCCAAGAGCAACCCGATTTGCCAAAGAAAAAAAAATGATACGGATTGTATACAACTCCAATTCATAACACACTAAAAACGTAAAGCATGTAAGCGAAGTCAACAGTTGCCTTCTATAATAGCTGCGTGCAATTCTCGAATAAGAACATTAGCGTAATAATCAGTGCAATTACTGGGAGGCAAGAAACGTTATTTTTTTAAAGGGTTGTCAACAACATTCGATTCTAATGGACGTCTTAGGTTAACACTCAGTGCCTAACCTCCACACCTAAACATTTTCATACACTTAACATTGATGCAGAGGTTTATCATATTGAAACAGTGAGTAGCAACACGGAAACGTTGCACTGTACACAGCGGAAGGATATTTCTTCGTTGTCATTATTTAAATAAGGAAAATCGCCGTACAATACATCCCAAGAATCATAGAAATGAAATAAATATCTACGAGAGGCAATGAGCAGACAACCACAAGAAGGTTTCATTCTTCATCAAGTTATCTTTCGTTGATCACTAAATTATCCATCTGCGACCAGCAATCTACATGAACAATAACTCATTTGTGACTAGCAATCGACACAAACAATAACTCATTGAAATCACTCTGAGTTTTAATGTTTTTCCTTTAAAGGGCTCTACAAGGTCATCCATGAAAACTCTTTGAAATCACTTTGGTTTGTTATGTATGCTTTTAGGGGTTCCAAATGCCCATCCATGAGCAAGCCATTCAATCTCTATAACAGATTTCATATCAAACAAACCGTTTGTTGTTGAGATTTCATATCCATATGAAATTGCTCTTTATTAGGTAAATTAATTTACAAGCAACAACCGTAAATTTGGTTACAAGCAACAAACTTGAATTTACAAGCAGCAACCGTAAATTAGTTTACAAGCAACAAACTTGTCACAAAATTTTTAGTGGGAGGATAACAATCTTCACTTTAACCATTCAAAGTAGACTGAAGTAATGACAATCACTGAAGTAATACTTTTTCATCCATTATCTAATTAAAATAGCAGAGGTAATATATATATTTTTACATCTGTTACATAAGTACCATCGCAGAGGTAAGATTTACATCCATTACATGATGACAATCGCATAAGTAAATAAAACAAGTAAATCCAACAAGAAACAAAACGCAGATTGAAGTTAAATACTTTCATATCTCGGGATCCCAATATAAAGACGCTGACAACAGTAAGAGAACGCCAGGGCCATAAGGATAACTCATCGAAAGGATCGCAGGGATTCTATCAGTCAAGGCGCCGAAAAATAAACAACAAGGCAGCAAGATGATCCATATGCAGAGGTCGTACTGGAAGGCACAGTTCAAATAATTAGGCAAGGACAACAACAGAGGTAGACGGCTGATAGGTTCGTCCTTTGCTTCATCATCCTCGCACAGAAAAGCAAGGCGTTGAGATCCATAAGTCTTTTAACGCTAAGGCGACGACCGTAGATCAGGCTCCTGGCCGACTGCTCAAGCGAGGACTGGTGAGCTAGGGACGAAAGCTACGCAACCACGAAGGACACAATCAATCACAGCCAGGTGGTCAAGGCATGCGGGAAAACGAAGGCCAAGGGAGTCAACAATCGTCGAGCTAGGCTAAGATAAGTTCAGTCATCAATCTAACATTCAATCTACTTACCCAATCAACATGCAGATCCAAGCATAAAACCTACAACATCTATTATACAAAATGAAAAGAGAGTATCGTTGCCTTATCGTCCACTCGAAATGGCGTCCGCGCCCTCCGTGCAACTCTCGCTCGTCGACTGTCGAGACTTCACCGGTACCTCCCAACCAATGCTAGGGGTACTCTTCTTCCCCCTTACCCCCTCGAGCCGCAAAGGGGCCACACAATCACTAACCAGAGATTTCGACTAGCTCCCAACTCGCCTCGCAAGGCCGAGCTACCACTCCTCACCGAGCTGGGTATCCCAACTCCCACAAGTAAAATCAGTCAAACAGATATTTCTGCAACGTAACATTACGCAAACATAAGATGGTCCTTCATCCTTCTCATTCCTTCATTATATAGAGTTTCGAACTTCTTTTCTTTCCTAAAATCTCATTTAATTAAAGTTTTAAAAATAAATTCCTAAAAATTCTTCTCCGTACAAGTGCCACCCATCCCCTACATTCCTCCATTAATTAATTTCTTTAATTAATTAATTATCTTATTTCCCTCACCCACCTAGAGTTACTCCTAGAATCACTCCTAGGTGTCCCCAAATTCCCTTACAGGTTTTAAAGGCTTTCCCTATTATTAAATTGTTAATTCAGTTTAAATTAGAAAGCTCTTAAATAGTAGATTCTTCACTAAGTTGACTTTCCGTTTTTTCCCTTAAGTTCCCCTCTTTCCCTTTTTATGTTTACCTCTTTTCCTAGTTTCCCAATATTTTAGATTTTTCCCTCTTTCCCCTTTTTACTTAAAACTCAAAAAGGCAGGTGTGGATATTAACCCCTTTTTCCCTTTTCTTATTTAATTAGTATATTTTAAATTATCAAAGTAATAAAACAATTAAATCCACTTTTTTAAATTTTAATTCAACAAATTTTTTTTGGAACAATTAATTTCTTACTCCCCTCATGTTACAAGATTTTACGAAGGTTATATTTATTATTCGTGTGGTTTTTATTTTTATTAATATTATTATTATTATTTTTATTTTTATTTTTAGAGAGATAAAATTTGACCACTAGCATAGTTTAGACTTAAACCTTAAATTTTGTATTGGGCGACATTTAATTAGGGAGATTGTTTTAAAAATACTAAACACGTTATTCGTCCTAAGGCCATCTAGGTTCATTCCTCTATCATCAACAACGCGACGTGCCCTTCAAGACGCACTACGTGCTCCAAGGGTGCCACTCGCCTCATTTGTTCCCTTGCGCGACGTGCCCTTCAGGACGCACTACGTGCTCCAAGGGTGCCACTCGCCTCTTAATATGTTTCCTTTGCACGACGTGCCCTTCAGGACGCACTACGGGGTCCAAGGGTGCCACTCGCCTCTTGACTGATTTGGTAGACATCAATAACCCCTGGAGTCAATACTCCGCCAAGTGAACTTGTGGGAGACTAAGGGCCTCTAAGGAATAAGGCCCCTGCCTTATTGCGCGCCCCTTAGAATCATCGTGAGCGACTGTCGCAGTTTGCCCTCACAGCATCGTGGGTCCTCTCGAACTAGGTAATCGTTAACCTACAGTTCGAGCCACGGCGGGAGTGCTAGTAGGCTGTGGCAGGGCTGCTGTCCACACCTCTCCCTCAACATCTCTGGTAGTCGTGTGTGACCCCTTTATTCCATATGTGAGTCTGGTCGACAAGCTATCGTCAGCCTGCATCATCAACATATCATGTCAGAACTTATCCATATCATATCCTCTAATCAGAAGCACTAAAATCACAGTGAAACAATCAAACCCCAATGGTACACTCCCCGACTCGATCCGGAGTCCAAGGGTTCCATCGATGCCTCAGCATCCTCTAGGTCCATAATCCTGCACACTCAATAAAACCGAGTCAATAGCACTTGTCTATGTCGATGCAGTAAAACAACATGTCATCAACCCATAACGCCTCATAATCAAAATCAAAAAGTTTTAATAGCATAATAATCTGGATCACTTGCGAGCAAGTGTCCTCAAAGAATAAGTTCGCTCAGTGCGCCAGAGCGGGATGTTACATACACCCCCTCTTGGTCTAAACTTCGTCCCGAAGTTTCATGGTAAAAATGTCGAATAAGTGTATCACCGTATCATAAGTCTATCTGTCAAACAAAAAGGAAACTGTTGGCGCATATCATATGCGTTCTCCCAGGTCACCGAGTGCTTACTATAATTGTCCCACTGGACCTTGACCTGATCTACCGTTCGACGTCGTGGCTATCGAACGCAATGATCCAAGATGCGGACCGGCTCAGTCGTGAGCGCTCCTTCGTCCGATACCTGCCAGGTGCTCAAGTCAAACATGTGTAGGATCACTAAACAAAATGTCTCAAACGGAGACGTAAAATACATTGTGCAAAACGCCTCAACAATCAAGCAAGGCTAGTCAATAGGCCACGGGCCTCTCCTTTCCACAATATCGTAGGTTACCACGAACCTAGGAGATAGTTTAGCCCCCTTTTTCCAACTGGATCGAACTCTTATGCAGTTTCAACCGCAAGAATACTCGATCGCCACATCGTAACTATGGTGGACACAACGCACATCGGCATAACTCCTTATGTCGATCATGAGCTTCTTTAATCCCTTGTCTTATTGTTTGCATTTGCTCTTCCATTTCTTGGATCGCTTCAGGTCCCACCAGCACCCTATCCTCAAGCCGATCCCAACTCAAGGCATCCGACACGGTCGCCCGTAAAGAGACTCGAAAGGCGCCATCTTGATGGTGCTCTGGTAACTGTTGTTGTAAGCGAATTCTACAAGTGGCAAGAATTCTTCCCAACGCTAAGTTGTAGGCATCACATACATGCGCAACATGTCCTCCAAGGTCTGGTTCGTTCGTTCGGTCTGCCCATCAGTCTTCGGGTGATACGCAGTACTAAAGTTAAGTTGGGTTCCCATAGCCTCTTGGAAATTCGTCCAAAATCGTCCAGTAAACACCGATCATTGATCGGATATAGTCCTCTTAGGCATGCCATGCGGCCTCACAATCTCACTGATGAAAACTCTAGCTATGTCAGGTGCCTGATACGTCGTACGCACAGGAATAAAGTGAGCACTATTCGTCAGAGTGTCTACTACTACGAAAATCGAGTCATGTCTCCTTGCCGTCAGTGGCAATCCAACAATAAAATCCATCGAAATAACCTCCCATTTCAATTCTGGAATCGCGTGCGGTTGTAGTAATCTTGCTGGGTGTCTATGTTCAGCCTTTACCTGCTGACATTCTAGACATCTGGCCACATAGTTGACTATGTCTGCCTTCATTCCCTTCCAGAAGAATAAGGGTTTAAGGTCTGCCCTCATCTTCGTGACTCCCGGATGGGCCATGTAAACTGCTCTATGAGCCTCGCTTAGGATCAACATCCTCAACTCGTCGTTCGGCGGTACGTAGATCAGATTTTTTTTTAAACCTCAATAAACCATCGCTATCAAATGAAAATCCTTCAAATCGTGGTACCATCATTGTGTTTTGGTCGATAAAACCTTCAACTTCCTTGTACCAGTCATCAACACGCTGTAAAGTTAGAATCCTTTCACGTAGATTCGTCTAAAGAGACAGCACCGAAAAGATGCGTGGTCTCCGACCCAATGCATCCGCCACTCGGTTCATTGTTCCTTTTATGTAGGTAATCTCAAAGTCGTACTCGCTAAGCAATTCCGACCAACACAGTTGTTGCGCGTTCAGGTCGCTTTGTGTAAACAGTGTTGTAGTCCACAATGGTCAGTCTTTAGTTCAAATTTTTGTCCAACAAGGTAGTGTCTCTAAACCTTCAAAGCATATACGATGGCTAACAACTCCAAATCGTGCGTCGCGTAGTTCTCCTCATGCCTTCTCAGTTTCCTCGAAATGTAAGCGATCACTCGTCCGTCTTGCATCAAGACTCCGCCTAAGCCTTCCTTGGATGCGTCAGTGCATACCAAGAAGTCTGCATCCATGTCCGGGACCTTTAGTATCGGTGTTGTTGTCAACAACTCCTTGAGCCGCCGAAATGCTTCCGCGTATTTCTCAGTCCCAACAACTTCTTGTTTTTCTTCTGCAATTCCGTGATCGGATTTTCTATCTTCGAAAATCCCTCAACCAACCGTCGATAGTATCCTGCTAAACCCACCAAGCTACACACTTCCGGGACGTTCGTCGGCACAGGCCATTCCATGATAGCCTCGACCTTTGCTGGATCCATGGCGATGCCTTCGCCGGAGATGAAATGCCCTAAGTAGTGAATCTTCGATTGGTAAAAAGAGCATTTGGACAACTTTCCATACAATTGTGCTCTCGCAGACACTGTAGTACCAAGCGCAAGTGCTCGTCATGCTCCTCCGTCGTCCGAGAGTAAATCAAAATATCGTCAATGAATACTTGGACGAACTTGTCCAAGTACTCGCGGAACACCCCATTCATCAAACTCATAAATACCCCTGGGGCGTTTGTCAGTCCAAACGGTAAAACAGTAAACTCGTAAAGTCCAAACCTCGTCTTAAAGGCGGTCTTAGGGACGCCATCTTCCTTAATCCGTAACTGTTGGTATCCTGATCGCGAGTCGATCCTTGAGAACACCGTTGCGCCCTTCATTTGATCGAACAGATCATCAATTCTTGGCAACGGATATTGATTCTTGATCGTGGCCTTGTTCAATTGACGGTAGTCAATGCAAAGCCTCCACGACCCATCCTTCTTTCATATGCATATAACAGGTGCACCCCATGGTGACACACCAGGACGTATCAGTCCCAGGTCCAACAACTCCTTCAGTTGCATTTTCAACTCTTGTATCTCTGGGGTGGACATCCGATAAGGCATTCTTGCTATCGGTTCAGTCCTTGGTTTTAGGTTTATGGTAAAATCCAATTCCCTCTCTGGTGGCATCCCAGGTAACTCCTCCGGAAATACGTCCGCAAACTCTCTCACCACCGGAAGGTGTTCTAATCCTTCCATTAATCCCTTTTCGTTTAACTCAAGGATCGCATAAAGCTTGCACCCCTTGCGCATGCTCTTCCGTAGCTGTAGGGAAGAGATGAACCTCAGGGAAACTCCCTGGTTCCATCCTAAAATCGCACGTCTCTGTCCCTCGTCATCGACCAAGCCTAACCGTTTTGTCTTACCGTGAGTTTCGCCTCATGCGATTCCAACCAGTCCATACCAATCACGACATCATAGGATCCTAAGCTCGTGACGTACGGGTTGGCCCCGGGTGACAAAACACTCCCAGGTTAAGGGTACAACCCGTAACCCTTCCTCCAACCTTCTATTTGGCTCCCGAAGCCATATCTATGAAACTAAATCATTATGTTCGACGACCTTTACCTTAATCCTTTTTAGCGCTGCACCAAAATAAAACTATCGGTAGCATTGGGATTTATCACAATACTAAAGGTCTGGTCAGTGACGGTACGTGACGTCTCGAGCACAATTGACTGGTGCTCGGCTTGGCAGTTATTCACCGCTGCACGAATCCGATGGGCCTTGCCCCAAATCTCCCACGTTAGTAGGTACGGCTGATCCAGAAGCTCTAGTCCTCTCCACTGGGCAGTCGCACTGGTAGTGTGGCTCCCCACACGTCCAACACCCCTCCTTCGGTCTAGTACTCCTGGTACCTGAAATAGAGGCTGAATTCCAACACTAAGGCCAACACAAACCTGTTGACCTTAAGTTTCTCGGTAAGGGTGCAGAGCATATCGAAACAGCTCCAAAACGGGCCTCGTACTCGGGCACCGTGCGGCTACCTCGTCGCAAGGCGTCGAACTCGTTGAGATGACGCTCAACGAATTCCTTAGAAACATACCTCTCCTAGAACCGTCCCTCGAACAGTTCCCATGACATGTCGCCAACGGCCAGGTTCAAAAAGGGGCAGGAGCGTCTTCCGCCATAAAGAGCGCTCCCCTTCAGTCGAAAGACCACCATGTGGTCCTTCATGCTGGAGGTCGTAAACGTGAAGTGTGAAGCACACACCTTGCTCTACAACTATGATTCGACGACACCACCGTCCGTGACACTCGTGGACGCTAGAACTCATCTCTCTCGAGATCTCGGAGGATGCTAACGGTACTAGCTATTGCGCGTTGTGGACCCTCAGGGACGCCCTCTAAATGCCATCTCCACGAGGACACGTTAAGGTTTTTACTTATTGCAAGGGTTAATACTCACGGGTTTACTGCAGCGGAAAGCCTGGCGATCCACAGTCGCAGGGTTGAACCCGCTCTGATACCATATGTAACATCCCCATTGTTACGACAACAAGCTTAAAAAAAAATTGTTTTGGGAGTTAAGAGGCAAGAAGGCAATGACGACAACAGTTTAACCACACCACTGACGACGAACGCAAGCATGCAGTCCAGGCAACTATGACTCCACGCACTGGCACAAGAGCAACTGGGAAACCATGCATAGAACAAACAAGGAGGAACGACTACCCGCCCGAATCAAACAAGACATGCCTACAAGCTAAGGGACAACATCCCCCTCCCAACACAACGACCAAAGACGAACAAGACTAGAACCTCAAGGTGCGCGACCCAAACGCACGAAGGCATTCCACTTCTGCGCCAAAAGTACTTTACAACGCTCGACAACACGCACACAGACGCACTGACTCCGGTCAGGTTTTCGTTCGCCGGTAACCAATAGGGCACACCGTGATCCCCTCATCAGGAATCATGTCGTCCCCAGTGATAGATGCGTCGATAACCTTGGCGCCACACATCCTATCTGGACTGAGGACCCTAGATAAATCCGACGCGCTAGGAGTCGATTACCGATAAGAAAATCACACCCAACCGCCACAACAGGTCAACGAGGCACCAAAGGATGACTACCAGGGAAAACACAAGCCAATACACGACTTCGTCAACCACCCAACCCTTTTAACGAGTCTAACCGGTCAAATTTTTACCCTCTAAGTAGCGTTGAAAACAGATTTAGATTATTATCACTTACGATCCAAAGGGAAATTCTAAATTAATTCCAAACGGCAACCTTATCTAGCAATCGACTTAATATGACAACATTTTCCATAACAACGCAGAAAGCTAAAATGGAATACTATTAACACAATACCTTACAACATGCGGTCTATCTACTCTAAATGCTCTTCTATTACTCTTAGCTTTAGTATCACTTTCCATTTACATATCAATGCAACTTTTGCTTTTGCAAACGAAACCTTTTGCGCATGCAACCAAAATTTTCTAAAGTTAAGAACCTTCTCCTAAGGACAGGCTACTGGTATGCAACCATTTTATTTGTTGAACTCTATGATCCTTCTTCTTACATAATTAGGTAAAGGTGTGTGGAAAAATTTGAAGCTTTCTACTTAGCAAGAGTTCAAAGTACCGTTACCAACATTACTTAGCTCTTCATAAATCCAAGGAGATTTGTCAACGGATCGAAAGAAACATTGCGTCAGGTTGTAAGGACTTCGATTAGAACAACCTAATTAGACTTGTTCCTTGAATTTAGTTCTCCCCTTTATTTTAATAAAAGTCAAATATCAATTTTCCTTGGCTATAAACTACAACTATAAAATCTGTACTCGTCATTGTGATGTTGTTATTTCCAATGCTACGAGTTGGTGTGGTAGAGGAACGATTCTTAGAGTTGACAATCACTTTGAACACTTAAAGGGTGCACGGTTCAAGGGAAAAAGAAAAGGATCGCGGACATAAGAGCCAAGACGTGTATGGCTATTAAAGAATTCATGTACATTCCTAGGCCTAATGACAACAACCTTTAATACGCTGACAGAGAACCTGTCGCTGATATTTCACGCTATCCAACCAACAATAGGATTGATGCTAAAAAGGGAGAACACTATCCAGGACATTAATGCCAACATTATTGCCATCTTTTAATACGGTCCTAAGAATTTAACTCAAATGCAGAGGAAACAATCAAGTGAACGCAGAGTTATTCGTTGTCCGGCAAAAGTAAAACGCAGGGATAACAATGAACCTCCACCTTTCACGCGAAGAAGAGAACGCTACCCTAATCGATGATACGATCTGGGCACCTTGGATGCAGCCGAATTGGCTGGGTAAACCACCGGAATTGCACAGCTATGAAATCGTAATTCCCAACGTTGTTGTCTGTAGCATTTAGCAATTGAATATCAAAAACAAAATTGTTTTTTTTTTGTCTTTAAAAGGACTTTCCATTGGTTGCCTCCACGATGTTTGTGGAAGGGACGGTTTACACGGAGTACCCAAGAGCAACCCGATTTGCCAAAGAAAAAAAAATGATACGGATTGTATACAACTCCAAGTCATAACACACTAAAAACGTAAAGCATGTAAGCGAAGTCAACAGCTGCCTTCTGTAATAGCTGCGTGCAATTCTCGAACAAGAACATTAGCGTAATAATCAGTGCAATTCTCGAGAGGCAAGAAACGTTATTTTTTTAAAGGGCTGTCAACAGCATTCGATTCTAATGGACGTCTTAGGTTAACACTCAATGCCTAACCTCCACGCCTAAACATTTTCATACACTTAACATTGATGCAGAGGTTTATCATATTGAAACAGTGAGTAAAAACACGGAAATGTTGTATTGTACACAGCGGAAGGATATTTCTTCGTTGTCATTATTTAAATAAGGAAAATCGTCGTACAATACATCCCAGGAATTATAGAAATGAAATAAATATCTACGAGAGGCAATGAGCAGACAACCACAAGAAGGTTTCGTTCTTCATCAAGTTATCTTTCGTTGATCACTAAATTATCTATCTGCGACCAGCGATCTACATGAACAATAACTCATTTGTGACCAGCAATCGACACAAACAATAACCCATTGAAATCACTCTGAGTTTTAATGTTTTTCCTTTAAAGGGCTCTACAAGGTCATCCATGAAAACTCTTTGAAATCACTTTGGTTTGTTATGTATGCTTTTAGGGGTTCCAAATGCCCATCCATGAGCAAGCCATTCAATCTCTATAACAAATTTCATATCAAACAAACCGTTTGTTGTTGAGATTTCATATCCATATGAAATTGCTCTTTATTAGGTAAATTAATTTACAAGCAACAACCGTAAATTTGGTTACAAGCAACAAACTTTAATTTACAAGCAGCAACCGTAAATTAGTTTACAAGCAACAAACTTGACACAAAATTTTTAGTGGGAGGATAACAATCTTCACTTTAACCATTCAAAGTAGATTGAAGTAATGACAATCGCTGAAGTAATAATTTTTCATCCATTATCTAATTAAAATAGCAGAGGTAATATATATATTTTTACTTCTATTACATAATTACCATCGCAGAGGTAAGATTTACATCCATTACATGATGACAATCGCATAAGTAAATAAAACAAGTAAATCCAACAAGAAACAAAACGCAGATTGAAGTTAAATATTTTCACATCTCGGGATCCCAATATAAAGATGTTGACAACAGTAAGAGAACGCCAGGGCCATAAGGATAACTCATCGAAAGGATCGCAGGGATTCTATCAGTCAAGGCGCCGAAAAATAAACAACAGGGCAGCAAGATGATCCATATGCAGAGGTCGTACTGGAAGGCGCAGTTCAAATAATCAGGCAAGGACAACAACAGAGGTAGACGGCTGATAGGTTCGTCCTTTGCTTCATCATCCTCGCACAGAAAAGCAGGGCGTTGAGATCCATAGGTCTTTTAACGCTAAGGCGACGACCGTAGATCAGGCTCCTGGCCGACTGCTCAGGCGAGGACTGGTGAGCTAGGGACGAAAGCTATGCAACCACGAAGGACACAATCAATCACAACCAGGTGATCAAGGCATGCAGGAAAACGAAGGCCAAGGGAGTCAACAATCGTCGAGCTAGGCTAAGATAAGTTCAGTCATCAATCTAACATTCAATCTACTTACCCAATCAACATGCAGATCCAAGCATAAAACATACAACATCTATTATACAAAATGAAAAGAGAGTACCGTTGCCTTATCGTCCGCTCTGAATGGCGTCTGCGCCCTCCGTGCAACTCCCGCTCGTCAACCGTCGAGACTTCACCGGTACCTCCCAGCCAATGCTAGGGGTACTCTTCTTCCCCCTTAGCCCCCCGAGCCGCAAAGGGGGCACACACTCACTAACCAGAGATTTCGACTAGCTCCCAACTCGCCTCGCAAGGCCGAGCTACCACTCCTCACCGAGCTGGGTATCCCAACTCCCACAAATAAAATCAGTCAAATAGATATTTCTGCAATGTAACGTTATGCAAACATAAGATGGTCCTTCATCCTTCTCATTCCTTCATTATATAGAGTTTCGAACTTCCTTTCTTTCCTAAATTCTCATTTAATTAAAGTTTTAAAAATAAATTCCTAAAAATTCTTCTCCGTACAAGTGTCACCCATCCCTTACATTCCTCCATTAATTAATTTCTTTAATTAATTAATTATCTTATTTCCCTCACCCACCTAGAGTTACTCCTAGAATCACTCCTAGGTGTCCCCAAATTCCCTTACAGGTTTTAAAGGCTTTCCCTCTTATTAAATTGCTAATTCAGCTTAAATTAGAAAGCTCTTAAATGGTAGATTCTTCACTAAGTTGACTTTCTGCTTTTTCCCTTAAGTTGCCCTCTTTCCCTTTTTATGTTTACCTCTTTTCCTAGTTTCCCAATATTTTAGATTTTTCCCTCTTTCCCCTTTTTACTTAGAACTCAAAAGGGCAGGTGTGGAAATTAACCCTTTTTCCCTTTTCTTATTTCATTAGTATATTTTAAATTATCAAAGTAATAAAACAATTAAATCCACTTTTTAAAATTTTAATTCAACAATTTTTTTTGGAACAATTAATTTCTTACTCCCCTCATGTTACAAGATTTTACGAAGGTCATATTTATTATTCGTGTGGTTTTTATTTTTATTAATATTATTATTATTTTTATTATTTTTATTTTTATTTTATTTTAGAGAGATAAAATTTGACCACTAGCATAGTTTAGACTTAAACCTTAAATTTTGTACTGGGCAACATTTAATTAGGGAGATTGTTTTAAAAATACTTAACACGTTATTCGTCCTAAGGCCATCTAGGTTCATTCCTCTATCATCAACAACGCGACGTGCCCTTCAGGACGCACTAGGTGCTCCAAGGGTGCCACTCGCCTCATTTGTTCCCTTGCGCGACGTGCCCTTTAGGACGCACTACGTGCTCCAAGGGTGCCACTCGCCTCTTAATATGTTTCCTTTGCGCGACGTGCCCTTCAGGACGCACTACGGGGTCCAAGGGTGCCACTCGCCTCTTGATTGATTTGGTAGACATCAATAACCCCTAGAGTCAATACTCCGCCAAGTGAACTTGTGGGAGACTAAGGGCCTCTAAGGAATAAGGCCCCTGCCTTATTGCGCGCCCCTTAAAATCATCGTGAGCGACTGTCGCAGTCTGCCCTCACAGCATCGTGGGTCCTCTCGAACTAGGTAATCGTTAACCTACAGTTCGAGCCACGGCGGGAGTGCTAGTAGGCTATGGCAGGGCTGTTGTCCACACCTCTCCCTCAACATCTCTGGTAGCCGTGTGTGACCCCTTTACTCCATATGTGAGTCTGGTCGGCAAGCTATCGTCAGCCTGCATCATCAACATATCATGTCAGAACTTATCCATATCATATCCTCTAATCAGAAGGACTAAAATCACAGTGAAACAATCAAACCCCAATGGTACACTCCCCGACTCTATCCGAAGTCCAAGGGTTCCATCGATGCCTCGGCATCCTCTAGGTCCATAATCCTGCACACTCAATAAAACCAAGTCAATAGCACATGTCTATGTCGATGCAGTAAAACAACATGTCATCAACCCATAATGCCTCATAATCAAAATCAAAAAGTTTTAATAGCATAATAATCTGGATCACTTGCGAGCAAGTGTCCTCAAAGAATAAGTTCGCTCAGTGCACCAGAGCGGGATGTTACAGCTTTGCCTTTGCTCTTGCTTGCCTCTGAAGTTGTCTTTTCTTTGTCCTTGCCTTTGAAGTAGCCTCCCTCTCACAAGAAAAACCTCCTCCAAGTGATGGTGCGCCCCTCCTCTCAAGTGTGCCCCCCACACATGCAAAAACCCAACAAGGGATGAAATCTCACTAGCCAAGCGCCATCAACTCCTCATGAAGTGCGCCTCTCCTCTACTAGTTAGAACCCTCCAAGAATGAGCCAACTCCTTGCTTGATGCGCCCTCCTCTCAAGAATGCGCCACCACCTCAAGCAAGTGCGCCTACCTCTATAGAATGTGCCTCCTCCTCTAGACTCATGCGCCCTCACTCCACATAGCTCCCTCCATAGCACAAGAGTAAGCCAAGACCATGGGAGTGAGCCTCCAAGTAATGGGTAGAGCTCCCTCTACTAGATATGCACCCCTCCTCTCAAGGTTGTGCCCTCTCCTCTAGCAAATGTGCCCTCCTCTAGAATGGTAGCCAAGCCTCCATGGAAGGTATCTCCGAGCTCTCTCAAACCAACACGAGCTTCCTCCTCAAACCCTCATGCAAGTGCGCCCTCCTCTCCTTGAGAAATGCGCGCTAGCTCTCCTCCTCTTCTCCTCTCCTTGAGAAATGCACCCTAGCTCTCCTCCTCTTCTCCTCTTCTCACAAGTGAAGAATGAATCTCATAAATGCACTATACCCTCCTTTAGCCTCCTTTGGCCAAGCCCTAAAAGATCAATGGCCTAGATCCAATCTAGCCAAGTCTAATCAATGGGTGAGATCTAATCCAAAAATCTCACTAAGGAAACCCACTTTCCTTAGTTGCTTT
>ML778478.1:577173-612434 GCA_009831015.1 Picea engelmannii | reverse complement strand
AGATCCACCCTAGGACTCTTCTCGCCATAGGCTTGTAAGAAGTGTCTCATTTGGGGGATTGCATAGCACATCCTATGATTGCTTGTGAATCCCAAAATCTTACACAAGGACATAACCTCAGGTAAGATTGATGTGTGACTCCATTACCCAAGTGTAGTAGGCACCGGTCTTCCTTTTTTCCCTACCAACCAAAACTTTAAAATCTTTCTCCTTTAATTTTTTTTTCTCGCGCAAATCTTGAAGTTACTTGCATAGATCTTTATTATCAGATTTGTTACAAGTTGACTAGATCATTTAGATTATTTATTAGTTGGATCGACTTATTCTTGAGCAATTTCTTTTGGGTTTCATAGCTAGATCCTGCTAAATTGCTCATTTACTAACCCCATTTAGCTTGTTGGTTTTAAAATTCTGCTCAAGGGGATTCACTTAGATCTAAAATACTCATTAATTAGATGCTTTCAAAACAGATCCAAACAAGTAATAAGAGCATTTCACGGTTTGCTCATTCTGATTTTTTCAATTTAAATGCTCTAATTGCTCTCACATGTCATTGGTTTATAAATTTGAAGAATAAATCTGATTTAGATCTAAACTTTCTCAAGACAAACCCTCATAGATCTAATCATTAACATTAACTTTTCTTAAGAAGAAAATCGATGTGGATGTACCTTAATAAGTTTATTTAAATCTTGGTCATATTTCTTGCTCGTGGTACTTCACTCTTGGATGAAACATTAAGTGGATTTAAGTTTGGAATCTGCATCTAAGGAATTGAATAACTAAATTTCCAAATTCTATGTTTCTTGGCAAATATAAGCTTTTCATAATGATACATGATCAATTGACTTGCCAGTTCATTCACACATTAAAGGTCATCTATTTCTTGCAATTTCCAGCGCTTTGGCACTAAATTTACTACAAGTTTATGGTATGATGATTCATTATCTGATTGGCAATATCATGGTTAATTTGATGATATGATGAATGGATCTTAAATCTGGAAATAACATTTGAGTGCATCATTTTTCAGATTTGTAATTCCGCTTTCAAGTGCTGTAGTTAATATTCTAATAAAGCATCTAACTTAAGCCTGATACAATAAATCACTCATGTTATTGGGATGCTACTACTTCATTCTCTAGGCTCATAATTCATTGGATAATTAAGGAATAAACTTATATTTGCTATATCTCTCACGGTTTATTTAACTTGCTGATATGAGTACTGGTTTTATGAGCATCTTTCACACTCATTTTGGATATATCATAAGTTAAATCTGCAATCTGAAGTTTCACTACTTGAATCTAATCAATGTGGCATTTCCTTTGATGGCATATCTTGTGGATCATTGTTAAGATCCACTCTATTTCCATAGCAAATTTTATTGCTATTTGAATGCTCAATATTGTTTCATTGAAGTCAAATTTCACTTCTTTGGGCATAATCATAATTCTGGAAATTGAAACTCTCTTGTGGTATTTCTCTATGATAAATTATGTTAAATTGTGTTCATTACATGACCACAAGTGGATAAATTGGCCTAAATAACAGTCATACTAAGTCCACTTCTTATCACTGTTAACTTCCAGCATTCATTGTATAATATTTGGATAAGTTAACTTCCAGCATTCATTGTATAATATTTGGATAAGTTTGGATCTATTTACATTGTGTTGTTAAATCCTATAAACCACACTTTCCTTCCAATAATTTGGCATTGTGTACTGCTGATAATAACTCTCGATTATATTGCTCATTAAGAACACTTTGGTGAATATGGTTTACACTCATGTTTTCAAAGTACAGGGATTGATCTAGTATCAATTTGCATGCTTCATCACATTCTTCTCACATGATCTAAGGCAAATTGACTTGTTTGGATTAATCACACAATCAAGATAATCAATTAAGCTAATCTTATTCTCCCACGTTACAATGTCTTGGTATAGCTGACCTTTAGGGATACCCCCTAGGCTATGATCCCTTTTCTTAGTCTGAAGTGAGAGGCAAGGCCATTGAGGTGACAGTGGGTGGCTTGCCTAGTAGTTTCCTTTGGATTTTCACCAATTGTGCTTGGGAATTCTACACCTAGTGAAAACTTGAGTGGTAACACTCCCTATTGAGAGAAAATTCTCATTGAAAGTGGGAAGTGATTGCTGACATGCTAACTAGGACAACCACTTTACTTGAGTGGGTAAAGTGCCCATGCGGCCCACAAAGTAAGTGGTAGTGGGTCTGATTTCGACATCAAGAACTGTGGTTGCATTAAAAGAAGGCTAAAAATCAGGAATGGTTGCCTACATATGTGTGACTAAAATGGATTCCTCCCAATGAGGGGGCTCAAAGTACTAGATCTTTTTATGGCCCTTGGACCTTATGTACATTATTGTACTTGGACTTATTGCAATATACTCACAATATACACAAGATAAAAGATGAGTTATTTTATTACTCAAAAAGTCATCATATACAAAGGGAGATCCCCTTATATTTTTTCCTTGTCTTCTTGATGGACTGTAAACCCAAAAAATTATAGTCCCACCCTCCCACACTTAAGTGAATCCTGACACATTTTGTAATCTCAATAATTGCTCAAAGGCTACATCAATATCAATAACCGCATCCAGCAAACCCCATACATGGAGAGAGCATGCCCACTAAGTTTTGAACCTACACCATTGTCAAAACAACCGCTCCAAGTTGCTGCTAGGCCACAACTCAATGGACACAAGATCCCCTTATATGTTTATTTATGAAGTGGCTTATAATACCTAACTCACCTAACTACTCTTAACTACTAGCACTTTATGATTAATAACTCTTTATTAAGCATATTGTGGCTTTATTACACTAAACCTACGTTGCCAAAGCGTGGAGCAAAACGAGAGCGTCGAGAGCATCATTTTTCAAAAATCTCTGGAGCGGGAGCATCTGTTATATATATATATATATATTGCGTTTATATTAAAAAAAAAAAAACATGCAGAAAGACAAATTAGTTGCAGAATATATGAAACCATGCATATTTGTACATTAATATAGATAGAAATGGCATCCATAATACATCAATGATTAATCATTCGAGCATCAACCATCTAGATTCTAGCAATTACAAACTTACATACCAACATACAAATTTTTAAACCATATAATAGAAACTAGACCATTAACTTATGGAATGAAATCAGTTATCCATAATCCAACAATTGTTAACAATAACATGAGTCGTGACCAAATAGTTATGTTTACAAAATAGGCCATCTGCACTGAAGTATGAAGATCGAAAGGTCCAAAACAATAAAGTTTAAACTTTAAACTTATCTAGTTGCTAAATACTGTGAATCTATCATCTATAGACTATGACATATAAAGTAATGAAAAAGGAGAAACATCAAACAACTATCCCATCCTCCTTCCACCACCACGATTGTTGTGTAGGCCCCTCGTGGTGGTAGTGGAGCCTCCTGAGAAGGACGAAAGTGGTCACGAAACTGTGCAGAAGTAGATGTAGACAATTGCGACAAAAGTGAAGATGAAGCCCCTAGTGTTGTACCTAGAGTCCTGGACATGAGGACCATAGAATTGGATGGGGGTGGCATCTCAACATGATCATCATCATCCAAAAGAGCATTCTCCAATTTCTCTAAAAGCAATACTCCATCCTCCAAATTATCCTCCTCTAGATTGTTGTCCCAACGCTTCAATTTTTTATCCATCTTCGCCTCCTCGTAGTAATGGGACAACAATTGCAAGTTGTAATGAACATAAACCAAGCTCTTTAACCTGTTTACATTCAACCTATTTCTTTTAACGCTATGGATGAAACTATAGATGCTCCAACACTTCTCTGCAGAAGAAGTGTTCACCACTTGTGAAAGCACCCATGTTGCCAAACGTTGCAACTGTGGGGCAACACCGCCATGCATGTTCCACCACTCGAGAGAATTCAAATTCCCTCGATCTCTAATTGCAAGGTTCATCCCAAAAGCACCATGACTAAGGATGTACTGGCTCAATTGTCTCTGCATGGTGTCACACTCCTCCTCGTCCGGGACCATTTTTTCTAATTCTTTCATATAACCATTTTGAACCTCTAGATCTTGGTGTGGTTTTTTCTTGGACCCACTACCAGGTGTTGGTGATGAAAGCCATGATACATGATAGTATTTAAGTGTTAGCACATATGCTAAGGCATGTAGTGGAATATTCATCATTTCCCATTGTTTTTCCACCTCTACATGAATATGATTATACAGGTTGACATCTCTAGGCTCAACAATGACTTTAATCTTCCCTAGCATTCTATCCATTTGCTCATACACCTCCCCAATGATTGGTCGTTCCGAATCTGCAAACCTAATCATGTTATAAATTGGCTTGGTGAATTGCAAAACATATCGAACCTGTGACCAAAACTGACTGTCAATAACTGTCTCCTTCACTGCATTAGAACCTTCTCTATCAGTGCTCATTTCATCCCATGCATCACTCATCACCATAGCACCCAAAGCTTGTCTCACCTTCAATAGGCACCTAAAGGAGAGGTAATAGCTAGAAAATCTAGTTTTTGCAATCTTAAGTAGCTGCAGCCAAGAGTAAGTGCCATAAAGGTAATTGACCCTTGTATGACATGTGACAAATTTGAAGAGTTTCTTCCCTCTTTTGTACAAGTCATTAATCCATCCACATTCTCTATGCTTGACAATATCATGCATCAAAAGGTTCAATGTGTGCACCAAACACCCAAACCAAAAGATGTGTGGATGAGCTCGCTCAATGATTTTACCTGCTCCCTTACAATTTGTTGCATTATCGGTGATTACTTGAATCACATTAGAAGGACCAACATCATTAATGGTTTTCAATAGGATCTCTGTAATGTTTTGAGAAGATGCAATGATTGAGAAGGAGTCATGTGTTGCAAGAAACATTGCATCGGTAGCAGAAACACCAAGAACATTGATCAAATGTTGGTTTCTAACATTTGTCCAACCATCCGATACAATGGATACCCCAAAGTCCACCCAATCGTCTGTAAACTATGTTAGAGCTCTTTGAATTTTTGCTCTTTCCCTGTCAAGTAACACAGTTCTGGCCATAGGAGGGGCTCTTGTATCCTTTGGGGGCTTCGTTGATTCCCTTGACAAGATCATGCCAATAGGGGGAGCGAAGCACATTGAATAGGATACCACAAGCATAGAGAAACCGGACCACTTTTGCATCCACCTCATCCCTACCTCCAATATCAAGGAAATCTGCTATTGTTCTTCTAGATCCAGAGGTTCCAAAACCATGAGGAGATGGAGATGTGTTGCCACCAAATTTAGATGAGGCATCAAAGTGAAGCTTTTGTTTTTTACCATGCTTTTTTTGTGCAGCTTCCTCTATCTTTATGTATTTTTGTCTCTCTTCCTTGGACATCTTAGGGCAAACTGTGATCCCAATGGCCCCCTTCCTGTCATCACTATCCATTACACCACAAAGATGCCTCCTCACATGAGTATATGAATCGGTAAAGGTTTTCCATCATGACAATCATGAGGACAAAAACATTTACTAGTTCCACCACCTCTCCCCCCCTCAACTTTTGTCACAACTTTACACTAGGGTATTGATGAAGCTTTGCCACCTTCATTGCCCTCTTCACCCTCTTCATCCTCTTCAAACCCTTCACCATCTTCATATTTTGGGTCATCATGAGAATGACCACTATCCTCTTCTTCCCTCCGATGCCTACTCCCCGCCAAGACCATGAGAACCAAAAAAGGAATGATAAGCCAAAAGAAGACCATTTTCCTCAAGTTTTAGATGAACAACCTACAATGAAATGAGGGAGAAGTAGGAATGGGAAAGAGTCGGAGAGGAGAAAAAAACCATAAACATTTAACAAATTTAACCCAAAGAAATGAGGGAGTTGGGGTTTGGGCTTACCTCTTTAGCTCTTGAAACATGAAAGCTGAACCTTGAGATAGATGGTTGCCTTTGTTCTCTCCTCCAAGCTCCTCTTTGCTAACTCTTCCAAGCTCTCCTTTGCTCTCTCCTCCAAGCTCTCCTTTGCTCTCTCCTCCTCTCCAAGCTCAAGCAAACATAGATGAAAGAATGAGGAGAATGGAGGGGGAATAGCTCCTTTATTCTCCTCTTTTCTTTCCCCTAAACCCTAAGCCTAGGGTAGGACCCACCCTTTTCATAAATTTTAAAAAAAAATTATAAAAAAATGTCTTTTTTGGTTATGTGCGGGAGTGTCTGAGTCTCTTGCTAGAGTGTGTGCGAAGCGTGGAGAGAGCGTGCCCAAAGCGTCCTGAGAGCACACTCCAAAAATTTTGGAGGGCCTCCTAGAGCACGACGCTCCCAGATTGGCAGAGAGCGACCGTGAGCAGGCCAAGGCACGCTCCAGGATTTTTGGAGCATGCTCTAAGGCTGGCTTCCTAGGCACTCCAGCTTGGAGCAAGCTTCCAAGCTTCGAAGTGGGGGGGTGGGGGGGGCGCTCTTGGTAATGTAGCATTAAACTATAATATTGGAGTGTTAATACTCCAACACTCTCCTTTAACACGATAATACTATTGTTACCTATTACCCCTCTTTACATCGAGATTCAACAACTTAAAAAGATGATTACAAAAATAATATAAATAACTTTTTTAATTTTTCGCTTATCATATTTCCATATCCTGGGACTTGTGTTGGTGCTCCATCGAACTATCGTCTCCTCCAATTTGAAGGCGGAATTCATCAATAACCACCTAAGCAATCATCTCGCCCTCTCTTTTTTCTTAATCAGGAATAGATCTTAGCAACCTCATTACCATCTCTTCTCACCAAAGCAAGATTCCACCTAAGCAAAATATATTGTCATCTCTTCTTATTAAAACAAGATAGAATTCACCTTGACAACTCAACTCATGTACCCAACTGGAAATCTAAGCTGCCGAATAAAAAATATAATCTTGTTTAAATGTTGCTTGGAAAAGCATCTCCTTCCTGTTTGGTTCATTTTCTTCTCCTTTTGTATTCCAAACCATGTAACTTGTTTCAGACTTCCTACTTTGCCTTTGAGTACATCATTTGCCCAGATTTTACAATGACAAAGTTTCCACAATAATAACAATTTCTTCCCTTTCTTGTGCTCCTATCTCCTTTGTTTTCAGATTTTCTTTTTCCTTTGCTAAAGAAGACTCTTTCTGCATCTTTTTCATCGTCAAACTTACATTTTTCCCTCGCACAAGGTTCAGAATCATTGTTTTTAAAGATTGTGATGGAATATTGCTGAGGGTAAATACAACGTTACTATATTTGGAGGGTAAGTTGTTTAATAAACTAGCCTTGGCCACATCTTCTTCTAGTTTGACCCTTGACCCCTGCTTCTGTCCGTTGTTGTATTAATGCCTGGAAAACATTAATATGGCTGGACATAGATCCGCTGTTTGTATTAATGCCTTGAGAGCAATTAAATTAATGCAAAAAAATATTTCCTTAACATAAAGCTTGCAAAAATGAGATTTTGTTCCGAATAATTTTATCAATTGCTCCCACACTTCCTTGAAGAATTTTTTCAAATCCAAATTGTGGAGTTGAGAATTGAACATAGCTAAACCAATATTGGCTTTTGCTTTGTGATCTCTAATTGTTCACTTCACTAATTTCTCATTATGTATGGGTTTTGTTATATTCTGCTAACAATGCTCCATTCGTTAATTTCATTAAATGCAATCGTAAAAAAAAGGTCATTAAATGCAATTGCATTTTCACTTTCCATGTATGAAAACTTTTCCAGTTGAAGTTTTCTAACATCGGATGCCCTTCCAATTTTCAATGAAATGTTTCTTTGCTCACAGAACAATAATTCGAAATACTCTGTATGTTTCTGCCTGGAAAAATGATCTTCAAAAGATAAACGAAACGCATCTTTAATGATTGCTTATTTTCACCTCAGAAAATCACACACCGCTTCTTGTAAACCTTCTGTGAATACTGTCTCTATGTCTAACAAAATAGAGCCTTATCATCTGTGAAAATAATCTTCTGAAAAGCCAAAATAAATAAATAAATAATAAAAATACCTGACTGTGACTAGGACTTTTCTGGGCACGAATTTCTTTATTTTTACCCACTGAACAGTTGTCTAACGGATCTCTGTCTCGTCAAGCGAGCACACAAAAATCCTCTGTACATTGAACATTCCGCCAGGGCACGGCTCTGCTTCTCTTCGTCTAGGGTTTTCCTGCTTCAGATGGATATGAGTCCCGCATTTCTGCCACGCGATTCTCCTATTCGTGATTGTTGTCGACTCTCTTTGTAACAGAATAACATCTGTGGAATGTATTGCAGGTTTACTTCTTGCTAGTGTGAGTCACTGGTTTAACGACAGTATTTTAATCCCGTTTCTTCCTTTTATATGGGAACTTTATTTATCGATAATTGTGAAGTTTTTTCGGGACCTTTTTATTGGGAACTTTATTTATCGATAACTTGTAAAGTTTTTTCTAGACACTATCCAAGATCGAGCTTGTCTACTACCATTATAGATAATGATAATGGAAGAATTCGAATCTTGCCGAGCGGCCCCCTATATTATTTAGTTGTAGGTATTATTGTAAGGGACCACTGTCATGAGATAGCATAGTTGGTGAGAAGTGCGCACATTCTTTTGGTATGGGGAGAGGTCGCGAGTTCGAGCCTAGTGTCTCTATTACATTTTTAACTAACTTTAGAGGAACAACCAACTTTATATGAATTCCCGATAACTTTAAAATAAATGGAATGCCTGTTTTTCTAAAGTTTTATTTTGGGTGTCACTTTCTTCTCTCCTCTAAAGGAATGTATTTTTAGAAACTTCAAATCTAACTTTTAGTAATTTTTCCTTCAAAAGTTTGGGAGGTCATGGATTCAACTCTCTTGATTCCCTTGAGGTTAGGCTTCCTAATCAAGGTCAACAATTTATTTTGTTTACCGTCCATGGATTATAGGGAAGCACTCTAAGAGTTTTCCGCTTTCCTTGGGGAAAAAATGGAGTGGATTTTTATCTTCATCTAGGAGGTTTTTACCACTGTAAACTTTGGTGTTATTAATTGAAATGCATTTCTTTATATCTATATGATTTTCAATTATGTGTCAGTTGGGTTTAGCTCGAGTGGTTGGGAGGAATGATTGTTATCCTCCCCACCCGATTTCAATTCCTGCAAGCAAGATATTGAGCTCATAACAAGTATATTGTTGTAATGGCTTCGAGTTCTATTGTTGACTGACTTTGTGCCTTGAGATTCTAGGTTTTACCCTTGATACCATCTTTGAAATGAGGAGAAGTACTTGGGGGTTTTCCCCAGATTATATTGAGTATATACGATGTTCATGATACGGTAAATTAACGATTATGATCGATGAAGAGAGGAACATGGAAGGAGAAGAAAAACTAATAAAACTAACAAGCATACATAAAAAAATTAAAAATATATATGCAAAAGAATAATATTTTGTAACCTCCAAAGTATTAGTAGTATGAAACTATGGATGGTGCTAAAAGAAGGTCATGCTTAGGTGAGTCTATGTCCAAAACCAAGTTGTGGTTTCTACTTTAAGCAATGAAAGATGTAGAAATCTATCTTGGGAGGATATAGAGGAATTTCTAATGTGTAGTTATTGCAGTATGTGTGAGTTGCATGTGATTCCAAGAAGGTTATTTCAACAACAATTTGTTGGAATGCATAGTTGCAACATAAAGGGATGTACACTCATGGAGAGATAATATAGTATATTATGGTGGTTTAGAATTAGTCTTAGTACTTTATGTAATTGTGAAATGTAAACTTTACTTGTATATGCTCAACTAGTTCAGTCTCATTGTGTTATGCATGTTGTTGAATGTGATTAAAACCATTGTTGTTATTTATAGAATGCTTCAAAACAACATGGATTGAACTCTTATCGTTGCAGAGTCTAAAATAAAAATTGCACACACACACAATTATTGCATGTTGTATTCATCAACACTAAAGCATCTGAGATCTTGAATCTATTTCTTGTGTTTGAAACGTAGTATGTTGTAGACCCCCCCAATGCTTGTAGAAGCATTTAACTTTATGCATAGGCATCCCAATGACAATATCAACACCTCCATTTTACGTTGTTATTGTAGTATATCCTCATCATTTTCATCAACATTACAACTGTTGGATCCTGAATTTTTGTGTAAGAGCAAAGCAAGACTAACTCTCCCTATTAATGCACCATGGTCGAGTCCACGCCTTCATTACTACCCATACATGTCTATCAAACCCTTTTGGAATGAATAATAAAATTATTCTACCCTATCTACATGTGATAAAGTTTATCCAACATGACATATTTTCTAGGTATGGTTTTGGGAGGATATCGACTGTGATTTGGGATGTAGGATCATTAGCAGTAAAAAAGACACAATTTCTAGTGAAATTTTTTCCCAAGGCACTACTACAAGGCTATAGTGTCATTTATTTCCATCATTATGGCCCTCAAACCTCCTAGTTGTGGATTGGGTTGGGCTTTTCCCAACCTACAACTTGTGCGATAACAATCTTCTAGTTGTCAATTCCCAATCAGTAGTGGTTGAGGATCTAATGTTTCCATCAGTGGAAGGTATGTCCAATCAGGTGCTAGGTCTGACCTCCCCTAAGACCGAATTCCTTGCATCTGCATGCACATTTACTTTTGAGGTTAGTGGTTTAGATATCAATCCACGAAGGACTTTTCCATTTGCACCAAGTATTGGGTGTTTTGCAGAACTATGTTTCGATGAGAAGGGTGTTGTTAAGATTTTTTTCTCCTTCCATACGATGAGTGTGTCTATGGATGAAGGGTCTGGAAAAGTTTGGGGGCAATCACTTCCATTAGTAAATGCATGGTGTCTAGTCTTGGTAGTGAAAGGTTTCAATTCTTTCCACAACTACTTGGAGGTGTTGGAGGGTTTTCTAGCCAACTTCAAAGCAATTTTCCTCAATCTATTTTGGAGTTACATCCAACAGATGTTTTGGGTGGATCTTTGGCAGGTTTGAATGCACAAGAAATCATCGATGGCAAAGGAGTGTACAATTGCTTGGGTGCAAGCATGGGAGGAGACGGTGAGAAAAAAAAAGAGAGGAAAAAGTGTGTTAAGCTTAAGTTGAGCCCAATAAATCTCATTCTAGGTGACAATATAAAATTGCATGAAGTATCTAAGATGGCATCAAAAATGTTAATAGGGAAGTTTATGGGAAGTTTAGGGAAATACAAAGCAATTGAGACTTTTTGCTAATTTGTAATTGATGAAGTTATGGGTACTACCGGAATCAACAACATTATTACCTTTTTCTTTTTGTTATATCCTTCTATCTTGAGGGTTTGTGGAGTATTGATGCTGACCAATACATGCCAAGATATCGTTGGAGTAGTCTCTTCTAGATCTAGATCTTGTGATGGTTCCAAATCTTGATATTCTTCTGCTTCACAGTCTATGTAGAATTATTTCTTCTCGCCACATTTATGCCCCTTATTGTACATGCTATCACAATTGAAACATAGTCTCTTTGCTCTTCTTTCATCTATTTGTTGAGGTGTCAACCTTGTCAGTTGAGTGAGGTTAGGAGAGGGAACATGGTGCTCTCTATAGTTTTTCTAAAGTTTTATTTTGGGTGTCACTTTCTTCTCTCCTCTAAAGGAATGTATTTCTAGAAACTTCAATTCTAACTTTTAGTAATTTTTCCTTCAAAAGTTCGAGAGGTCATGGATTCAACTCTCTTGATTCCCTTGAGGTTAGGCTTCCTAATAAAGGTCGAGAATTTATTTTGTTTACCATCCATGGATTATAGGGAAGCACTCGAAGAGTTTCCCGTTTTCCTTGGGGAAAAAATGGAGTGGATTTTTATCTTCATTTAGGAGGTTTTTACCACTCTAAACTTTGGTGTTATTAATTGAAATGCATTTCTTTATATCTATATGATTTTCGATTATGTGTTAGTTGGGTTTAGCTCGAGTGGTTGGGAGGAATGATTGTTATCCTCCCCACCCGAGTTCAATTCTCGCAAGCGAGATATTGAGCTCATAACAAGTATATTGTTGTAATGGCTTCGAGTCCTATTGTTGACTGACCTTGCGCCTTGAGATTCTAGGTTTTACCCTTGATACCATCTTTGAAATGAGGAGAAGTACTTGGGCGTTTTCCCGAGACAATGTAACTTAGAAAAAAAATGATTTTCGATTATGCAATAGTATGGATTTTATAATGTTATAAGGTTGAACATATTATGTTGAGTATATACAATGCTCATGATACAGTAAATTAATGATTATGATCAATGAGGAGAGGAACATGGAAGGAGAAGAAAAACTAATCAAACTAACAAGCATACATAAAAATTTAAAATATATATATATATATATATATATATATATATGCAAAAGAATAATATTTTGTAACCTCCAAAGTATTAGTAGTATGGAACCATGGATGGTGCTAAAAGAAGGTCATGCTTAGGTGAGTCTAAGTCCAAAACCAAGTTGTGGTTTTTACTTTAAGCAATGAAAGATATAGAAATCTATCCTGGGAGGATATAGAGGAATTTCTAATGTATATTTATTGTAGTATGAGGGAGTTGCATATGATTCCAAGTAGGTTATTTCAACAACAATTTGTTGGAATACATAGTTGCAACATAAAGGGATGTACACTCATGGAGAGATAATATAGTATATTATGGTGGTTTAGAATTAGTCTTAGTACTTTATGTAATTGTGAAATGTAAACTTTACTTGTATATGCTCAACTAGTTCAGTTTCATTGTGTTATGCATGTTGTTGAATGTGGTGATTAAAACCATTGTTGTTACTTATAGAATGCTCCAAAACAACATGAATCTACATGGATTGAACTCTTATCGTTTCAGAGTCTAAAATAAAAATTGCACACACACACACACACACACACACACACACACAATTGTTGCATGTTGTATTCATCAACACTAAAGCATCTGGGATCTTGAATCTTTTTCTTGTGTTTGAAACCCAGTATGTTGTGGATCCCCCCAATGCTTGTAGAAGCATCTAACTTTATGCATAGGCATCCCAGTGACAGTATCAACACTTCCATTTTACATTGCTATTGTAGTATATCTTCATCATTTTCATCAACATTACAACTGTTGGCTCTTGAATTTTCGTGTAAGAGAAAAGCAAGACTAACTCTCCCTGTCAATGCACCATGGTCGAGTCCACACCTTCATTACTACCCACACATGTCTATCAAACCATTTTGGAATGAATAATAAAATTATTCTATCCTATCTACATGTGATAAAGTTTATCCAACATGCCATATTTTCTAGGTATGGTTTTGGTAGGATATCGATTGTGATTTGGGATGTAGGATCACTAGCAGTAAAAAAGACACAATTTCTAGTGAAAATTTTGCCCAAGGCACTACTACAAGGCTATGGTGTCATTGCTTTCCATCACTATGGTCCTCAACCCTCCTAGTTGTGGATTGGGTCAGGCTTTTCCCAACCTACAACTTGTGCGATAACAATCTTCTAGTTGACAATTCCCAACTAGTAGTGGCAGAAGATCTAGTGTTTCCATCAGTGGAAGGTATGTCCAATTAGGTGCTAGGTATGATGATGCAGACCCCAGGCCCTCGGGCCAGAGTCCACTACAGGATCGTTCTTCCTTCGTTGAGCCTGCAATAGCTCTTCGAGCTCCTGCTCCGAAACCCATAAACAAATTCGATCCATGGGTCCTTCTCCTCCAAATGACCTCCAAGATATAACCGCAACCCTTTTCCCGAAATGGAAATTCGGTCTTCGGGACTCCGCGAGTCCTGATGTCAAGTTTCCTTGACTCTTCGATTTCTCAACACCCGAAATGTCGATCTGTCGAAATGGAAAAATTCCACTTTTCCCTGGGACCACACGCCTCCTTTGGAACTTCAAGGTTTCCAACGCCGAAATGCCCTAGTTCCTTATCTTCGGGATTCTCGAAATCCCGAACCCCGGTATGCCAAAATCCTGAAATCTTGAGACCGCAGCCCCACTCCAACAATACGTCACGCTTCGCGACTTCGGGACTTTTCACGTCAAGTTGCCCGACTCCTTGTCCTCGGGACTTCCGAAATCCCGATCCCCGGTATGCCGAAATTTGATCCTGTCTTCATGACCCGACACTATTCCTCGTTATGCTTTCAGGAATTCGCGTTTCAGAACTTCGCGAATTCCGGCGCAACAATTCCTTGCCCTCTCGTACTCCCGATATCCGAAGTATCGAAGTACTGAAATTTCGATCCTCCTTCTCCTGAGCAAGATCAACGACTCAAAGCCTCCCTTGATCCAACAGCTCAGATCCTTTCGGGATTCTATGGGTCAAGAATTTTGAACTCTCACCCTTGCATCTTCTGGTAGCCGAAATACCGAGATGCTTTTTTTAGGGATTTCCCCGAAATCTCAACTGCATGCACTTTTTGGGACTTCGAGATTCGCAATTTCGCGAATCCTCCGCAACCGTTTCCCGGTCCTCGATCCCCCGGTATCCGAAACCCTGATGTGTTCGGATCTCTGCCACGTGTCCTCTGAAGTGGACAGTCCCGATGCTTTCGTTGTTTCGTGTACCGGGAGTTTGAAACTCTCGGTACCAAAATCTCTGCCTCCTCTATCTCCCGAACTCCGAATAGCTGAATTGTCGAAGTTCTACTCCAAAGGCAAGTCGTGTTTCGCGACTTTGGGGTTTTCACTGTGAAGTGCCCCGGTCTCTTGTCATCGGGATTCCCGAAATGTCGAACCCCGAAATGCCGAAATGATCTAGCAGCTCCTCTTCCTTGAATGTGCGAGGGTTAAACCTCATGCAGCTTCCCCTAGATCCGATGGCTATTGGTCCGTGCACCCATATCTGACAGCAACTGTAGCTCCTTCCTGGGCTTATGCCTGCTTCCTTTTCCTTGAAAGATTTTCCAAGTTCCAAAGGTCTCGACCTTTGCTTTTCCTCTGCGAACTCTACAACCTTGGGTCTCGCCTGCGTTCTCAAAGACGTTGTCCCTCCTGAGCTCTTGGGACTCTGAACTCTCCAAAGAGTTTCTCTGCCTCTGTGACCTTTGCAGCTATGGCTCTGTGCACAAAATGGCACTGTTCCTCCTGAGCTTTCTTTCTCTAAAACCTTGAAAGGTTTCTTGACTTCTGCACTCCTTGCAGAGTCTCTGCACATAAAGGTGTTATCTGTCCCGGGCTCGAGAACTTGAAAACAAGTTCCTCCTGCATGCACTCCTTGTACTGCTGAGTTTTCGCTAAACTCAGATCTAAAGTATTTCTTGAAAAGAAATGCTTCTCACCCTCCTGGCATCCTTTTGCTCGATGCACGCCTTGCAGAGCCTCTCTTCACAGAGTGTTCAGTAACTCTGCAACTGTGTCTTCCTGTGACACTTCTCTTCTCTTCTCAGAACTCTAAGAGTTCTTCTTGTGCCAACTGCACTTACTCAACGCCCTCCTAGCGGAGCTCCTGAACTCAAGATAGAGCTCTTCTCCTCAACACAACCTGTGCATCTGCTCAATGCCCTCCTGGCAGAGCTCTACATAACTCCTCAAAGATTTTGTCTTCTTCTGTACTTTCATATGCATAGTCCTACCTCCAAGGTATTCAATAACCTTGAGGTTTCCTTCGTGAGCCTAAAACTTCAGCTGGTGCGCCCTCCTGTCAAGAACTTGCCCAAATTCCGTAGAATTCAGGAGTGCATCTATGCACTGGCTTTTAGAACCCGCAGCGTTCTGTCACACCCTCTTGGCATGAAGCCTCAAGAACCCCAAACCTAAAATCAAAACACCCAACAGATAGCAGAACCTATCTGTCCCTGCAAATGCATACTAAAACACATCTACAGCATAGCATAAAAGCATAAAGACATTCATCCATGAATATACATGACATTCAACTGCATAAACATACATAGACAATTCATGGGCAGGAAAAACTGCTCTTTGTATTAATTTCTACATGTCTATCCAAATGTTTTCAAAGGCTGGACTGTAACAAGTCTCAGCTCTCTCTCCCCCGAGACCTCTCTCCCTGAGAACTCTCTTCTTAACTCCCTACTCAAATTCCTTCATTACAAAAAATGGGGCTCTCTCGAGCTTATCCTCCACCTCACCGTCTCTGAGTTATCGCTATCACAAAGCGGCTCCTACGGCTACATTACATAAATGGATGTCCAGTCCTGACAGATCTGGACTTAGCTGCAGGTAACCATTTAAGGCAACCTCAACCACTTCCTGAACAACTGCGTGGTCTGGCACTAAAAGCCTTACAACATTTATTGAAATTTCAAATTTCAAAATTGAGAGGGTTGTGCCTCTCCTTTTCTCCATTAATGCGTGTTGGATGTGCTGGTTGGTTGGCACGCTGCTGACGTGGAGTGATGCTCCTGCATCATATGACCTCCCCTAAGACCAAAGTCCTTGCATCTGCATGCACATTTAATTTTGAGGTTAGTGGTTTAAATATCAATCCATGAAGGACTTTTCCATTTACACCAAGTGTTGGGTGTTTTGCAGAACTATGTTTCGATGAGAAGGGTGTTGTTAAGATTTTTTCCTCCTTCCATACGATGAGTGTGTCTATGGATGCAGGGTCTGGAAAAGTTTGGGGGAAATCACTTCCATTAGTAAATGCATGGTGTCTAGTCTTGGTAGTGAAAGGTTTCAATTCAGTGGTGGTAACATATTTTCCACAACTACTTGGAGGTGTTGGAGGGTTTTCCAACCAACTTCAAAGAACTTTTCCTCAATCTATTTTGGAGTTACATCCAACAGATTTTTGGGTGGATCTTTGGCAGGTTTGAATGCACAAGAAATCGTCGATGGAAAAGGAGTGTACAATGGCTTGGGTGCAAGCATGGGAGGAGACAATGAGAAAACAAAGAGAGGAAAAAGTGTGTTAAGCTTAAATTGAGCCCAGTAAATCTCATTCTAGGTGACAATATAAAATTGCATGAAGTATCTAAGATGGCATAAAAAATGTTATTAGGGAAGTTTATGGGAAGTTTAGGGAAATACAAAGCAATTGAGACTTTTTGCTAATTTGTAATTGATGAAGTTATGGGTACTACCGGAATCAACAACGTTGTTACCTTTTTCTTTTTGATATATCCTTCTATCTTGAGGGTTTGTGGAGTACTGATGCTGACCAATGCATGCCAAGATATCATTGGAGTAGTCTCTTCTGGGTCTAGATCTTGTGATGGTTCCAAATCTTGATCTTCTTCCTCTTCACAGTCTATGTAGAATTATTTCTTCTCACCACATTTATGCCCCCTTATTGTACTTGCAATCACAGTTGAAACATAGTTCCTTTGCTCTTCTTTCATCTATTTGTTGAGGTGTCAACCTTGTCAGCTGAGTGAGGTTAGGAGAGGGAACATGGTGCTCTCTATAGTTATTAGTGGCCACCCTTCTAGTAGTCATATCTTTTTTCCACTTTCCTTGCCATGCTGAAAGCTTGCTCTGGGGATTTAGGTTTGAAGAGATGCACCTCATGTTGAATGTTCTCCTTTAAAGTGCCCATAAAGAGATCTAACAAATTATCATCTGGAATGTTCTTTACCTTAAGACTAAGATTTTGGAATTGTTAAATGTGCTTTGTAATTGAACCCTTTTGTCGAAGATTTATCAATTGATGAAATAATGTATTGCTCTTAATATCCCCGTAATGTGTTATCAATTCATATGTAAAAACTGACCTAGAGATAATAGAATCTTTTTTTCTTTCACAAATCCATTGATATCCTACAAACTGATCATTTTCTAAATACAAGGATGTACTAGTTACCTTTTATAAGCTTGGCACTTGGTGTAGATCAAAGAATTTCTCCATATGGAATATCCATGTTATAGGATCTTTACCATCAAACTTCCTCATATCGAACTTCAAAATGAAGTAGTTCCTTGGTGCCACATTGAAACCTTAATGATGTGGATCTTGGAGTGATGAATGATTATGAGATTAATTATTTTTTCTCTCCAATTGTGATAAAATACTCCCCACATGTGATTGAGTCTCAACACCATTGTTCTCCTTATTTTCATGATTTCCATGGATCTCTAGATCCCTTTTATGGATCCTCTGTAGGAGAATGGTTTCTATAGACTTCATGGATTATTTCATTTCATTCATGGATTTTTTGTAATGCCCCTAATTTGAACCCCATTTGTAGTTGAGTCATTTTGGTTTTGTGCGCACCTAAGTAGTACACGATGTAATGATCCATATAGGCTAGTGAGTCGTTGGCAACAAGTGCAAATCCAATGTACATATAGGGTGGTGAGCCATGGTATCGAGTTTTAGGTTTTGCGCACACATGTGGTATGCGCAAGGCTTGTTATCAAAGTAAAAGGTGCGCACACTCCATAGTGTTCCATGTATCAGGGCTAGTGCGTGTGGATTGCGCATCAAGGGAGGGTGCGCATATTCCACAGTGTTGCGTGCACACAAGTAAGTGTGCGAGAATGATTGTGATGTGTATATATGTATGCATATGTTTTGAGGCTAGAGAGCCTGTGTGACTATTGGACTGGTGAGATGGGACACAAATAGGTCAGTGGGCCTATTCTTGTAAAGTGTATCACACTCAAGTTAATAATAAAATAACATCGGTGTGCGCAGACAGAACAAACGAAAAGAGACGGGGGGATGAACTCCATTGAAAAAGGGAAAAGGGGGGAATATTTAATAATATTTCTGAAAAGTGTAATTTACAGATATATTATTTATCCTAAGTTCCCGAGGGATGGGAATGAGTCACCAAGTGGAAAAAGTAAATTCTGAAAGTGACAAGTGTCGACTTGAAGGCATGCAATATATATTATTGGCCTTAGTGTAATTCGGGGGAGCTCACTCATTCAAAAACCCTTGAGACATAATTTCCTCTAAGAAGGAATTACATATTTTGTTGTAACTTATTGTAATTTTGCTTAACCCTAAGCTTGGGAAAATCTTGGTATGATTGAAGAAGCGGGTTGTCAGGCCCGTAGGTTGTCAAAGAAGCGGGTTTTCAGGCCCGTAGGTTATCCAAGAGGTGGGTTGTCAGGTCCGTGAGCAATCTCTCCAGGTTAGAGATTGGTTGGGAATCGTTCCCCGGTGCACTGGGCATTAGTTACAGTGCTTTGAGACTTCCTGATCCGTCCTGTTGCTGAAGCCCTGGAAGGGAAGTGGGGCAGCTGAAAGACTGTTGAGCAGAGAAGGGGCACACTTCCTGGGGTGGGATATGCATGTGGGGAATGAGGGGTTGTAGACTATTTGCAACGGTCGACACCTTGGACTGAGCAATTTCGTTGTTTGATCGACCATAGATTGGCACTAGGAATCCTTTTTCCGTGGTGGAGTTCAAGCCCCAACTCGGGGGTGACCTGTTGTTGAAAGATTATGAACAACAACGTCTATGGATGGGAGGAACGTCTGAGTCATGTGCACAGTTGGTGCCTTTTCATAAAATATAAGTGTTCTTATGTGCTTGTATGTTTACTACATGCTTAATCATTTGTATTTGTTATGATCTATTACTTTCATAATGTTGCATATGAATATTGGTTGTTATTTTGTTAATGTTGTCTATTTTGTAAGTGTGATGTGAGTATTTAGCATAGTATTCGTATATGTTGAATATGCTAGTTGATAATTAATTTATGTTAAGATAGTCCTGGTAAATGTTCAAGAGCTTCCTGTGAGAGGCTAGAGATACCGTGCGCACAGAAAGTGCTCTATGTGCACAAGTGACTGGTTTTGATGTGTGCGTTGGAACGTAGTCTGTGCGTTCAAGAAAGCAAGACCTGCAAGAAGAATCAAAACATTTATGTATGTTGTGGTATTCAGATGTTTCGTATGGTTATGCACGCAATAGTGTTCGCATGTTTGGAGTGGTCTTACATTCTGCAATGTCAGTGTGCTCAGTATGCTTGAGCATACAGTTATATTTCAAGTTACTTATGTTGTTATAATCAATGTAAATAGGAGGAACTATGGTGTGGCACGAACTAGTTTGGGTTGTGCGCACTTCCTTAAGCGATTTCACACAGTTTAATATTAATTGCGCACAAGAATTTTGATGTAACACTCCTCCACAATAAGTTGGGTAATGTTACATTGTAATATCAGAGATGAAGTTGGAAGGATGTGTGTGATGTGGCCCATCTTGGGAGGCTGGGTATGTTACATTCTGGTATCAAAGCCATTGGTTCAACACCGGACTTGTATGGTCCAGAGATTAGCATGAAATAAATGTGTGCGTTAAGTATTGGTGTTGTGCAGTGCATAATTTATTATGCACGAAAACTACTGATGCTCGATGTGCACACTAGAATTTGGGATGTTAAAAACATTCAAGGAATCAGAAGAAAGGATTTTGACAAGATGGTGCAAAGTTTTCATGAAGTTGTTTCATGAAGTCATCTAACAAATCTTGTTGCCTGCACATTTAGCAGAATTATCAACGATAGAACAAGACAAAATAAGTGCAGAATGTCAGAAGCATGGGAGATGTGTGGAGGACTTACAGTCCTGATGATGAGTTTGGGTATTTGTATGTCGGTTTGGGTGTTGATGGTAAAAAAACCAAGGAAGAGCACATAAATTTGGTAGAAACCATAAAAGGACTACAAAAATATGTCCAAAGCTATAAAGTTGATAACAAAAGACTTATGAAAGCCAAGGAGCAGCAAGATGACTTCAATGTCAAGTTGATGCAAATCTTAGACAAAATAGAAAATAAAATGGATAAGGAGACAGAGTCAATAAGGTCAAGGAGTCGTAGGTCTTCTGATAAGAAAAGAAGAGAAGCAAGACGTGTTGATATGAAACATCACCATTCACCAAAGCATTCATTTAGGAAAGTGCACAATAGCTCAAGTCCATCTCCTGACAGAAAACATAAGAAGAGGACCGAGGTGGATGAGCTATGGGGAGAAATGAATAATATCAAGCCTCCTACTTTTTATGGTGAGCATAAGAAGGATGAGGATGCATAAACTTGGTTGTTGGGTATGAGGAAATACTTCCAGCTGCATAATTACTCCTTGCAGGCAAAAGGGTGAATAACCATTTATCAGCTCAAGGGAAAAACATCAATGTGGTGGGATCAATATGTACAAGTGCAACACATTGATGAGAAGAAGGTTACTTGGAGGGAATTCAAGCGATATTTTGAAAAGAAATATTTAACCAAGCGCTACTATGACAGGAAAATGAAGGAGTTCTTTGAACCTAAGCTTGGAAGTATGGCAATAAACGAGTATGAAAGAAGATTCTTAGAGCTGCTAAAATATGTTCCTTTCATCAAGGATGAATAAGTGAAGATGCAAAGATACTTGAGTGGGTCGCCATCATTTATCAGTGACAATATACAATATGATGATCCCAAGACATTGGAAGAAACTATAAGGAGAGCTAAATGTATTTATGACCAACAAAAGGGAAGATCAAATTTCCAAAAGGTTTGGGACGACAAGATGAAAAGCAAGGTGCAATAGAGAAAGAAGGGGACTAGGCCTCCATTTTTCAGAAATAATGCGCAAGGACAACTAATTTCCAAGGAGCCCAAAATGATTGAGGCAATGGAAACCAGGCTAAGGCAACAACCAATGAAGTGTTGGGGTTGCGACACAAATCATATGTTTAGAGATTTCCCTCAAAGAGGTGAAAAAGTGAGGACTACGCACAATGTATGACAAATTGCGACAGTTGAAGACATGGGTAGAAGCATACCTAGAATTTAAGCAGCCCTGGACAACAAGCAAGATGAGTTTCAGTTGCACATGATCGAGGTGGAAGGTAAGATTAATGACCAACCCATTGCTATTTTAATTAACTCAGGAGCTAGTCATGGTTATCTAGATCCTAAAATGGTGGAAAGATTCCATTTTCCGAGAAGCAAACTTGGAAAATATTGGTTGGTACAGTTAGCTACAGGGGAAAAAAGGAAAATTAATGAGATGGTCAAGGCATGTCCAATGGAGATGAATGGACTATGTACAAAAGTTGATTTGAATATTATACCTTTGGGCTTGTATGATTGCCTCATTAGTATGGATTGGTTGGATCAACATTATGCCATTCTATACTATTATAATAATGTATTTACTTTCCTTGATGAGCAAGGAACTTTGAGAATAGTTCAAGGAATTCCAAGAGCTATGACTATTAGAGAAATTTCATCCTTGCAATTGAGGAAAATCTATAGGAAAGGATTTCAAGTATTTGTAACACACATGGAGGAGGAAACCATGGATAAAGTTCCAAGTGTTTAAGACTACGCAGTACTAAAGGAATTCGAGGATGTCTTTAAAGAAATATTGGGGTTGCCACCGAAAAGAGATATCGATTTCTCTATAAATATGATAATGGGAGCAACTCATGTATCCAATACTTCGTATAGAATGAGTACGCTAGCGTTGAAGGAATTACATATGCAACTTGAAGAGCTTCTGATAAAGGGATATATACGCCCAAGTGTGTTTCCTTGGGGTGCGCTAGTTTTTTTCGTGAAGAAGAAGGATGGTACGTTGAAACTCTGCACCGATTCAGACAATTGAACAAGGTAATAGTAAAGAAAAAGTATCATTTGTGAAGGATAGATGACCTCCTTGATCAACTGTGGGGCGCACAAATATTTTCGAAGACTAATCTAGATCTGGATATCACCAAGTGAGAATAAAAGAGGAAGACATCAACAAGACTTCCTTCAGAACAAGGTATGGTCATTACGAGTTTACAATGGTGTCATTTGCATTGTGAAATGCACCAGATGTCTTCATGTGTTTAATGAATGGAGTTTTCAAAGATTACTTGGATAAATTCGTCATCGTGTTTTTGGATGACATTCTTATTTACTCAACCTCTGAAGAGAAGCACGAGAAACACTTGAAGATGGTACTGCAAGTTTTGAGGGAGCATCAACTTTTTGCAAAGTTGAGAAATTGTTCATTTTATTAGCGACAGATTCATTACTTGGGTCATATAATTTTAGAGGAAGAAATAATTGTGGACCCAATAAAGATAAAACCATTGAGGGATGGCCAATGCCAAGAAATTTCATAGAAGTGAGATCCTTTATGGGACTAGTAGGGTACTACAAAAGGTTTATTGAAGGATTATCAAAGATTGCACATCCGATTACCTCTTTGCAAAAGAAAGGTGCACGATTTGAATGGACTCTAGATTGTGCAAGGAGTTTTTAGCACTTGAAGATATTGTTGGCAATTGCGCCCATTTTAAGAATTGTTGATCCCAATGCAGACTTCATTGTGTGGATGAATGCACGCAAGGAAGGACTAGGTGGAGTCTTGAGTCAGAATGGACATGTGGTATGCCATGAGTCATGAAAGTTGAAAGAACACGAAAGGCTCTATGCTACTCATGATTTAGAATTGGTAGCTATAGTGCATGCCTTGAAGATGTGGTGGTATTATCTCATGGGAAAACGATTTGAGCTAAGAACAAACCATTGTGGTCTAAAATATCTATTTGGACAACCAAGTTTGAATGCCAAACAAAGCAAGTGGTTAGAGTTCCTCAGTGAGTATGACTTCGACATAAAGCATATCAGAGGAAAAGAGAACAAGGTGGCTAATGCACTCAACAGGAGGGTGCATGAGATGCATGCTACAACCATTGTCATGTACCAGATAGATTTGTGCAACAAAATTTTAGAAGTTTCCAAATTAGATCTGTGATATGTGGACATAAAGGCGACTTTACAATAGTGTATGTCGTAGTAGAGGTTTGAAGGTTATGAGCTAAGAGAGGATGGGGTCCTCATGTATAGGCACATAATCTATGTGCCAAATTATCAGGAGTTGAAGAGCCTAATATTTTTAGAGATGCATAAGTTCCTTATGTTGGACATCCAGGTTACCAGAAGACAATTGTCACAGTCAAGAAGCAATATTATTGGCCAATAATGAAAAAGGAAGTTGTTGATTTTATAGCTTGATGTCTCGAATGTCAGAAGGTCAAGGCTGAGCATAAACATCCAGTTGGTTTGCTACAACCTTTTCCCATTTCTGAGTGGAAGTGGGAAGTTATAACAATGGATTTTATAACTAAGTTGCCTAGGACTGCTTACTAAAGCTTACTAAAGCTATGTGATTAAAGTATCCTCATCTTTTTTAATACATTTGAAGTTTTGTATGTATATGTGTATATAATGCACCAAGGATAGTGCATAATTAAGGGGGAGTGGAATGTAATGACCCTAATCCAACCCCATTTGTAGTTGAGCCATTTTGGTTTTGCACACACTTGAGTAGTGCGTGATGTAATGATCCATATAGACTGGTGAGTCGTTGGAAACAAGTGCAAATGTAATGTACATATAGGGTGGTGAGTCATGGTACCAAATTTGAGGTTTTGTGTGCACCTGTGGAATGCACAAGGCTTGTTATCAAAGAAAAAGGTGTGCACATTCCATAGTGTTGCACGTACCTAGGCTAGTGTGTGTGGATTGTGCATCAAGGGAGGGTGCACATATTCCACAACGATGCGTGGACACAAGTAAGTGTGTGGGAATGATTGTGATGTGTATATATGTATGTATATGTTTTGAGGTCGGAGAGCCTCTGTGACTATTGGGTTGGTGAGTTGAGACATAAATAGGTTAGTGCGTCTATTCTTGTAAAGTGTATCACACTCAAGTTAATAATAAAATAACATCGTTGCACGCATACAAGCTAGACGAAAAGAGACGGGGGGATGAACTCCACCAAAAAGGGAAAATGGGGGAATATTTTAACAATGTTTATGAAAAGTGTAATTTACAGATATATTATTTATCCTAAGCTCTCGAGGGATCAGAACGAGTCAACAAGTGGCTAAAGTAATTTTTGAAGGTGACAAGTGTCGAGTTGAAGGCATGCAATATATATTTTTGGCCTTAGTGTAATTCGGGGGAAGTCACTCATTCAAAAACCCTTGAGACAAAATTTCCTCTGTGAAGGAATCACATATTTTGTTGTAACTTATTGTAATTTTGCTTAACCCTGTTCTTGGGAAAATCTTGGTATGATTGAAGCAACAGGTTATCAAGTCCGTAGTTTGTCAAAGAAACGGGTTGTCAGGCCTGTAGGTTGTCCAAGAGGTGGGTTTCCAGGTCTATAGGTTGTCGAAGAAGCGGGTTGTCAGGCCCGTGAGAAATCTCTCCATGTGAGAGATTGTTTGGGAGTCGTTCCCTAATGCACTGGGAATTAGTTGCAGTGCTTTGAGACTTCCTGATCCGGTCTATTGCTGAAGCCCTGGAAGGGAAGTGGGGCAACTGAAGGACTGTTGAACAGAGAAGGGGCACACTTCCTGGGGTGGGACATGCATGTGGGGAATGGGGGGTTGTAGACTAGTTGCAAAAATCGATACCTTGGACTGAGAAATTTCACTGTTTGATAGACCATAGATTGGCACTAGGAATCATTTTTCCATATTGGAGTTCGAGCCCCATCTCGGGGGTGACCTGTTGCTAAAATATTATGAGCAACAAAGTCTATGGCTGGGAGGAACATCTAAGTCACATGTGCAGTTGCTTCCTTTTCATAAAAGATAAGTGTACTTATGTGCTTGTCTGTTTACTACGTTCTTATTCATTTGTATCTATTATGATCTGTTACTTGGATAATGTTGCAGATGAATATTGGTTGTTATTTTTTTAATGATGTCTATTTTGTAAGTGTGATGTGAGTATTTAGCATAGTATTTGTATATGTTGAATATGCTAGTTGATAAGTAACTTATGTTAAGATAGTCCTAGTAAATGGTCAAGAGCTTCTTGTGGGAGGCTAGAGGTATTGTGCACGCGGAAAGTGGTATGTGTGCACAAGTGACTGGTTTCGCTGTGTGTGTTGGAACATAGTCTGCACGCTTAGAAAAGCAAGACCTGCAAGTGGAATTATATCAGTTATGTATGTTGTGGTATTCAGATGCTCTGTATGGTTATGCACACATTAGTGTTTACATGTTTGGAGTGGTCTTACGTTTTGTAATGCCGATGTGTTCAGTATGATTGAACGTACAATTATATTTCAAGTTGCTTCCACTGTTATAATCTGTATAAACAAGAGGAACTGTGGTGTGGCGCGAACCAGTTTGGGTTGTCTGCACTTCCTTGAGTGATTCCGCACAGTTTAATGTTAATTGCACACTAGAATTTTTATGTATCATTTCTCTGCATTAAGCTGGGTAACATTACATTGTAATATCAAAGTTAAAGTTGGAAGGATTTGTGTGACATGGCCCATCCTGAGAGGCTGCGTATGTTACATTTTTGTATTTATTCCTTATATTCATCCATCTTCTTTTCCATCTCTTGAATTTTTCTTTGTGTGTTTACCACCTCATCACTTGTTATTAAACTAGCACTCAAATCATTAAGTTAATCCTCCAATTTGGATAATTTGTTATGTATCTCCTCATTTTCTTCATGAGTTATAAACGAGATTTATTGAGGTTTAATTGGTGTTGTTTTCTTTTTTAGATCCATGTGGGATAAAAATAATAATACTCCTGTATTTTCTCTTTATCAAAAATTTTGAATCACAAAAAATAGATTTTCCATTAAAAAGTTATGCTAATTGTAAGTTACGTACATTTCAAACCCTAATTTTGGAGACTGTCTAGATGGTTTACCTTTTTCTTGATGTATCTCTAAAATTCGAATCCTTCTAAGTCTAAAATTTTGGTCTATAGTTCTTAGATATGACTTCTTAAAATCCTAAAAATTTCACAGTTTGCACCTTCATTGATAAAAAGTTATAGAAAAATTACCAAAATGACTTGTTTAAGACTAATTTCAGGATTAGTAAACAAGCCCAACCTCCACAAGATATATCTCATAAATTATAATGATTCAAAATATGAAAATTTTTCCACGTGTAATTTGATATGTATTCTCAATATTATGAATATTTAAGAGTCTAAAATTGCCAGACAATTAGTTTAGATTGATGGACAATTGGTTTGGATAGTTGGTTGTCATTGATGTCAACCCTTGGAGAGTGATATTGTAGATTGATGTCAACCCTTAGAGATTGTTGTCAACACTTGAGTATGTCCGGTAACACATTTCGGTAGCTCCAAAAGTTTGGGTAAGGGACTCGAGTTTGTTTGAGGTATAAAGGCATGAAGATTAGTGAATATGAAGGTAAGACTATTCTATATGGATAATACACTTCCTGCCATTTCTGACGATATATGGTAGGTCACGTGGTTCTTCACGGTTAGTGAGATATGGCCTTGTGAAGTTGGAGGACTCTCAAGAATATTCTAGAAGCCTTTATAAGGTCAACAAGAAGTCAATTATTCTAGAAGCTCCTAGAAAGTCATCAAAAAGTTTGCTAGTCAAAGTGGTTGCAACAAGAAATTGATTATGAGTAATGTAGATGTAATAAGAAGGTTGAACAATCAAAGTGGTTGAACAAGAAATTAATTAATTATGGGTAAAGTAGTTGTAACAAGAAGGTTGAATAGTCAAAGTGGTTGAACAAGAAATTAATTAATCACGAGTTAAGTTGTTGCAAAAAGAAAATAATTAAAAATAAATTAGTTGCAACTAGAATTGTTGAGTTTACTATTTGTGGATAAAGTGGTTTTAAGTGGACAAAGTAGTTTGAAATGGGTAATCCCTAAAAGAAGCAAGTTGGGTAAAACGGTTAGAAGATAATCTCTAGAGGAAGCTACTTGGAGAGTATAAATAAGAGAGCAAGGGTTTCTTATTAGCACCTATTGAGCATATTGAATATCTATAAGTGATTGAGGTAACCAAGGATATCTGAGGCGAATTTTAGAGGGAAGGTGAAGTAAAGAAGGCTGAAAATCCAAGGGAGGATGAAGTATTTTAATGATGTGTTCTAAGGCATGTTATTTACAGGTCATCTCACCATTTTCACAATAACGTTTTTTTATCTAATGATTCAGATAGTGAAACTTGGAGGATAGTGAGACAACATATCAAGGTACATGTGGTAGAAATTTCATTTTCTGGGTCGTTTTATTTTGGGAGATACACATTGTGGAAGATAGGGTTTTTGGCTAGTCTTGAAACTAGTTTTAAACATGTGTTTCGGGTAAAACGGTCATAACTTATTCATCGAAAACCCAAATGATGTGAGACAAATTTCAATGGAAAGAGTATAGGCTATAGTTTGTTGTGTGAAAGTTTTAGAATAAGATATCAAATATTGAGCACGTGGCATGCCGTACAAGTCCGCTCACTAGAATAATCCATAATTCAACAAGGTCTACAATTTTTGCTATAACTCCTTTTCTGGGAGGTTCCAAGCAGTGAAACCTAGAGGAATTGTAGAGAAGACACAATAGAATATTGTGTATCATTTTCATACCTTTATTAATTTTAGGTACAAAGTTATGCTTGTTGCAATTTAGGGTTGTTGACTAATCCAAAAACTAGTCATGTGAGACTTAGGTAAAGTTTGATGGAAATGTTATTCTCTTGTTGTTGAAGTTGAGGAAGGTCTGTAGGTTTGTGATCACATACACCAGGTCTGTTACAGAGTTACACGTATGTTTTGATGGTTACATTTGATCATGACATGGTACATGCTTGAGGTTACATAACAATGAGGTTTTGGCACATGGTTTGATGTAAGGGTTTATGGTATTTGGTTTATGGATAGTGTGATGTATTGCTAGAGGCCTTTTGTTGGATATATTGGTGTATGTCTTTGTTATATGGTTGAGGTACATGGTTGAGGCGTGTAGTTAATGATTTGGCACATACATGAGGTGTATAGTTGATGATGTTGGTACATCTTGATGAGTCATAGTTGATGTGTTTTTTATACATGATTGGTACATGCTTGGTGCATTGTTAGAGGCACTTGCTAGTAGTATTGTTGGCACATAGTTTATGATTGATGTTGCATAAATATCGTGGTATAGGTTGTTGGATCCACCTTCCGGTTGGAGCCAGAGAACTGGGGACTTGGAGCTTCCTTCATATTGGAGCCTCCTTCTGGTTGGAGCCAGAGAATTAGGTGGTTGTAGCCACCTTCCAATTTGAGCCGGAGAACACAGGGGGTTGGAGCTAGAGAATTGGAATTTGGTGTTTCCTTGAATGTAATTCTTAAAGGCATATAAGAAAAGCATTCCATGGTTTTCTCCCGCATTGGGTTTCCACATAAAATATTGGTGTATTGTGCATTGTGTGGATGTGTCTATTATTGTTTATTATGCACTGATGGATGTTAATGTTATAGGAAGCAATAACATATTAATGATGAACTAATGAACATTGTTGAATAAGTTAAAGGAATATAAATTGTGGTTAAAACTATACAAATTTCTCATTACCGATTCACCCCCCATCCCTCTCAGTAATCCAACAAAATCTCCACCAAAAACGTTTTATAGTGAAAATAAAAATACAACTTGTTTGAGACTAATTTTAGTACTAGTCACAAACCATAACCTCCACATAAGATATCTCTAAAACTATAACAAGCCATAATATAAAATTTGGAGTAGACGTTATTCGCTATGTATCCTTAGCCTCCTCATATTTTTTTTGTTTGAATCATTCTAGAAAAAAAGTTATAGTGAAAATTCCAAGATGTCTTCGTTGAAGGAGTGAAATCCTAGGATTGTATGCTTTGAAACCAAATGTTATGAACCAATGCCTTGAGAATAAAAGTCAATGAATAACAGTCCACTTCGAGGGGGAAACCTCCATTTACAATATATTCAATGTACAATATGAGATAAGATGATCATAAGACTAGGTGTCCTTAGTGTATATATATAGGAGACAAAGTGTATAATTATAATGAAAGGGTACAATGAAGGGTTCTACTTGACCTACTAATATAACACTAGAAATGTAATAATTCAATATCTAGGGTTAATAAGGGGTTTTATACTTGGGGCGGCAGGTGCATGTGGGAGTCTTTTTTATCCCAAAGGAAACATAGAAACATTTTACTCTTGGGGATTGGCAGTCGCCTCCAACAACATAGTTGAAGCTTATGCTCCTTTTCAGGGGCTCATACTAGCTAGAGAAAGGAAAATTAAAAAGTTGACAACTCTCGGAGACTCAATGATCGTAATAAGAGCAGTCATCAATTGAACACAAAATGGAACAAACCTCTTCAATGGGATAATCAATTGGGTAATTGTGCTCAATCAAGAATTCAAAGCTTTCCACCTTTATCATGTTAAATGAAATTTAAATACCATAGTGGATGAACATGCCAAAGAACACACTAGGATAAGCAAAGGTGAAATGTTGTTAGATGGGGTGGGAGGGTCCCAAGGCTTTCCCTAATGCCTCTTTCCCTTTCCTTTTTTGTTCCCTCGAGTTGGCAGATGGATATTCTTAGGGGACGGGTCTCTCCTCTCGCACATGTGGGGGTTAATTTCCCCTGTGTGTCGACCTTCTAATTTTTGTGGCGCATTCGTTTTGTGAAGGATTCAATGGCCTCAATCCTGGAGATTTTCCATGTGTTGTCTTGTTTCGATCATGATGTTTGTGGTTCTGCAGAGACACCTACTCAGGGTTTGTTTACATGCACCATTGGTCTCTTTCTCGACGGGTCTTGCTTTGTTCATTTAAATCAACTGGTTTCTGGGTGCTCTACCTATAGCAATGTTCTCTTGCAAAATGAGTCTCGCCTTGCTTGTTTGGATCATCTAGTAAAAGAACATTCTCTATTTTTTCCCTCTGGAGATTTTTTTGTTTTCATCTTGATATCCAGCAATGGTGTGAGCAAGTGTTGTGGTTCTTAAAAGTTGTTTTTCCCTAGCAGTGGTTTCTCGCTATCTATTGTTTGGGGTTAGGATCCTTTTTTTTGTGAACCTAGTTTTCTTCAGCAGTGACATTTTCCTCCCCCTTCCATGGAGCCCTCTTGGAATGACCTTAGGTAAGTTCTCAGAAGGAGTGAGGAAATTGCTCAGGAAAATAATTTGGTCCACCATCACCTTACAAGAAAATTTGGCGACGTCAAGCAGGCCCTTGCCAACCTCACCATATCTAGAAATCAGGAAACATAAACGACCCTACAAACTCTATACATACGAATGAATAACATGGAGTAAAAAATACAACAAATCAAGGCCCAACTTAATTTGCATCCAACGAAAACATCATCCAATGTTCAAGGGGATCATCACTCCAGAGTTCATATAGCTAACAATGATGCAGGAACTAGTGGCCAAGGCATTGTCCCCATGGAGGTTGAAGATACAGTGCCTCCTAGAGCTCCTGAAGCCTATGAAATTATAGACTCGTTCTCTTCGAATTAATGTATGTTTTTTAAAGTTCTATGTTGTTTAGGTAGTTTCTATAAGGATGTAATCAGCTCATATGAGCAAAGAAATAGTCTTATCAAACACATTTTGACTTCTACCACATATAAAAAAAAAAAATCGATAGGATGGAAGCCTTCTTTTTTAATATTTTGTTGTTGATGCTTCGACACAACCTTTTTTAATACAAATTAAGGTCAGTTCCAGTTAAAAAGGGGGGGGGGGGAATTATACTAAACATGGGGATTTTTCTAGGGATTAACCAATGATTTTATCTCAAGAGCTAGGGACGGAGGTATTGCTTGTGAACGTATATGGTCCATACTTAGAAAAAATTCCTTTTTGGATAAGTTCTTCAATATGAATCTATTAGGTCGCCATCATGTTATTATTGGTGGTGATATGGATTTTTCTATTGGAAATTTTGAGATCTAGCAAGAAAATGTTCTTGTGGATCAATTATCGGATTATTTCATTCAAAAGTTAAACGGGGTTGGTTTATTTGATGTATCCCTAGTTAAACTCAAACCAACCTGGAGGAACAAGAGAGTGGGATCTGAAGGATTTCAAAGTGCCTATATATACTTATTATGTCTGAAGATTTTATGAATGACTTATGGAGAATAAGGCAATGACGCAAATGGGGACTAAAAACCATTTTCCCATGTACTTGGAATTAGTCGGTGTAAGGGAAAAACCTCCTATCCCTTTCAAATTCAATCCCTAGTGGTTGGAGGACTCATACTTTATTAGCTTAATTAAGTCACATTAGGTTCCTTTCAACACGGACTTGAGCGAATCCGCTATTTGGTTTGGGGATAATTTGAAGAATATAAAGAAAGTTGTGTCAAAATGGGCTTATAAGAAAAAAATGAAAGATGATAAGGAACTATAAGAGGTTGAAGAAAAAATAGAGGGTCTACTATTCTATGAAATTTTTGGTTTTACAAATGAAGAACACAAAACCCAAGTAGTGGAGTTAGAAAAAAAGGAAAAGGGTTTTGCTGGAAAAGAAGGAAGCCTCTTGGAGGATGAAGAGTAGAGCCTTATGGCTAGAAAAAGGAGATGAGAACATGAATTTTTTCCATCGGTTTGCAAATCATAGGAACAATATAAATACCATCTGGAAGTTGCAAAATCTTGACGGAGAAATGATTGCTAGTTTCAAGGACCTTTCAAAGGCTAGAGTGGATTATTTCAAATGCATTTTTAAGGAGGAGAACATAGCCACTATAGCTAAAGCTATGCCAATGATAGCCTATTTTCCTAGCTTTATTTTAGAAGAAGAGAATATTAATATGATTGAAGAAGTTTCTAAAGAGGAGCTTCAACTAGTCCTACACTCTTTTCAAAAATACAAAATCCAAGGGCCTGATGGGTGGCTAGCACCATTTTTTTTGGGGTTTTATGAAATGTTGGAGGAGTATTCATTGAGAGTGATTGAAGAATCCAAAGTTTCAGGGAGAATTCTAGCCACCTTCAATACAAATTTTATTTCTCTTATTCCAAAATATGATAATCCCTCTAGGTTTGAGGAATTTATAACCATTTCATTGTGTAATGTCATATACACAATTGTCTCCAAGATTATTGCAAGAAGAATGAAGGATCCATTGTCTAATGCTAAGACTATTTCACTACAACAATTTGGGTTCTTAGTTGGGAGATAAGTACATGATTCCATATGGGTTGCTTAGGAGACTTTCCAAACAATAAAAGTTGAAAAGTAGTTTGTTATGGTGTTAAAAAATAGATTTGTCAAAAGCTTATGACAAAGTAAGCTAGCTATACCTAAGATCGATGTTATTTCATTTGGGTTTCAATTTAAGCTTTGTAAATTGGGCGATGAACTATGTTACTTAAATTTATTTTGAAAATTTAGTCAATGGATCAACATTTGATTTTTTTAGGACGAGGAGAGGGTTGAGGCAAGGGTGTTCTCTCTCCCCTTTACTTTTCCTTTTGGTGGCTGAAGGTTTAAGTAGAGCCTTATGAAGGCCATAAATATAAGGGCACTACAATGTATTAGAATGGGGAGGGAATTTTTATCTCACATTTGTTATTTGTAGATGACATTTTGCTTTTCTATAATGGATCTAGAAGGGATGCACTAAAGTTAAGAGAGCTTATGGATTTATATTGTCTAGTAACAAGTATGGGTGTAAATGTTGGGAAATCTACTATTTTCCTTTATGGGAATAAATAATGAGGATAGGAGGGTTTCATTTGTTTCCCCACAAAGAGGTTGAACTACATACTAGTATAAAATACCTAGGTATGCATTTAAAATCAAATGACCACACCAAAAAATATTAGGGATGGATGATCTCAAAAGTAGAAAAAATACTCTCTCTTCAGTGCAACAAGTGGATTTCTTGGGGAGGAAGAGTGGTGTTGGTAAAATATGTGCTAGAAGCAATTCTTATAATATTGGGCCTCTTTATCTTTTATACCTAAAGGAGTCTTGGAACAAGTGAGGAAATTAAGCTTCAGATTTTTATGGGCTAGGAACAGTAAGAAGAAGAGTTTTCCTTGGGGTTCATGGAAAAACAATGCCATTCTTAAAGAGATGGGAGGGTGGGGCATTAATAGCATCCATTATTTTGCTAAAGAATTAGCTACAAAATGTATTTGATATCTAAGGGAAAGGATTATGGGTGAATACCATTTGACATAAGTATATTAGTCCTCTTTGTATGGAAGATTGGATAAGAACTCCAAGGATTTTTTTTAGAATGCATCAGTAATATGGAAGACAATGGTGTTGGAATTTCCATTGGTAAGTAAATGGTTTATTTGGAAAGTGGGGGTAGGTAGCAAGGTGAAATTAGGTGACGACCCCTAGGTGGGATGTGAAGCTTCAAAGGAAGATGATGGAGGCTTTAAGAGATAGAGGTGTTTTTTATTTGCATTAAGTTGATGACCCATTGAATTTTACTATTTTTAACGAGGAGTGGCTCTCAATTGAAACGTTGGATTTTCTTGGTGATGAGGGACAACAATGGGAAAAATATTGTCATGCACTAAAAAATAGCCATGTTAGAATAAAAGAAGACGTGGATGAATTTGTATGGTCAAGGAATGATAAGGGGAGGAGATATACACCAAAGCTAGGATACACATTTCTTAGAGAAGAATATGGAATAAAAGAATCAACCCGGTGATATAAGGAGATTTGGAAGTTCAAATGCCCTCTTAAAGTTAGGGTATTCATGTGGTTAACTCTCAATCAGAAGCTCCCCACTTGGAACTTCATGCAAATGAAAAGTTGGAATGGACCTAGAAGATGTCCACTGTGTAAGAATTCCAAGGAAAACCTTTCCCATATGCTAATTTAAAGCTCATTTACATACACAACTTAGAAGGAAATTGAGGTTCAAACATGTTTTAGGAGTGCTTGGGGAAGTGAGACTATAGCAAAATCACTCAAGTGTTGGTTGTGGAGCCTGATTATCTTCCTGATTCAGAGGTCCCTGCTTTCAGCTGTGTTTATACCCCATGAAGTATTTACACCCCAGAAGTATGTACACTCTTCCACGCGAGGGAGTACCCCCTCTGCGGGGTCCAGGGGGGCTATCCCCCCGGCTGGGGGCAAGCGGGCCCCCAGCAGGGGTTCGTGGGCGAATCCCCCGAAGAAAAAATTGCCTTGTAAAAGTATATTGTAATTTCATTGTAAATCTGGACCGTTCATTATAAGGTCGCAGATCTAACGGTAGAGATTATGTTAGGGTTTTTTGCCCTAGAAGGCAACCCTCTTTTATGCGGGAAATGTATCGCGGCTATTGTAAATGGTGAATATTGTGTTCTGAGAGAGGAGACTGTGAGAGAAAGAAGAGGAAGTTACAGTGGGTTTTGCTATAGGTTGTATCCCTTCATTTGCTGGATAATAATAAAGGAAGGACCTAGCAATTTCTCTGGTGGACGTAGCCCACACTGGGTGAACCACGTAAATCTGTGTCTCTCTTGTATTGTGTGTCTTCTGTGTTTTG
>ML778478.1:544003-569197 GCA_009831015.1 Picea engelmannii | reverse complement strand
TGGAAACCCAATGTGGGAGAAAACCATAGAATGATTTTCTGATTTATCAAAGAGTACATTCATTGGAAGCACCAACTTCCTATTTCTCCAGCTACAACTAGAAGGAGGCTCCAACCCCCTATTTACAGGATGCAACCTGAAGGAAGCTCCAACTCCCTAATTTACTAACTCCAACCAAAAGGAGGCTACAACCCCCTTTCCTTGCCCCATCCAACTGCCATGAAATATAAATGTAGACCAATCCATCAATACCTCTGTCGTTCTAACTGATAACCTATTGTTGTTGTTGTTTCTGATACCTATGTTGATGATACTAATATCGATATCTCATCAATACTGCAACCACATATACCTCATACCAGGATTCACAAGACATTTCTCCAAATCAAATGCTTATGAATCACCAAGACACTCATGTTCCTGATTTCTTTAGAATACACACACTAACACACACATGAAGACATACCTTCAACCTGTAGCTGACCTGAGCTTTAGATCGTTAATCTTCAACATTTTTTCCTCACAGGTTCACGACCCTATACACTGTCTGCTCACGAGTGTCCGTGATTTTCCTCACCGTAGCCTACAAATTTCTGTGCTTTTCCTCCTGAAACTCATGGATTTACTCAAAGAACCTTTGTCTGTAACTTTTTCTCCGTACACTTAGCTCCTGAAAACTTCTTCCTTCACTGGACTTTGTTGACTTCGACTCACTGCCTCAGATCTGCCAATTCGTATTCACAGAAGTGATATTCAATTGACTCTTCTATGTGTTTTAATGAGGATATGATGATGACATGCAATTGAGATGCACATGAAACTAACATGAAACTTGTTAACTTTTGTTTACAATTACTTGAACATGCAACTTGTTAACTTTTGTTTACAGTTACTTTAATACGCAACCGACATGTAGCTTTTTGACTTCTGTTTACAACTCCTTTACCTTGACATGCAACTTGTTAACTTCTTGTTCAATTGTTGACATCAATGAAAACCAATCTTTCAACAACTAATTTTTCAACAATTAATCTTTCAACAGTCGATCTTTCAACAATTAATCTTTTGACAATTAATCTTTCAACAATCTCTCTCTTTGGCATTGATGGAAACACTTAGACACAACACTTCTCATGCTCATGCTGGCTTCCCCTATCTTCATGCCTCTTCTCTTCGTTTCCATGCCTTTGTTTTTCTCTCCACCTTTGACATCAATGGAAAAGGGTAACTTCTCCTCGGGGATGCTCCCCCTGTATGTAAGCCACTAATCTTTGTTGATGTTTCTCTTCATGGTGCTTCCTTGTGTAAATCTATGATAAAAAGCATTAAAAAAACATTCAAGTCTTTCATGATTATTGTTGCTCTCCCCCTATCTTACTATGCCAATTTCCATGTATATCACTGTGGGGTTGAAACTACTCCATGTTTCTGTCGAAGATACTCAAAAGTCTCCCTCGGAAGAGGTTTGGTGAAGATATATGCAATCTGTTCTTTGTCCCAACATACTCTACCTTGATGTTCTTCTCTATAACTTGTTCTCATAGAAAGTGAAACTTAATCGGAATGTGTTTCATTTTGGAATGCATCACTGGATTCTTAGAGATAGTTATAGCACTGGTATTGTCACATAATATCAGAATAGGCTCTTCATATTCCACCTGTATGTCCTACAAAGTTTGCTTCATCTAGAGAACATGTGTACAACATGTTTCTATTGCAATATACTCTGATTCTCCCGTGGACAATTATACTGAAGATTGTTTCTTGCTCAACCAGGATACTAGACAATCACCCAAGTAGAAGGTTGCTCCACTTGTACTTATTCTATCATCAACACTTCTTGCCCAATCTACATCTGTGTATGAAACTAGAGATAGATAATTCCCTTTTGGATATCATAATCCATAGTATTCTGTTGCTTTGAGATATCTGAATATTCTCTTTACCTCTAGAACATATGTTTCCTTCAGTGCTGCTTGAAATATTGCAACCTGTCCAACTGCTTGCATCACATTTGGTCTTGATGCTGTCACATAGAGTAAACTGCTAATCATCAATCTGTAGAGTCTCTGATCTGCATCCTTGGATTGATCATCTTTGCTCAATTCAGAACTAGTCGACATGGGATTACTTACGAGCTTGCAATCTACCATTCCAAACTTCTTTAACATTTCTTTTATATAGTAGGTATGGGAGATGAAAATACCTTTATCTTGCTGACATATGCAGAGTCCCAAAAAGAAACACAACTCACCAATTAATGACATTTTGAATTCATTTTTCACGTCTGTAGCAAATTTCTGACTCATCCTATCATCATCACTTCCAAAAATAATGTCATCAACATAAACTTCAGTTATCAATATACTACCTTGATTTACCTTTATGTAGAGATTTTTGTGTGCATTGTCTTTCTCGAACCCTTGCTATTGTAGATACATGTCCAATATTTAATACCATGCTCTATCCATATGTCATAAAATTTTCCGTGATTCAGCTACTTAACTGCATAACATGCTAACCCATTCTAAAGACTTCTTTGACTTTGCTGTAACTGATCGTTTCATATTCCTACTTCTCAAACCGTCTTCTTAATCTGTAAATCAAACTTTTCATGTCTGGAACAATCTCTACTGAATTTATCACTGTCTGAATACATACATGGAATCCTCTATAGAATCTTGAATCTCTGCCTGAAAAGTGTGCTAATGATATTCTCTATAAATGTCAACTGATACCTGAAATTTTCTCCTCAAATGATCAAACTATCATAATACATTATGCGCTTCTGTCATTAAACCACTCTAAAACTGCAAACACTTTAGATTGCTCGAAGGATAGTTCTCTGATATGTAGAGTTGTTGATTAGAATCCCCCTCTTCAATATTCATATTTAATGGGAGTCTCCAAGCCAAATGGCTCAGAAAAATATCTGCTCTGATGCAGAGTAATCTTCCTCTTCATCATTTTCCTTTTCATCCTCTTTCTGAAATCTGACATCTTTCTCTTTGCCTGTCAATTCATCATGATTTTGCATTGTTGTAAATCTTGTGAGTATGATCTCTGAGACCTGGTTTTCATTTCTTCTCCAAACCTTCCTATATCTGACATCTTATTTTTTGCTTGTAGATTTATCCTGATCTTGTATTGCTGCAAATCCAGAGAGTATGACTTCTGGGTGTCCTTCATTCATCTATTCTTCTTTTACCCGTTCTTGTTTTCTTTTCCAAATCGTCTTATATCTGATATCAATGTTCTCTTTCATAGAGGTATCCATCATGCTTCTACAATCATGAGATATATGTCCATAGTTGTGGAATTTGTAGCATTCTACTTCATTGCTCAATGAACCAAAATTGTTTTGGTTTCTGTTGTATGCTTCATAATATTCTCTTGGATAACTATTATTTAAGTACCATGCATAGTTGCTTCGGTTCTTGGCATAGGCTTTGCAGTTTACAACTTTATGTCCAAAATTAGCACAATTAAAGCAATGACCATAAAATAACCTTTGATACCTGGGACTAGATGATCTTCTTTGCGATGTAATCCTTCTGAATTAGTCTTCTTGAGTCTTCTTTATTTATGGAATGTTCTTCTCTAGGGGCTTGCATTCTTCCTTCTTGAAAGAATCTCTGACAATCTCTGCATAACTTCTTTTTTTACTTCCTATTCTTTTGTCTTGGAGCTCAATCCTTTCTCATTTTGTACTTGACTGTATCCTAGTCAAGATCTGTCATTTGATGGTATTTGACTGTTGATGATTTGATCCAATATTCTAGTGTTCTTTTGCTACATATCTTTCTTATGAAGATATTTCCTTAAAGAGACTATTTCTTCTTCCAAGCTTCCAATCATTTTATCCTTTTCTTATAATTGACTTCTAAGTACTTCCTCAATTCTTCTATCTTCTTCTATTTGAATCTTTAGAGTCATGATCATCTGCTCGATTTCTTCAGAGTTGGAATTTTGAGATCCCTCTTTCATTTTTAACTCTGCCTTGAGTGACTTGTTTTTCTTTCTTTCCTTCCTAAGTTATTCTAATGCACTAATTAGCTCTTCTCTAAGATAAACTTCACCTTCTTCTTTGGAATCATATTCCACTTCCATGAAGAGCACTCTTTCTGAATCACTGTCACTGTCATTATCCTCCTCATTTGATGAGGAATTGTCCTCCTTTAATTAGAAACTTTTCTTGAAGAATTTCCTTTTGTTTCTCCTCTTGTTTCCCTTTTGATATTTCTTTTCCCTTTTAGAAGCTTCTTCTTCATCACTATATTTATTCTTATGATGACATTTATAAGAAAAATGACCAATACCACCACAATTAAAACATTTCAATGGAAGCATACCTTTATACTTGTCGGTTCCTTTAATTTCCTTACAAAGTTAGTCATCTCTTCATCTTCATTTGAATAATCACTACAACTGCAACCTGGTTTTGAATTTTGCTTGTTCTTCTTCTTTGTCTTCTTGGATGCCTTGAAAAATGCTTCCTTCGTGACTGGGTTCTCATGTTCTGTTCTCATTTCATAGGATGTACATATTCCATGTAGCTCATACATGCTCAATGTACTAAGATCTGCTCTTTCTTCTAGGGATGATATTTTAGGATCAAATCTCATAGGAAGAGACCCCAATACCTTTTGAACAACCACTGAGTCATCAACTTCTACTCCCAATCCCTTAATAGTGTTAACTATTTCGTCAACTCGCAGAAGGTAGGTTGCAATGTCTTCATCTTCCTTCATCTTCAACTGTTCAAAATTAGCTCTGAAAATTTGAAGCTTAGCTCCCTTAACCTTGGAATGTCCTTCATAAATATTTTGGAGTTTATCCCAAAGATCCTTTGCACCGTCACAATGCATAACCTTGACAAATACTAAATCAACTAGACTTCTTAGAATAATACCTTTAGCCTTTGAGTTGTTTTCATTGAGTTTATTTCCGTCTCTGTTGGTTGGGGGAGTGGTTGGTGCTGTATACCCATCTAATACTGATTTCCAAGCATCAAATCCATGTGTCTGCAAAAAGGTTTTCATCCTTTTATTCTAGAAGGTCTAGTTCTGACCATAAAACACTAGTGCTCCAATCTTAGCATATTCCACGATCTCCTTCTAGTGGTTAGACTACTTCCTGAAGGACCTGCTCTGATACCAATTAAACCTCCAATAAATATCATGAGCATTCAATATATCATCAACACCATAATTCATTGCATAAACATCACATAAACACAATACACCAGAATTTTACTTGGAAACCCGATGCGGGAGAAAACCACATAATGATTTTCTTATTTATCAAAGAGTAAATTCATTGGAAGCACCAACTTCCTATTTCTCTAGCTACAACTAGAAGGAGGATCCAATCCCCTATTTATAGGCTGCAACCTGAAGGAATCTCCAACTCCTTAATTTACTGACTCCAGCCGGAAGGAGGCTACAACCCCCTTTCCTTGCCCCATCCAACCATCCTGAAATATAAATGTAGACCAATCTATAACTACCTCTGTCGTTGTAACTTATAACATGTTGCTACTACTATTTATGATACCTATGTTGCTGCTATTGATATCGATATCTCATCAAGAATGCAACCACACATACCTCATACCAGGATTTACAAGAGAGTTCTCCAAATCAAATGCTTATGAATCACTAAGAAATACCTATTCATGATTTATTCATAATACACACCCTAACACACACACACGTAGACATACCTTCAACTTGTAGTTGACCTGAGTTTTAGATCCAGGATCTTCAACAATTTTTCCTCACAGGTCAACGACCCTATACATTGTCTACTCGTAGATGTCTGTTCTTTTCCTCAATGCAGCCCACAGATGTCCGTGCTTTTCCTCCTGAAACCCACATATTTACTCAAAGAACCCATGTCTGTAACTTCTTCTCTGTATGCTACACTACTACAAACTTCTTCCTACACTAGAATTTGTCGACTTCAACTCACTACCTCATATCTGCCAATTTGTATTCACATAAGTGATATTCAATTGACTCTTCTCTGTTTTTTAATGAGGATATGATGATGACATGCAATTGACATGCAACTTGTTAACTTCTGTTTATAGTTACTTGAACATGCAACTAGCATGCAACTTGTTAGCTTCTGATGCAACTTGTTAACTTATGTTTACAATTACCTTAACATGCAACCGACATGCAACTTGTTGAATTCTATTTACAACTCCTTTAACTTGACATGCAACTTGTTAAATTCTTGGTCAAGGGTTGACATCAATGACAACCAATGTTTCAACAATTCAGTGACAACCAATCTTTTAACAATTAATCTTTCCACACAAAATCCATATGTAAAAGAAAAATTCATGTGCCGCTACTTTGTTTATAATTTGATCTGCAAAGGGGGTGGGAAAGGGATCATTAAGTGTAACTTTATTCATCCCTTTGAATTCAATGCAAATTCTAAGTTTTCTGAGATCATGATTTTTTTGTTGCACTACCATTGGGTTGGCCCATTATAACTTATCAATAAGGTAAATGATTCCAACTCCCAACATTCCTTCAATTTCATTGTTAATCCCTAGATAAATACCTAGATATGAGTTATTACATTTCTATTGTTATATTAGCATGGTCATCCATACCCTTTAATTGTAATTGTACCCTTTATCTCCTATATATATATACCAAGGAGACCTAGTTTTAGAATCATCTCATCTTGTATATTTGTTCTATTGTAAAAGGAAGTTGCCCCCTCAAAGAGGCTTCACATTCATTCTTCTCTCATTCTCAAAGCATGGAGTTTCTTCTCTTTCTCTTTTTATGCTATTTAGGTGTTTGGTGCATAACATTTGGTTTCGTAGCATACAACCCTAGGGTTTTCCTCCAAACAAGTCACCTTGGAATTTTAGCAATAACTTTTTTTTTGCAAAGTTTCGGATAACAATATTTTTTGAATCCTAAACATACATAATGAAGTACTTGTGGTTAAATTTTTATGTATTGGTTCACCATAATTTTGGAGTTATATGATGTGGAAATTAGGATTTTTATTGGTCCTAAAACTAGTCTCAAATAGGCATTTTTCGTAAAACATTCATAAATTTATTTATGGGACATATTAGATAGCTGAATTTTTAGTGTCTTGAGGAGACACATCATAGAACATATTGAAATAATATTAGATTCTTATTCTCTAAATTTTTTAACTTACTGACTGTGGAGGTTAATCCCACAACTACTCGCAAACATGTGTTATGGGTAAAATGATCATATGTAATTCTAGAAAGATCCAATTTGAGTGCCACTAGTTTCATTGGAAATAGGACAAACCATAGTGTTTCAAGTACACATTTCATAATCATATCATATAAATTGAACACGTGGCATTTTGTACAAGTTCTCTCTCTGGAAAGGGCCAAGAATCAACAAGTTATGGGAAAGTTACCATAAATTTCACTTGGCACATCAAATTTTGGTCAAAACCATGAAATTATAGAGAAAACATATCAAAGTACTAGATGCTAAAATTTCAAACTCAGAAGGGCCAAAATTTCATAGATACATCAAGAGAAAGGTTGGTCAACAATATAGTCTCCGAATCATGGTTTTAGAGGTACGCGAATTACAATTGACACAACTTTTGATTGGAAGATCTATTTTTGGTCATTTAAAAATTGCGATAGAGAGAAAAAAATAGGAGTATTATTTTTTTCTCACATGGAAAAGGGTTCTCTAATAATTTCAACTCCTGTTAAGCCTTCATAGAACTCACACTTGATGCCTAAAGAAAGTGAAGACTTAGAAAACAAGGTATCCCAACTAAAGAACCAAGTTAATGAAATGAGTGGTAGTATGTTGAAACTAGTGGATTATTAGATTCTTGGTATGTCCTTAAAAATAAAATGGAATAATTGATGGATCAAAATATGGAATGATTACAAAATTCAATGGAAACCTTAAAAAATTCCATGGAAACCATGCTCTTATAGAGGTTCCCTAAAAGGGATTTTGTGATCCAAGGAAATAATGAAAACAAGGAGAACAATAGCGTTGAACCTCAGTCACATATGGTGAATATTTAAACACATTTGGAGATAATGAATATTGAACCCCAGAACCATGATCATTCATCACTCCAAGATCAACATTAATGGGGGTTCAACTCAGGGCCAAGGAACTACTTAGTTCCCAATATCGATATGAGGAAATTTGATGGTAAATATCCTATAAGATGGATATTATGGATGGAGCAATTCTTTGATATACACCAAGTTCCAACTTTACAAAAGATAAAACTTTCATCCTTGTATTTAGAACTTAATCAATTGGTCTTGTATGAATGGCTTTGTGATTGAAAAAATGATTCTATTTCTCTTGGTCAATTTTTACGAATGAAATTGGTAGAACATTTTGGGGATACTAAGAGAAACACATTTTTTAGTCAATTGATAAATCTCTGGCAAAGAGGTCCAATTAAAAAGACCATTCAAAAATTTTAAAAGTTGAGTCTGAGAGTAAAAAAATTTCGAAAGGATAATTTGTTACATCTCTTTATGGGCACTTTAAAGGAGAGCATTCAACATGAGGTGTGTCTCTTGGAATCTAAATCCATGGAACATGCTTTCAATGTGGCAAGGAAAGTTGAAAGTAAAAATATGGCTACTATAAGAGTGGCCACTAACAACTATAGAGAGCACCATGTTCCCTCTCCTAACTTCACTCAATATACAAGGTTGAAATGTCATCAAATGGTGTTATAGCAAGATTTGCCTCACCCCATGCAACTTGCTCAGAAGGCCTTTTCCATTTCCCTATGCAGACTTAAAGTCCCTTTTTGCAGTTCCCAAAGCTAAAAATTGTATTTTTCTACATATACACGCCCTAACAGCTATACAACATGCGTATACACAGGTTGCACCATTACAACACGCATACATTGGGTTTTGTGCCCAAAATTAAAAAAACGGTGTCGTGTTTCCATGTTACGTCACACGATCCATGATCCTTGACCTTCCATAGACTGGAAACACTCTGATTCAGCCCTTCAGTTCCATTTGAAAGATATAAATGGGCCATATCGAAGCGGTGGAGAAGAGGAGAAAGAATTCAACTTTGAGAGCAAAGTTACTCTGGAGAAATTATTCACTTCATATTGAGTCTGGATCCCTTTGTCCTTTTAAGTTTGAACACATTGTTCAGCCCCCAAGCTCTTCCCTATTTGATGAATAACCTCATTGTCTCTCTTATATGAGCTTGCCTTTGGTGGAGGATTGAAGTGGTGGAGGCCCAGCTGGAAGGGACTTAGTTTCTCGGTTCTGAACGGGCTGACATGGAAGTTTGTCATTCATACACTTCCGTCGATTACATTTTAATAGAAATACTCTTTTCCTGTCCAATTAATGTCTTGCAAATATTTGAATTGTTATTCCATGGGTGTATTTGTTATGAATATTGATGGATTATGCTATTATATGTGCTAACTTTATATATTATCACCATATGCTTGCGTATCTTGGTTGTTGAGGACAAGTTGCAGGTATATATCTTTGCATCAAGTGCTCAACAATGGACTTCATTGAACGTCTGGATGAGGTAGGCTCTTTATCTTGTCTTGTTAGCATGTTTGTTTATATAAAATACTTGAGATTAGAGTTGATTTCCGCAGTCATTTCCGTCTGTTGTGGTTTACCCCATGCCATAGAGTGATTTTCCCCGTAACAAAATTAGCGACCATATTGGGGAGGGAATCTTATTTTCAGGGTTTGGAGTGTTTTTCTCCTTTGATTGCTCTCAGTTATCTTGAGTTTCTTGTCATCTAATTTCTTGAGAACCTCTTTTCATTTTGAGTCTGAGTTTCTTGGCCTTATCCTTAACCTGGTAGTGTTTTAATACATATACGCGGGTTTTTCCTTGACAGACACATACATACACGAGTTGTCATTTTGTAGGAAGCGTATATATGTGGTTTTCTCCCGAACAATCACGTACATCATCCTTTTTTTCTTGATTGCTGAGTTTGATGTTTGCTGGGTAAGTTTTGATGGTTGTCGAGTCTTCTTGGATCTCTGTCATGACTGTTAAGTGCCTGTAGACTGATAGGGAACCTTCATTTGGTTGAATTTCCGAGCGGTTTTTCTTTCTCATCATCTTTTTTCATTAGTTGTCCTTGCATCTTGGTCCAGGTGTTTGCTTCTTGATATCCTACTTGGTCTATCTCTTTTACTTACAGTAGGATTTATATATCAATATGTTGTTCATTCCTTGCATTTTCATTTCCTTTATATTGAAAATAGAAAAAAATATACATTTCGCATTGTTGGCATTTGATCTTTTGGGTTCTTATTGTTGATCTTAGTACATGTATGGAAAGATTGAATCTTATTTGAAATTGCAGAACTGAATTGAAAGTTGCATTTTGAAAAGCTTATTATTTATTGAGAATTGAAGTTAGGACTTTGCATTATATTCATATTCATTTCTTTTACTTGCTGAGTCATAACATCATTAGTTTCACGACCACACCTTTTGAGTAAACAAAGCCACTAAAAGTAACGCTGATAAATTTAAAATTGATTAGAAACGATTTTTTTTTTCTAGGGTGCACAAACTAGCTTAAGATTTAGAGCCTTGGAATAGGATTTTGTGAGTAAACTTCTCCAAGGCTATTAAAATCAACATATGTGTCTGAATAAGGGACTGGTGAAATCCATTGTATAATTAGTGTCGTCAGGAGGCTCCGCTAACACCGAAGTTAAGCACGAGGTCGCGTGAATTTGGTTAAGAAGATATCCCTCCAATACCTTCTTAGTGTCAGAGATATTTCTGGGGATCTATTCATATATGGGGGTCTTGCTAGTACCTTTACCTCTGTGAGAGGCGGTGCTTTCGGTATTTCAGACTTTGCTACCGTGCCCATATGGTGGACCTGACTTATGACTGTTCACCTATGCATTGGTTATATCGTGGTGGCTTAGTTGCTTGACATAGGTAGCCACATAGGTTACTTGCAGGGGTTATTCTGCAGGTACCCTGGGTTAGATAAGGTTCGGACAACACACAACCTTTATGGAGGATTGCCTCTCCGGGAGGATCTAACCGATTGGTTGTTAAGCCCATGAGATCCCTTATAACTGATTCTGATACCTCTTATCTTTTGTAGGGAGTCTCAGGCCCCTCTTGGGCGGGGCATACCTACTTTAGGGAGGGAGGCCCCTTTTCAACCACTTAATCATGTTTGTGTGCATATTGGCCTTTTGTTTATTTTGTTGTGCTCTTTGATTGTTAGTCGGCCTTAGGATTGGTTTTTATATCTCAAGTCTTGAGTCATCGTGGAGCCAGACCAACTTCCTCACAGGTCTCATTGTTTGTTGAAGTTACCACTGCATCTTGAATCTTTTCCTTCTAAAGTTATCAAACGTGGTACACACACCTCCACCTACTAGACTTGTAGTCATATAAGTATGAGTACTGAGTCGAGTCAGAAAGATATTGGGAGTCCTTCGAATCCCATACCTACTATAGTTAATGGTACTCCTTCAACGCTTTCAACCACCATGGTTGTAGTGCCGGAGGTTCCCATCATCACTCATGTCCGACCTATAGTTAATACTCAACCTATAGTCGCAAACCCTTTTGGGCCTCTTTTTCATTCGTCGGGATACAATACTCAGTCCATCCCTACGGCCTCTAGCATGTTTTCTTATGGTATGCCGAATTTTACATCGCAATTTTCATCCTCCATTCCAGTGTCTAATCCAAATACTAGTATTGGACTTGGGGGCATGGATCCTCCACATACTCCATTCTCATTTGGCGGTGCTCATATTCCCCAAACAACTCCTAAGGTTGGAAGCCTACCTCCTTTTCACCTCAGGTCTAATCCTGGTCTTAATGTTCTTGGATGGATTAGTCAACCTAGAGGACAAGCTGTTGCTTATGTTCCATCCTTTACACCTACCTCCTTCACATCGATTCCGACCAACACGTTTGGCATGAGGAATCCACCTCTATCCTCTAGATTCACACCCGAAGGAGGTCAGTTTCACACTTTGGGAAACTGCCAACCTGGAGTTACTTCGACTGGGGGAAATATTTACAATCCTCATCATAACGTTCCTACTAGAATTGTACCCAACCAACCCTTTATGATTCAGTTTGGAGGGGGGTTTTACAATCCCAGACATGGCCATGGTGCATACTAGAACCCTGGATGGGTTGCGATTCCCAAACAATAATCTTTCCTAGGAGCTTGGGGACAGATGCCACAACCCCATCTCCCTTTGTCGGCCACGCTAAATTTTCTAGACTTTTCAAGATTAATGAATGAACCGGTGTGTCATGACCCGACATGTCCCCGCATCCCCACCAAGCTTCCTTTGGATAATCCAAATTTCAAGGGAAAGACTGGTGAGGATCTTCGTGATCACGTCACTACCTTTAATATTTAGTGCTCTTTCAATTCCCTTAAATATAATTCTATTCGTTTAAGATTGTTTCAATGCACCCTCACTGGGGTTGTAGTGAAATGGTACATAGAGCTACCAGGGGGGGCATACAAAACTTTTAATTAGATGGTTTTAGTCTTCCTCAACCGCTTCCAATTGTCGGTTCGTTACGATGACGGAATATAACTTCTATCGATCTTCCGCCAGGACAAAACCACCCATATCTCGGATCACATCCAAGAGTTGCATAGACGAAAGAGGTTGACCAAGGCCTACATTCCTCCAGAGTTCCTGTTGGAATGGTTCCTTAAGTCTTTACAACCTTATATTTCGAAGGATGTTTCTAAATATGGAGTTACATCTCAGGAAGAAGTGATTTTTAAAGCCCAACAGTTAGATCTTATATATTCTTAGTCTGGGATGCTATAGGAAATTCTTCCTGACGCATCGAGGTCAAGCTACGACCCTAGACAAAATCCCGAGCCTCATGCCAATGGCATTATAGGCTCCGCAAATGTTAAATCTACAGACTTGGTGACAAGCCAGTTGAAAGAGTTGTCTCTAAACCAATATGGAGGAGAAAAAGCTTCGTCTGTGTCCTCGACTCCCACTTAGTTGGTGGATGTACATTATGTGCAATTGTTGACCAACCAGAATGGTAACCAACAACTAGGAGGGAATAAAAGGAAAGGCCATGATAACAATTGTAAGGGTGGGAGGAATAATAATAATAATAAACCCAAGGACAACATTAAAAATGAGAAATCAAACAATAATGATGGTGAGGGAAAGAAAGAAAGGCGAAAGGTGAAGTTTCCTTGCAAGCTTTGTACTAAATATCACCTTACCCACTTGTGCCCCAAACTCGTGGAAGCTGCAAGGATTTTATCTCTACCGCTCCCTGTGCTGACTAATCCTTTTCCACATAATCAACACATGGCTTTGAGCTCTTCTAATGCTAGAAATGCGGCGAGTGGGAGTCAAAACCTACCGACGCAAGATAGTGACCGTCTATGCATCAATATGGTCAAGTCATAGATTAATGTAGCCACTAGGTCTCACGATTATAGTTCTTCACAAGTTGTCCCAGGTCTAAAGTCTCCCGCTCCTCCGGAGAGGCCTTTATAGATAAAAAAACCAGAGCCTCCACCTCGTATTCCAAAAGGAGTACTCAAACGCTCTACCCACAACCCTAATGCTAGAGTTTCCTAGAATTACTCTATTGTTGAGGATTTGGGTCAAACCCCTTGCGCGACGTCGAATCTGGAGGTACTCTAGATGTGTCTTTCACATAGGAATGCCTTGTTATCTGCGTTAGGAGCTATAGACCCCTATGGCTCTAAGGTTGTCATGTTTGACGTAACATATGTGAAGCCTCGCTTGCCTTACCACATGGCCTTTCAAATCCATGTGGATTACTCAAAGTATACCATCAAACGTACTGTTATTGATGAAGGCATTCCAATGTGCGTGATGTCCCTAACCTGTTGGAAAGCCATTGGCTCTCCAACCCTCTCTCAATCTTTGACCATGTTGACCACATTTGATGGTCGTTATTTTCATCCCCACGATATTCTTTCTACCTTTCCAATCCAATTAGGTGGGAAGACAGTGGAGGTGGATGTCGAGATGGTTGATGCGCCCCTTGACTATAACTTATTACTAGGGCATAACTAGACTTATGATAAGACTACAGTCATATCGTCCATCTTTTGTACTTTATGTTTTCCTCATGATGGGAAAATCATGACGATTGATCAGTTTTCCTTTGCATAAGCTAGCCCCAATGCATCAGTTGGACCGTCGATCCCCGTGATTGATAATTCTCAGCCGACAACTGAGAATATTGGTGTCGAAATGTATTCCTCCCTTATGGGTACCTTTGATTTCATTGCACCAATTCATCATATCTATGCCATGTCTAGTAGGTTTGCTTCGTCATCGAGGTCCGTTCCTTTCCGCACTTTGTATTTTAACGATCCTTGGACCCTACCTCCCCGACCATGTCTTGTGAAGGTCAGTCACATATTGGAATGGAAATTCCACTGTTGGTGGGAGAGATAGCGTATCAAGATGTTCTCGACTCTGTTGTCGACCCAGATCCTATCTCCTCACAGACAGACCTGGAGGATCCTGTTCTCCGGACCATATGGGCCACTTCATCGTCTTTCTCACATGATTGCCTCAACGACACTTTACCTTCGGATGAAGCGATATTAGAGGCCATGAATGGTTTTGATAGGCCATGGGATGATATGCATCATCACTCTTATTTTCTCTAAGATCTTGTTAGGATCAAATAAGATGATTTTAAATCCACCCTGAGTGAGATAGTCGGTCACACCGTAGTTCCACTTGATACGCACGACATTTATGCCGAAGGAAACATGGCGAGTATCTCTCCTACCGTCACGATCGATATCTCTTGTATTCCCGATAAAGTTGAAAATGTATATATCAGTGTTGATTGCTCGCCTGAAGAAATTCAGATCTACATCGAGCTCTTCACATAATTACATGATGTATTCACTTGGTCATATGAAGAGATGTCAGGAATCAACCCTCGAATTGTCGAACATGAGATTAAAATCTACCCGGATGCTAAGCCTGTTCAGAAACAACTTAGAGCTGTTAATACTAGGAAGGCCCCTGTTATTAAGGCAGAGGTGGAGAAACTACTGAATGCTAGTTTTATCTACCTGGTTCCCTTGACTGAATGCGTATCCAATCCCGTTCCCAAAAAATAAGAAGTAATGAACCATCCATGTTTTTATGGATTTTCGAGACCTGAATAAGGCTTGTCCTAAAGACAACTTCCTGACACCCTTCATTGATCAAATTCTCAATGAGTGTGCGAGAACTAAGGTATTTTCTTTTATGGAAGGATTTTCAGGATACAACCAAATTCAGATTAAACCCGAGGATCAACATAAGATGACATTTATTTGTCCTTGGGGTACATTCACATATTAGAAAATGCCTTTCAGCCTTAAAAATGCTAGAGCAACCTTCCAATGAGTCATGACCTTCGCTTTTCACAATCTCAAGCATATAGTCAAAGCTTACCTTGATGATATCACTGCTCACTCTCGCAAGAGAGTGGATCACTCTACCAACCTTCGACTAGTTTTCAAAAGATGTCGGTATTATCGCATCCGTTTAATCCCTCACAAGTGCATCTTCTGCGTTAGGTCGAGTCGTCTTTTAGGATTCTTATTTTCTGAGTTAGGGATCATGGTGGATCCTTTAAAGGTTGAGACAATACTTCCATGCAACATTCTTTAGCTTCAAGGTTTACATGGGAAAGCTAATTTCTTATGTCGGTTTATAGTAAACTATGCCAATATTACTAAGGGTTTCATGTGTCTATTGAAGAAGGACACTCCGTTTATATGGGATGAACGAGCCCAGGAATCCTTTGATGCTCTGAAGAAATCCTTAGTATCGACACCTCTGCTGAAGCCTCTGGACTACAATAGAGATTACTTGCTTTATATTGCCACGTATGAAAGGACGTTTGGTATGGTTTTAGTTCAGGAGGATGATGAGCTCCATGACAACGTTGTTTACTATCTTATTCGAAAATTATTCGGCCATGAACTCAAGTATTCTCATGTTGAGAAGCTAGCTTTGGCTGCTGTTCACTCAATTCAATGATTATGACACTATATATTGCTTTGAAAAACTACTGTAGTTTATGATGTCAACCCATTTCAGTACATCCTTACTAGGCGTATCATAGGGGAAAAATATAATAAGTGGATTGTCATCTTGTAAGAGTATTTTGCTTCGGCGAAATCCAAGAAATCGCTATTTTTTGTCGAGTTAATATCGAACTTCCCCCGATTAGATGAGGATGTCATGTCAATTCATTTGTGGATGAACACATTTTCCTTATCTCATCATCGAACCCATGCTATGTAGACATTTTGATCTATCTCCAAACCTTGAAGTTCCCTCATCATCTTTTGAGAGATGATCGATGGCGTATACAATATCAAGCTAAGAACTACCTTATCGTCGGTGACACTTTGTATCACTGAGGCGTAGATAATATCTCACATCATTGCTTGACTCATAGAGAGGCTGAGTCTGTTCTTAATGTCTTTCAGAGTGGGTCTTGTGGTGGTCATCTATCTAGGCTTGCAACAACCCATAAAATATCGTGAGCCGATTATTTTTGGCCGTCTATTTTTAGAGATTGTCTCGAAGTGGTCAAGAAGTGTCACCCCTGCCAGGTGTTCACTCGGAAGATGCACTCACATCTAGATCCTCTTCATTCAGTCATCACCATCGGTCCCTTCACCAAGTGGGGGGTGGATTTTGTGGATTGCAACCCAACCTCGGCTAAGGGGCATCAACATATTATAGTGGACATAGACAAATTTACTAAGTGCGCTGAGGCCATGCCTACAATTAAATATTATGGCAAGACTGTTGCATTTTTCGTATTCAATCAAATTATAGCTAGGTTCAGAATCCCGAGTGAGATTTTCACTGATCATGGCAGTCACTTTTAGAACAAAATGATGAAAGAATTAGCACTGAAACTGGGGTTTAAACATGGTCATTCTTCCCATTATTACCCCTAGGAAAATGGACAACTAGAGGATGTGAACAATTTTCTCAAGACCATTTTGCAGAAAACTATCAACCAGAGCAAGTCTAACTGGCATCTCATGCTTTACCCTGTGCTTTGGGCATACTGAGCCTCGGTTAAGAATTCCACCAGTTTGTCTCCATTTCAGTTAGTACATGGTGTGGAGTTGATTCTTCCAATTGAATGCAAAATCCTTTCTCTTAGATTGGCAGTTAAGCTCCTACCTGACACTTTCGAGCTTGAAGAATGCCTCGTACGCCTAGAGGGCCTAGATGAGCAACATTGAGATGCCTCTACAACTATCGATGTGAATAAATGACGTGTCAAGGTCTAGTATGATAAGTCTATATGTCCTCGACAATACATTGAGGGTGACTTGGCCCTCTTTTATGACCAAGCCATAGAATCACTGGGGGTAGGCGAGTTCAAAACCCATGTGGCACAATCCTTATATCACGTGACTTGTCTTAGAAAAAGGAGCCTACAAATTAGAATATTATGAAGAGAATATGCTCGCTGAGCCCAGGAATGGGCTCTACTTGAAAATATATTATGCTTGAGCCCCAAGCTTGGGCATAACTCTTCTATACTAATGTATTTTAGTGTATATATATATATATATCTTTTCCCTTGTGTCATCAGATTTATTATCGAGTTTTCCCTTGGTTGGCAGATGTCAATGGAGTCTTCAGTCTACGTAGGATTCACAGACGGTGCTAATCATCATACACGAAGCTTGGATTCTATTGCTTGGATCGTTTACTCACCCGAGGGTCAACTGGTGTCTTTAGGTGGCGTTTGTCTAGGGCCATCAACGAATAATGTGGCTGAATATAATGTCGTTATAGAGCTTTTGTGCGATGCCATTTCACATGGTATTTTTTCTTTAGAAGTTCGCCTGGACTCCCAATTAGTAGTATGTCAGTTGAACGACAATTACCATGTGTGAGACCCTACTCTACTCCGACGATTCCTAGGGGTATGAATTTTGGAACGACATTTTGATTTTATTACTTATCATCACATACCTAGAAGTTCTAATTATGTATTTGATGCATACGCTAATTATGTTTTAGATTGGAATTTGTCACATAACTAAAGCAAAGAAAACACATTCACCAATGTACACATTGTAATATAAGTAAAACCAAAGACCAACATTTTTTGAATTTCATTTTTCCAAAAATATGGTGTCATAGTACAAAATTGGGGCTCAGACCCTCAAAATACATATACGGCCGATCAATACAATAACCATGACGGCTATGCATGTGGCATCGAATGTGTGTCATCATAGCATAGTACAACATTTGCGAGATGCTAGAAGAGTCACACCCAAGCACAGGGCACACCTACCACTTGTCGCTGCATCGCTTCCAGTAGATCCTCTGCCTGAACCATGGGAATTCTTTGCATCAAACGAGACAAGTTTCCCTGCATGTTTTGAAACACTCTCTCAACATCTCCTCTCGTTGGTTCATCCCCCAGGTGCCTCCACTAGTTTCATGGGAGTCCATCTGGTCATCGCGGACCCACATCTGCGTAACAATACATGTTTTAGTTAGTACTTGACATCATCCAAAAATATTTTTGTTTTCTCTTTTACAAAAATACAAAAAAATGAAATATTCAAAAAATAATTTCATACCTATGTCTCTGTAGGTGGAACTTAGTGGTAATGGCATGTACGAATCTCCTTTGAAATCAATCCCTGCATATGGGTAGTCGTCTAGAGATATCACCTGCCGACGCCACTAGAAGAAAAAATTGTTGTTGTAGGGTGTTGGTACCTTACCACCCCCCAACCGCCTCATCACCTCAGTCCACCGTGCCATGGCTAGATCGCAAGGTCCATGCGGAACAATCTCGACTCTAGGGACCAAACCTGGAACCCACTCGAAGAAAAAATTACATAAGATATATGCAAACCCGAAGTTCCTCTTTCTACCTTGTTTGCAGTCTGTCAACTAACTCTTCATGTTGGGCAGTAGTGAGGTGCACCAATCGTAAATCGTGGGTCGCAAGCATTCCACCGAGTAGAACATAAGTGGCCTTGATGACTGATGCAACAAGGCTGACAGTATGATCCATGTCAACATTAGGACAATGATCTTGAGACTCAGGTTGTTGATCACTCTGATTGAGAGTTGGCTCCCTACCTTCCTGGTCCCTGCAACACAGTGAGTGGCTATGTAGTCCTCTATATTCATGTCGCTCCCAACTCCCCGAGATTTGAGGTTCACCACCTCACCTCGACGTGACAATCCTGTCAGAAAGTATATGTCCTCAACTTCAGTCCTCAACGGTGTCCATCGAGGTTGAAGGTCTATGTATCTGGATCCCATTAGTTCACCAACATCTGGAGCAGTCTCACTTGAGCCCTGATGCCTTTGAGAGCCCAAAATTTATATAGCCCGCATCCTCTTAATGAAATTTGGGCCCCTGGATCTCTTTCTACTGCAGCATCAACCTCTTCATGCTCTCTTTCTCTCAACTCTAGCACCATCCTGTAAGTTTAAAATCATTTTTTGAGTCAATATAATTTTAAAAATTCAACTCAGGGACTTCTACGCGAGCTGTAGTTTACATAGTCGCGAATAAGGATGCATATACGCGTTCTGTTTTGATAATAGTCATGTATAGGGCTGCGTATACGCGACCCGATGATCTGCAACCCGCGTATACCCTAGTTTCTAACTTATGCCTTAAAATACTCAAGAATTGAAGCCTAAATTAAATTTTAAGCCAATAGAAATGAAGAGAAGGGCAAGAAGACTCACTTGGTCTAGACGGTTGTCAATTCCGTCACTCGTAGCTCCCGCAATCAACACTTGAATATCAAGGGCAATTGGTCCAAAATGCACTATTTGGGTAAAAATACAAATGATATGGTAAATTAGTTACTTTTTACTTTTTATAGAAAAACATTTACCCACTTTGCATAATTTTGCTTAATTTTTGGCCTAAATGGAATAATAGTGCAATGGAGGGAGTTGTTTTGTCCAGGGATTCTTGCGGTTCTAGTGTTTTGCCACTTGTTTGTGACTTTGGCAGGTATCTTTCTTTAACCAACATATATGGTAGTTCGTCCATCCATTCTTGCATTTTTCACAATCCTATGACTACGATTCATATGCCTTAGGTAAGAACCCATTTATTAGCGACACATAAACTCCTTATTGCTAATAGAAGTGTCGTTATTGAATGGTATAGACTTACTAAACATGGGTGCCCTAGTTAGAACCTCTGTGCCATTCGGTGCCCATGAAAAGATTCTTCCATAGGACCAGGAGTCCCTTATAACTAATATGATTTTGTGTTCGAACCTCATTTCTTACTCATCATCATGCTGACCTGTACCTATGGGACTCCCACGAGTCTTGTTTAAGCTCTTTTTAGACTCTCTCAAAAAGAGAAAACATTGCACAGTGAACTTGTCTCTTTCACACTCATAAATTGGATTTGAAAGGACATCTATTTGGTGTAAGTTTAACCCTTTTTCAACCCAAGTAGACTAAATTTACGAAAAAGGACATTCTTTGGAGTTAAGTTGTAACTGTATATCTTTCTCTTTCTTGCAGTATTGAGCCTATTGTCTGTTCTCGCTTTCACATTCTAAGCCTATCACCTCAACAGTTTGTATCATCAGCCAAGCAGAGCCTTGTTTATATCCTTTGCAGCTTGACAACCTATACCCCAAGAGGAAACATTCCCCTGAGTGTCCATATCTTGCATGCACTTCCTTGCATTGAGCATAGGTATGTTCCACTGTTGGAACTAGTACCTTACTTGCGACATTGGTTTCCTCCTCTGTATCATAACATTCATTTGACTATGAAAAACAAAAAAAGGCAGCCGGGAAAATAATATTATCTCATGTTGGTAGTGGTCGTGTCGCCTTTTAACAGAGCACAAACTTTTGAGTCCACTTGTCATCAAAATTTTGGGTTTAGCATGACCTTAGGAAGTTGATCTCATTACATAGAGTTTACTCCCCCGACTAGTTACTCTTCCAGTCCCCATGGAGAGTTTGATTGGTGCCTCCTGCATCACAAAGTTTCATCATTAAGTCTATGCTACCAGAGTCATCCATATGTCTCATGCTCTTGTTCAAAGGATGTCTATCAACCCGTGTCGGCCATTTCTCAGAAATCTTGACTTTGCATGTCGGCCATTCCCTCAGTGTGTCTTAGAATTGCATGAAGTTGCAGTCCTACCATGCACCCTGGTCCTACTTTCCTTATGGGTAGGTAACCTTGAATCCAACAGTTGACATTTCCTCATTGGTCGTTTACTGGGGGGTTTCCCTTGTGTTTGAGACTAAGAAATATATTCACACATTGGGATTCGTGCAGTGTCTTGGATTCCATTAGCCTTATTGGTGGTTTCCTCACCTTTGTCGACAATTTTCCTTATTAGCTTCTATTCAGAGGGTCTTTTTTCATGCATTTCTTGCATTTGGTGCATGCGAAAGACACATAGGGTCATTGGTTCATGAACATGTTCTTCATCCGAGTTCCTCCAAATTATCAAGCTACTACTTTGTACCTCTGGCTAACTGATGAGAGATGCCTTGATTCTCTCCTTTCAGCTGGTCTCCTTCCATCGACTTTAGCCCATCTATTCTGGAAATGAGGCCTAGAGTCCTATGAGTACCTAGAGGCTTGCAGTCATCAGTGGCAGGTTCTCTCACCATCGACAGTTGGGAATACATCAAAGTCTCCTAATCGATGGATTATTCAAGTGTTCGACCTCAACACCTTTATTCACACTTGTAAGAATGTACTCGGTGCCTTCATACCTACTTTCATTATCGGTAGGCTCTCTTGCATTTGTTAACAATATACCTTAATGACTGGTAATCAAACAAAGTCACATTGTGTTCGACCTCTACTCCTTTATTCACATGATATAGACTTACACGTTTGGCGGATCATGTAGAAGACTTGAAGACATCAATTCATAGTCGTAGCTTTCCTGAGTTGTTTCTATCATTCATTGGACCAGTACCTATATGACTTCAGTGATCATGGGAGATCATATTGTACTCCATTATATACATATATCTTCAGATTGATTTTGAGACCGGTTTTCATTGGGTCTTGTTCGTGACTATGACAACCTTTGGCATGTATCTACTTTTGTATTGCCTATTCATGGCCATGAACAATTGTTTGGTATATTTCCACATGGATCTGCAGTGTAATTCAAATTGGGATCCATGTGCAAAAAGCCATTATGGATTGTAATATTCTTATGAGCAACTAGTTTGTCCAGCTGGGTCTCCATTACTCCACTTCTAGGAATTATAATGTATTTCGACCATTGCAGATACTCCTCCGACCTCACACATTAGGGGGAATCTGTTATAGAAATATTTTCCTCACCCCATGCAACTTGCTCAGAAGGCCTTTTCCATTTCCCTATGCAAACTTGAAGTCCCTTTTTGCAGTTCCCATAGCTAAAAATTGTATTTTCTACATATACACGCCCTAAAAACTATATAACATGTGCATACACAAGTTGCACCATTACAACCGGTGTACATCAGGTTTTTTGCCCAAAATTAAAAAATGGTGTAGGGTTTCCATGTAAAGTCACGTGATCCATGATCCTTGACCTTCCATATACTGGAAACACTTCGACTCGGCCCTTCAAATACATTTGAAGGATATAAATGGGCCATATCCAAGTTGTGGCGAAGAGGAGAAACAATTCAACTTTGAGAGAAAAGTTACTCTGGAGAAATTATTCACTTCGTATTGAGTCTGCATCCCTTTGTCCTTTTAAGTTTGAACACATTGTTCAACCGCCAAGATCTTCCCTATTTGATGGAGAACCTCATTATCTCTCTTATAAGAGCTTGCCTTTGGTGGAGTATTGAAGTGGTGGAGGCCTAGCTGGAAGGGACTTAGTTTGTCGGTTTCGAACGTGCCGACATGGAAGTTTGCCATTCACACACTTTTGTTGATTACATTTTAATAGAAATACTCTTTTCTCGTCCAATTAATGTCTTGCAAATATTTGAATTGTTATTTCATGGCCTATTTGTTATGAATATTGATGGATTATTCTATTATATGTGCTAACTTTATATATTATCACCATATGCTTGCATATATTGGTTGTTGAGGACAAGTTGCAGGTATATAGCTTTGGGTCAAGTGCTCAACGATGGACTTCATTGAGCATCTGGACGAGGTAGGCTCTTTATCTTGTCTTGTTAGCATGTTTTCTTATATAGCATACTTGAGATTAGAGTTAATTTTTGCAGTCATTTCTGTCTGTTGTGGTTTACCCCATGCCATAGAGTGTTTTTCCTCGTAATAAATGGATGAAAGAAGAGCAAAGGGAATATGTTTCAAATGTGATAACAAGTACATCAAGGGGAATAAATTCACTAAGAATAAATTATTCTACATAGATTGTGAAGAGGAAGAAGATCGAGAATTGGAAGCATCGCAAGATCTAGAACTAGAAGAGATACCAATAATCATTCCAAGGTATTTAGAGAGATGCCCAAGGGTATTCAACCTATTTGAGATCGTGACCATGCTATTCATTTGCAACTAGAAAGTGTACCACCTAACATTAGGGCTTACAGGTACCCACATGCACAAAAGAGTGAGATCGAGTGTATAGTTCAAGAAATTTTAGAGGCTGGCATCGTTTAACATAGCCAAAGCGCTTTCCCTTCACTAGCGGTAATGGTTCAAAAAAGGAAGGTTCATGGTGTATGTGTCAATATTATAAACAAATCAACAAAATTACAATTAAAGATAAGTTTCATATTCCTATCATTGATGAATTAATAGATGAATTGGAAGGAGCAATTTTCTTTATGAATTTGGATCTTCATTTTGGATATCATCAAATCAGAATGAGGAAAGAAGACATCCCCAAAATATCCTTTAGAACACATGAGGGTCATTATGAATTTTTAGTGATTCCATTTGGCATTACTAATGCACCTTCAACATTTCATTACTTTTGGATGATATTTTCTCCATATAAATCTTTTCATGGTAAACATTCATTTTCCATATCGATGCATTGCATGATTTGACTACTTTGCTCAAGATATGATACTCGATTGCAAGTTGAGGTTCACCTTATGTCGACTAATGACTACCCTTCTCTTGCATTATTTTATTACTTGGTTTCTCCATGTAATATCTAATCTCTTATACCGCCTCCTTTAGGTTGGATTCTATTAGGACAAAGCTAAAGTCTTTGATAACGTGTTTTTTTAGTTCTTTCCATGTACATGTATCTTCCCTTGCTTCTTCAATTTTATACCATTTATATGGTAGTTCATCCAATGTACTCATGAGCATATGTGGCTAGACTTGTTCATCTTGATACCTGATTCTTCTCCATTCTCTTTCACAATCCTCAATGTGAATCATAGGGTCAAACCATAGCTTGGATTTGACTATATTGCTTGTGGCTATAAGGTTTTCCACTCCAAATCATTTGACAAAATAGATTGTTGTTGTGGTACATGTTTGTAGTCGAGGTGTGTGCATATCCCACCAAGGGGTAGCTTATCTCGTAAACGAATGCATCAAGATTTGTATTTATCCTTTCTCACCAACTGACTTTGACACCTCATCGACATGAGTCACAAGTGATTCACATTCATTAAATCATAATGGGGGAATCATGGTCAGTTTTATGTCCATAGGTATAAGACTTGAATTTTTTCTAATTTTCCTTTCATAGACGATGGACACAACTTTGATTGAAAATCAATATTGAAAGATATCTTTTGGTATGGCTTCAAATGTCTAGCATTCTCTTGCTTTTGAATCATAGTTCTCAATTTGCAACTCTTACAAATTTGTATCAAAGTTTTGACCTATGGACAATGGGAAGCAATATAGGATTTCTCCTCTAGTATTTGTCTCGACATCATCTTTGTCTCCTTGGATGGCTTGATAAATTTTTCTAGCATTGATTTCTTCTTCCCAAGTTTTTGTCCATGGTTTCCCTTCCCTAGAGTCTAAAGGTATAATATTTTTCTATTGTTTTCTTTAAGTTTGATTCTATCCTTTTCGAGGAAGATTGTTGCTTTCATTTTTTGACCCCAAGGTCGACTAACGAATGTTGTGTATGAGAGAATACCTTTGAATAAATTTATAACTTCATTCATTACTGT
>ML778478.1:512861-528942 GCA_009831015.1 Picea engelmannii | reverse complement strand
GCCTCAATTGCTTGAATCAGTCTGACACTTGTCACTCCCTGGTTGTGCCACGTGTCACTTTGCTGACGTGATCTGTTTGACATATGTTGGATCAACGGTCTAGATCACATGTTGATCTGACGGTTCTGATTCAATCGGGATTTTGCATATCGCGAAATCGGGGTTTTTGTTGCATTGTGTTCTTTGCACTATGAACTCCCGATCCCCGAAACTCCGATGCCACCTGTCCTCTGTGCTGTCACTTGGACCCCACTAGGTGCTTATCTCCGTCGGGAAATTGCGTATCGGGATATCGCGATTCCTGCGGTTGTGAGTCTCTCGTCACCGAGAACTCCGAAACGCCGAATACCAACTTGTCCGGATCTCCTGCCACGTGTTCTCACAAATGGACGGTTCAAACCTCCTATCGGGAAATCGCGGGTCGCGATTCCAATATACAAGAGTTCCATGTCCATGGAAACTCCGATTTTCTGATGAACTGACCTCCGACTCTCCTCCAGATGTCTGACGCGTGTCCCTACGGTGATCACTGCTCAGTAGGACTTAACCCCTGCGCTTAACTTCTGCGCAGCTTCTGCAGATCTGACGACTATGGGTCTTTCGGGAAATTTGGATGGGATCCGACAGTCACCATCTTCCATCCTCTTCAAATCTCTCATTCTTCCATCCTCACTGTTGTCATCAATGACAAGCATCCACTGCATTCTGTCCACTGAATTTTCCAACAGAACTATATCTAGAGAACACAAGCCATAAGAAAGGACATCCAAGTGGTTCTAAAAAGAAATATCACCAAGAAGCTTGTTGGCGTTGTGTGCAGGTTGTAAGACCCTAGGTCCGAGTTATCTTTTGCCAACAAAACCCACTAGACACCGGCCCTTTCGACATCACCTGCTTGCATAGATGAAGTCTCACTCGAGGTATCTATTGGGACTGTGAGAACCAGGCTTCCACAGTATTGAGGGAATGGGAGGCAATCATTCAATTCATTCTTTCTTATTCTATAAGTGTGCGTAACTCGGTTCTTATTCAATATTAACTTACTTATGATTCAGATTCCTATAATCAACATATTCTAGATTCCTCTATATTTCATTGCTATAACAATTATTATCATTGCACAAAGATTCAACATGAGATAAAAATAATTTGCTATGCAACCATCCATAATCCATAAGTAAACCATATAAAAGACAACCAACACAAGATTCAATATCATCTCTTTGGAATTCCTTTATTGATTCTTCTCATCACAAACTGTTACATTCAAGAACCAACTATACCGGGAACCCCATCCTTCATAGAATAGTGAGGAACCCCTCAATACATATCATAAACTATATCTCAACGTGAAACATAACATAACATCACATAACATAACCCAACAAAACATGTCTCAACAGAACATAACTCAACATAACCCCTAATATCCCAACCCGTTAAATATTTATACATAAATCTAGGGATAAAAACGCTAATCTACTCATCCCAAAAATACCCCATTACAATGCAGGGCCAGTTCAGTTAACTGGTTGTTCGACTGCTTTATTATTCTTTTCAATCGACATTTTGATTTTTTGTTGTTCTTCTATTTCTAGAATGTAGAGTTGTCATCCTTCTGCCATGCTTTATTCTCTCACTCTCTTGCTTTATCTGTTGTTGTAATTATTCTTCTATCTTTGTGTTTTCTTCCTCCTGCACACTTTCATCCTTCTGTGCATTGTCCTCCTGGATGCCCCTTAGCTACGCGCTCCCTGTCTTTCCTTCTTCTTCCATGCACTTTTCCTATACTTAGAATTTTTTCCCAAAACTATATATAAACTAAAAAACTGTTTCCAAAACTGCATGTCTAATAGGCCCCCAACGCTCACTTGTGGCTCGTCCCAAGCCACTCAGGCCTGTTTCCTGCTCTTCCATGCCAAAATGAAGTTTTGAGAGGCATCCTTTTCTACCTCCACCTATTTGATGATTGTGGCCTCTGTTGCTTCTATCTCCTCCGCCCCTTGTGCAGTCAAGTCTATAAGTTTGTCCTATGCGTCAATCGATGCTTGCTTGACCTTACCTTGCACAATGGCCAACTCTCCAATTACCCTCACTGCTTATTCTCCTTAGTGGTACTAGTCTCTATTGAAGGATCTTTTGCTAATCCCTCATTCTCTCTACTTCTACATTTTCTTGTCGTTGAGCCAAAATGGCTGACATACGCTCCATTGGTGGTAGTGTAGCCGCCTTTTATGCTTCCTGGGGTGCTTGTTCTTGCGCTTCTCTTAGCTTGGCCTCTATGGACTTCATCTCCGGGTCTTCTATTAATTCTGTCCACACCTATGCATTATCCTCACAAAGTTTTGCACATTCTCCTTCTACTTTCTTAATGTTGGCCATTGTTGTTGTTTCCATTCTCTCCCTTTCTTCATGCACCTATGGTGGCATTCCTGGCATGCTCTGTAATTTCAAGTCTTAAATCTGCTCACAAAATCCTTTAATGAATTCACCAATATTCAACACTTTCTCCTCCATAGTAGCTTCTACTACTATGGGAACTTCTGGAATTGCCTTATATAGCTTCTCGACTGCGGCTTGTGTCTTCTACACCATGCTCGCGGCTTCATACTTTTCCTTTAACACTTTTTTGGCCTTCTCCTCTTGTTCCTTGTTCAATTTCTGGTGTGCTTATTTGTAGTAAGCCTTAGAGTTTCTTCCTTCTCCCTCTTGAAGGCCTCTTCCCGCATAATATCGACACAAGTCTAGACGAAGAAATCGGGGGTGATGTTTCCCATGGAAAAGGCATTGTTTCTATCGGGTGAAATATTTTGTTAAGCCTCTTCTTCATGTAATCGTCTTCTTTGTTGATAATCCACTGGGGTTTCTTGAGCCAAACATCATCGATGCTGCATGAACTTGGTGTCATAGAGTAGTACCAGATCTCCTACTTGAAATTTTTTCTATTTGATGTGTCGATCATGCTAAGATTTCTCTCTAGCCTTTTGAACCTGCGAATGAAACTTGCGACAAATCGATCTTCCTCACGCTGTACCAATTGTGCCAATATCTCCTCTATTACATCAATGCCTGATAGCTTAGTGATTTTTGCAATGCATAGGATAGATAAAATGAACTCCATTGGCATCAATGCTTCCTTCCCATAGACCAATCTGAAAGGTGTCTAACCTGTCAATTTTTTACTTGTCGTTCTGTACGCCCATAATAATGCAGGAAATATTAAGTCCCAATCGTCTCTCCCTATGGTCAAAGCATTATCCAATATTTCATTAAAATCCTCCACTGTTCCATTAGCCCGAGAATGATATGCAGTACTCTTCTGATGATCAATTTGGATTTCCTCAGTCAATGCTGCAATTGTCTTATTAAGAAATTGTGTGCCTTGATCACTGAGTAATATGCGCAGACATCCAAACCTTCTGACTATATTCTAAAAAAAACCCTCGCAATAGTCTCTGCGGTGCAATCTGTAATTGGGGTGGCTTTTTACCATCTTGTCAAATAATCTGTCGCGGTGACAATGTACCTTGCCCCTGATCTTCTTGCTAGTGGATTAATTGGTCCTACAAAGTCTATGGCCCACTTATCAAATGCTTGTAATGTAATCTATGGATTTAAAGGCATTTCATCTCTCCTATATAGATTTCCCACTCTTTGACATACATCACATGACTGACAATATTCCTTCACATCTCTGTGAAGTGTAGGCCACCAAAGTCCCGAGCACAAAATATTTTGTGCAGTTGATCTCCCTACATAATGTCCTCCTACAATTCCATCATGTGCTTCTTCAAGTATTATTGGTCTCTCGTGTTCAAATAAATAGTGTCTCAATATTTCATCTGCACCCAATTTGTATAAATTCCCTGCAATCAAATGATAATCTGTTGCTTTCACTACCAATTATTTCTTTCGCGTTACTGGCATCCATAATGGAGCTATTCCTGTGCTTAAAAACTATACGATGTCCGAGAATTAATCATCCACCATCTTCACTGTAAACATATGTGCATTTGGTAAGCTGTGATCTAAATTGCCTGCATCTTCACCTGACAATATGCGCGATAAATGATCCAACCCTGCATTCAACTTCCCTGGTTTTACTACAACCTCAAAGTCATATTCCTGAAATAGTAATAACCATTTTCATATTCTCCCCCCCAACACTGGCTTATTGACTAAGTATTTTAATGCATAATGGTCTATATACATCTTCAAGTGAGACCCCAATAAGTAATGTCTGAACTTTTGTAGCGCATAGACCATTGCCAATCCTTCTCATTCCATGGTAGTATAATTCGTCTCTGCTATAGAAAACTTCCTACTTGAAAAAGTGATTGGATGATCTATGTCTCCTTCCCGTTGTTGCGACAGCACTGCTCCCAATGCTATGAAGGATGCATCTACATGTACATGGAATTGTTTGTTCCAATCCAGAAAGATCAAAATCAACGCGGTTACCAGTTTCTGTTTCAAGGTGTGACAATCCCCATTCCATTGAAACTTTGCTTCCTTATTTAGTAACTTTTCCATCGATGCTGTGATTTGCGCATATCCTTTGACAAATTTCCTATAATAACCTGTATGAACCAATGTTTCCCTCAACTGTTTGACTGATGTAGGGGATTCTAAATGTAGAATTACTACGATCTTGACTGGATCTACTAATAGTCCTTATTTGCACACTACATGTCCCAAAAAAATTCCAAACAATGTACAAAAGATACACTTCTTTAGGTTTAACAAAATCTGACATTGTCTGCACCTATCCAACATGAGCCCGAGGACTTTTATATGATCCTTCAATAGACTAAACATTGTCCAATCATCCAAGTGGACTTCTAATAACTTATGGATGAACTCCTTGAACATTGAAACCACTACTTTGGAAAACATTTTCGGGGCATTCTTCAATCCAAATGGCATAACTGTATACTGATAGCTCCCCCACTCAGTCACAAAAGTGGTCTTGTGTCGATCCTCCTGTGCAATTCTTATCTGATGGTACCCTGAGAATCCAACTGTGAAATAATAAGTTTCCTGGCCTCCTACGTTCTCTAATACCTCATCAATAAATGGTGTTGGAAATGGGCCATGTAAGCACACATCATTCACCTTCCTCAGATCTACGCAGATCCTAATTCCTCCCGCCTTCTTGTCCTGCACCACCATTGGACTGATCCATTTAGATTCCTCTACCATTTCAATAATTCCTACATCGAACATCCTATCTAGTTCAATTTTCAACTTCTCTTTGTACTTTGGATTTAATCTATATGGCCTTTGGCGCACTGGCTTAGTGCATGGTTTCAATGGGATCTTCATCTCTCCTAAGTCCCCTGCTATTCCCTTCATCTATGAAAATGTCATTGGGAATAGGTCTTGGTATTCTTCCAGTAAGTCTACAATCTTCTCTACTGTCTCATCACTCCAATAATCTCCTATCTGCACAAACTTGGGATTCTCTACTGTCCCAATGTTTAGCTTCCGCGTCTTTATCAACTGTATGTATGCGACAAATTCAAGCTTTGGATCTTCTACTGCTCTCTCTCCTTCTGTTTTAGGTATTTGTATTTTTCTAGGATCATCCTCATCATGTTCTTCCTTAGCTACATTGTAGCATTCCAATAAATCATGGACATTTATATTGGCCCTGTGTGCACTGCACACTGATACTACCTCCATCGTTCCTTCTTCCAAGAAAATATTACTTCGAATAGCCTGTAATGCTGCATCTATTGATGGAGACTCAAGTTCAAGTGTGAACATGACAATGAACCTCTGGATCAACTCTTCCTATCGTGCCACCTCCCTGCGCATTTCCAATTCCAAATTCCAGTTCTTCAGAATTTTGTCCAGTGTGTGTATAAATTTGTGTGTCCATTCTATCTCTCGTAATGAACTCCATAAAACCCTGCACTGCTCAACATGGCATGTTGGGTCACTCTCTCTTGTATACTTCTACGCATTGTCTTCATCTTCAGTACCAAACCTTATTTGCATGAGTCTACTGCACTATGGCCAATCTTTTATCCCCTCTCCGTGTGAAACCCACCATCTAGCTAGAGTCACCTTTAAGACGACATCAAGTGCTAACAACATTTGTTGTTCAAGTACCTATAATTCAAATGCCTTTACAAACATGCTTATATCAATTAATCTGTCATACCTGGGTGGATCACATAGCTCTTTTCCAATCCAGTGCAAGGATTGGTTTATGTGTGCACATCGTCTAGTTGACACTTCATGCATTCTTTGCTTCCAATGCTTTAGACATGCTTCTAAATTTTATGCTCACAAACTAATACTTATCCAACTCAACGCACCATCTGCTGTCAGGTTGACATAATCATCCATCCATGCAATCATGTTATATAAATTGTCAATGTCATTCCCTCTTTGTGGCTCTATGTATCTCTTTCCTTCTGATGGGTCCAAGGGTGCAATAAAATTCAAATCTCCAACCTCAAATATCATCTCCCTTCTTTTCAAGTTGATGATTGTCTGGTTATCAAAATACCACTCTATTCCCATTAGTGTTGGATATGGTTGACTATTGTCCACGATCTCAATAACTTCAAAATATGCTATGCTGCGCACCCCATCTATGTTTAGAGGTACTCATGTCAAACGACCAATCAAGACTATTTTTTTCTGATTTGTGAGCCTTAACTGAATAGGAGACCATACTAACTTGGGTTTTCCTGTCATCTCCCATGTTTTCTTCAGTAAAACATTCATGTCGGATCCTAAGTCCAAGATGACATTATCCACATCGTACTCCCCAATTTGTGTACTGAATCTGAATTCTTCATTGGTTCTCTTCATGTGCAATACTTGATTTACCATCCTTTGTATGACAAGAATTATCGTTCCTCGTGCGAAGTGATCAATCATGTCATATAGTGTACTCAGTGCAGTTTCATCCTTCATTATCTCTACACAACTCCTCAAGAATTATGTTAGTGTGCTTACCTTTCTAGTTGGCTTCTCTGGCACAATGCGATCTTCTATACGGGGCGTAGATGATGTTGATGCTCCCTAATCCCGTCCAAGTACTTATTTTCTCGCTTTTTGATATGTCTCCCTTTCCTACCGAGGATCAAAAGTTGGCTTTGAACCTATTGAATTCCTTACCCATTTCTCAGTCTGCTTTCCCTGTTTCATTATATCAACCCCTATTCTAGCTCCTCCACGTGTAACCATTGCTATTATTGGTCCTTGATTCCATTTTTCCGTTGATATCTTCTGCACATTCTGATATTGATTCTGGTTCTGTTTACCTTTGGCCTTCCATTTCGCAACTCATTGAGGACAATCTTTCATCATATGATCCAATGCTCTGCAGTATGTGCATGTTGTACACGGATTCGGGTAGTCGCAAGCCAAGTGTCTCGGTTGATTACAATTATAACATATTATTGGTTCTCTTCCTCCTCTACCGAAATTTCCTTTGCCTCAGCCTCTACCAAATTTTCCTCTATTCCCTTGATTGAAACCTCTTTTATTGTTATATTACGAACCACCCCCTTCCGTGGTAGAATTCTCTTCCTAGATCATATACATATCTAATGTGCGCTCCCTCATTAAGTCAAGCACGCGACAATCCTTCTCTTCATGTCCCATAGACTTGTAAAAATTGCAAAAAATGTTCCTTAGTGTACTTTGATACTTCTGTAGTAATGGAAAGTCAGTGGGATGATGGCCCCATTTCTTACATATCTCAAAATACCCTTCTCCTGGTAATGGATTTGACGCTCTAGCTACTAAATACTGCACGAATGTTGGGCATTCGTCCTTGTGATGGCCTTTAGTTCTGCACTTGGTACACCAAAATTGTTCTCGTTTCTCCTTCCCTTTTGTAATCTCGACCAGTTGAATCGTCAATGCATCCAACTGTATCTGAACTTGTGCCATTCCTCCACTGTCTCATACCAGATATGATTCTAATTTCATTGCAATTTCCAGCACCTCGGGTTGCGACCTAACCTTCTGCTGAATCAATGTCCCGTGAATGTGTGGTAGAAGCCCTATAATAAACCATTCTTAATGTTGTTGACCTGGGATCTGGAAAGTCAATCTACCCATGACATCCTTAAATATCTGATCGAAATCCCATACCGACTCTGTTTGTACTTGTTTAATCTCCTTCAGTTCTATGATGTACTGCGAATTAGACTTTGGATTTTTGAAATATTTGAGTAGTGCTTGATTTATCTCTACCAAAGTCCTCGCCTATCCTGTAGGCGTGATACTCTGTAACTTCATATACCATACTAGTGCACAACCTCTAAATGTTGTAGCCAACTACACAATCTTCACAACCTCATCCTGTACGTTCTTAGTGGCCCAATTTTTTCGCAGACAAACGAATGTTGTTATGGATCCTCTGACCGCACTCCCTGGAACTCAGGAAGCCTAAGGATATTATCTACCTCTGCCATGTTGATTTGTGTATTCCCTCCTCTTGGTGATGTTGGTTGACTCTGATTCTGACCCTGACTTTGCACACTACTTCCACTATTATGACTGCTACTACTTTGTCCTCCTTGGATAACAACAATGGATTTTGAAAAAGATTCAAATGTTATCTCTGATTGTGGTGACGCACATTGGGCCATGGATTTGACACATGACCCTATCTAAGTAGGAATTACTGACACTTTTATTACTGGACTGGAACTCCTCTTCTTCTCCTCCTATATATGGTATCTCCATGATTCTGACTAGTGCACAAGGTTCTCTCCCCTCTGGTTCACTACACAACTCTCCTTTCTCAGCCCCAATCTTTTTCCTCTTGTACCTCCTTCCTCTGTCCAACTCTCCAAACTCATATTCTTCCTCTAGTATACCCTCTTCTTGCATCCTTAGTCCCTTCTTTCCCTCTTCATCGATTCCTTCATTCTCTCCTGCTCTGAGAGTATCCTCTTGTCATCCCACATTTCCCCTATGTGCGCAAACCCCTTTAACCATCAGATTCCATTATCATCACGTTCTTGTCACACAATAGCATTTTTATTTCCGTAACTAAAGATTTCAAGAGCCTCCCGCATGGACCTTTGAAAATTCCCTTTCTGCAACACTGTATGATTGAATGCAATCTACTGCAAACTTTGTAATATATCCTCCTAATATGCTATCCAACCAAAAATCCATTGCATGATTAGTTGGGTTACTTACACAATTCGACCGTCTTACCAATTCAGGGGTCCAGTTTCTCAGCGCCGTGGCCCTGAACCTTCCAGTTTTCTCCACTAATATTTTTAGCCACTTAGTTAGAATAATTGGAAACTTGCCAAAGAAAATTTCATGCAGATCTGTGTACCTATACCTTTGCATCCATTTCTTGTCACTCATCTGAGGATTCCTGTTTTAACATCCCCGACCACCCAAGCCAGGAAGCACCACTACAATTCTACTATGTTACCAAACTGTAACATACCCGACCTCCCACATGACGGGCATGCCACACCAAGAACACACCTCTTGGCTGATTTTGAATCTCTAATAACAATTAATTAATAAAGAAGCATGAAAAACATACATGCAATGATCAAGATTCATACAACATAAACTACATGCACAATACACAATGCACAGCATTAACTAGAAAGCATGCATATTATAGGTACAATCTCATGTATAATAATTTGATACACAATGGAAATAAATACATAAGAAAAAGAAACCATAATAGAAAGCACTTATATTTTATAAAAGAAGACACCAACTGGCTGCAGACCAAGGACGTTCCACCCAACCGTAGACACTGTTGTTCCAAGTCTCAACAACAATGTCACCCTCGAGCCAGGGCTATGAATCCACAAGGACGGTTCCAGAGTGTTACTTGGCTTCCCAAACCAGTCAGCACTCAATCTCTCACATGATTCTCCAACACTCACAACAATCCAAGTACCCAACTCTCTTCTACCCATCCTGCACCACCCAAGAGAATGGAACTCAACCTTTCTCTACCACACAGTCCCTCAAAGGGTCCCTCTCCTTCCAAGGCTCCAGTGCAGCTGGTCCAGAATCTCCATGCTAGGACTCTCAAGACTCACAACTGTGATCAAAGCTAAACACATGCCAAACATCTCAGACATGCATGCCTCCAATCATGGCTAGATTAGACCAACAATCTCTACAACCAACAACCGTGGATGTTGTTCAACAGTTCATCTTCCTTTCTCAAGCCAAGACACGAAAAAGAGTAAAGGTGAGTGAGTGAATGAATGAATGGAGTACAAACTCCACAAGAGAGGATGAACAATGAACAAATCGGGTGAATGAATGCGTGAGGTGACCAACAACAACACCATAACAGGGATGGGAATGAGAGTGAGTGAGTGACCAAAACAAATGAGAGAATTATCCAATCGGAGAACCCCTTCCACAAACCAGGGACAAGTTTTTGTAATTCATGGGGATCGAGAACCTCTTGGCCTTCCCCCAAAAGCTCACGTAACTAATTTTCCTCCCATTACACAAAATGGGTAATATAAAATAAATAAGCACTTATCCCCTCAATCCCCCTCTCTTGTGGAATCATAACCCCCTATAACTCTAGTCCTTGTCCGTCTAGCAGGAAACGATGTATTTATTATTAATAATGATCAAAACATTACGTTTCTTAGGCACACTGGCCTTTACATAATTTTTTGGGCACTATGGCCTCTTAGCAATGTAACAATACATTATTTAATATGGGGGATCAAAACCTGGGGTGTTACATCCCCTCCCCCTTATTTTGGAACTATCCTCAGTGCATATACAAAACAAGAATAAAAATTCCAAAATTTATTCAAAAAGCTGCGGGTACTTTGCCTGCATGACATCTTCATGCTCCCAGGTAGCATCTTCAGGACTGTAGTAGGTCCACTGAACTTTTACCAGTTCTATAACTCAATTCCAGAGCATTTTGAATTTTCTATCCAGTATTCGCACTGGCTGGACCTAGAAGTCTCCCTCTGTCTCTACCTAAATAAGATGCCAATCAATAACATGGTTAGGATCATGTACATATTTCTTTAGCAAAGAGACATGAAATACATTATGCACATTCATGGAAACAGGCAATGTAAGCATGTATGCAACTGGCCCTATTCTGTCCAATATCTCAAATGGACCACAGAATTTGGCTGCCAACTTTGCACAACTACCCAACTTCAAAGAGCTCTTCTTGGGATTTACTTTCAAAAGCTCATGCTCTCCTACTTTAAATTCTCTTACTGTCCTATTCTTGTCGGCATAAACCTTCTGTCTATCTTGAGCTGCCTTTAAATTCTTCTTAATCTTAACCATCTGGTCTTCCATCTCCTTAAGCAACTCTGGCCCAAGCACCACTCTATTTGCTGGGTTGTCCCAGCTTACTGGAGTACTACATTTTACTACCATACAAGGATTCAAATGGGCTCATCTTCAATGAAGCTTGATACCAATTATTATAGGAAAACTCAACCAAGTGCAGGTAATCTTCCCACTTAGATGGCTTATCCATCACATACATTCTTAACATGTCTTCGATTACTCGATTGACCCTCTTTGTCTGCCCATCTGACTGTAGATGGTATGCTGTGCTAAAGTTCAGATTTCTACCAAATCCTTTAAATAATCCCTTCCAGAAATTTGAAGTAAACTTAGTGTCTCTGTCTGAGACAATTGTCCTAGGTATTCCATGCAACCTAACAATCTCCCTCATGTAAATTTCTGCAATATTAGCTACTGTATGAGTTGTTTTTATAGGAACAAAATGAGCACCCTTTGTCAATTTATCAACCACTACCATGATTGAATTGTGTTGCCTTGCTGTCCTGGGAAATTCAGTTATAAAGTCAATGGTTATCACTTCCCATTTCTTCTCTGGAATTGGTAATAGTTGTAGAAAACCCGCTGGGTGTCTATGCTTAGCCTTCACTTTCTGACATTCCATAGATCTGGTGATGTAATACACAACATCCTTTTTCATTCCCAGCCAAAAGAACTGGCTTCTTACTGCTATAATTGTTTTCTGGTAACCGAGATGTCGAGCATATGGAACATTATGCATTTCTTTTAATACCGACTTCCTAAGTTCTCCGAAACTAGGAACATAAATTATATTTTTATGCATAAGTAATCCATCTTCCTTCATCTCATACTGTTTCACTTTCTGTTGTACATCTCCTTGTTGTAAGCTTTCCTTTACTTGCAGGTAATGCTGATCTGTAACAACAACATTTAAAATTCTTCTCTTCAATTCCGACTGATGCATATTGACAGTTGCAGCATGCATAAATTTCACTGTTCTACTAAGTGCATCGACAACTTTATTTTCTTTTCCTTTGATATGATTTATATCAAATTCGTATTCACTAAAAAATTCCAGCCATCTTGTTTTCTTGACATTCAAAGTTGGTTGTTCAAAAAGATACTTTAGACCACTGTGGTTTGTTCTTAATTCAAATCTCTTTCCCATGAGATAATGCCTCCACATATTCAATACATGAACAATGGAAGCAAGCTCCAAATCATGTGTGGCATAATTCATCTCATGTTCCTTAAGATTTCCAGACTCATAACAAATGACATGTCCATTTTGAGTGAAAACTCCACCAATTCCTTCCTTGCATGCATCTGTACATACCACAAAATCCTCATTTGGGTCAACAATCTTCAAAATAGGGCACTAGTAAGTAATTCCTTCAACGAATTAAAATTTTCTTCACATTTTGGTGTCCATTCAAATTTAATTCCCTTTTTTTGCAAAGAAGTGATGGGATGAGCAATATTAGAGAACCCTACTATAAATATTCTATAGTAACCAACTAAACCCATGAAATATCTGACTTATAAAACATTCCTGGGTGCTGGCCATCTTCCAATGGCTTCAATCTTCTCTGGATCCACTGCTATGCCCTGTTTCGAAACAACGTGCCTGGGATTGTTCTTGATAAAAAGAACACTTACTCAACTTAGCATACAACTGATGTTCTCTCAACACTTGCAATACCAATATTAGGTGATGTTCATTCTCCTCTTCAGACTTATAATAGACAAGGATGTCATCCAAGAATACTATGACAAACTTATCCAAGTAATTTCTGAATATGCCATTCATTAAGCACATAAAGACAGTTGGTGCATTGGACAATCCAAATGGCACCACTAGAAATTCATAATGCCCATACTAGGTTCTAAAGGTTGTCTTATGGATATCTTCCTCCTAGATTCTTACCTGATGGTATCCTGATCTCAAGTCTATCTTTGAAAATATCTTTGCTCCTCTTCGTTGATTAAAGAGGTAATCAATTCTGGGTAGAGGATACTTGTTCTTTATAGTATACTTATTCAACTTTCGAAAGTCAATACACAACCTCAAGGTTCCATCCTTCTTTTTGACAAAGAGTACTGGTGCTCCCCAAGGTGAAACACTTGGACGTATGTACCCTTTCTTCAACAATTCCTCCAACTGCATTTGTAATTATTTTAACTCTGGCATACTCATCCTGTAAGGTGTTTTTGACACCGGGGCAGCTCCTAGCACTAGATCAATAGATAAATCTATTTCCCTTTTTGGTGTCAACCCTGGTATTTCTTGGAATACATCCTCGAATTCTTGTAGTATCGAGAAATATTCAAGGCTTGGCCCCTTTGTATCTGTTGGCTTCTCCACACAGGCTGCATACAATTGGCATCCCTTTTTGAAACATCTCTTCAACTGTAATGATCCAGATTTATGCAGGAACGGAATGTAAGAAGAAAATAACAGAGTGTGCACAATAGTATTGCAGAGAACACAGTGATACGGTAAACACACACTTCTATTAATTAATGAAATAGAGAAGCTGTAAAATTGTTAAACAATACATAACTAGAATGGTGGTAGCATATCCCTGATAAGAGATGTGGCGGCTACGCTCATCCGTGACCAAGATGATTACAAAAAGAGGCCGAAGGGCCTTATTTATCAAAAGCAGGAAGGTAGAAACCAAAAACCTAACCCTAGAAGATGAAACACCAAAAGTCAAGTGGGCCCTGTTTGGGTAAGTTAGTCCATCAACTTCCCGGAGTCATAACTATTGCATACGATCTCTGTTTGGGGCGCACGATGGCTCGTTGGAAAGATCTATCCGAGGCCTACAATGCTCGAGACAAAATAGCATCGTAGATGTATTTTGCAAGAGAAACATACCCAAAAAAACATCATTTAGGGCCTCAAAATGGCCCCAGAAGTTCAGGACCCGAAAAAACTGCTAAAAATAGTAAATTACCAGAAATGCCAGAAAACTGTTTTGAGCCAGATGGAAAGGTGGGCGGCCACCGATACCCATCTGGATCATGTAAGGCTGAAATATCCCTTATAGATATGGGTCTTGGAACTCCTTTCACAGTTCTTTATTTTCCATCTTCATCAAGACATGTAAATGTCTTTCTATGACAATCTAGGACAACATGATGCTTGTCCAACCAATCCATTCCAATTAGAATATCATAAGACCCAAATGGTATGATATTTATATCAACACTAGTATTCACACCATTAATACTTATGGAACAAATTCTGACCATATCATGGATTCTCCTTTTGGTTCGAGTGGCTAGTTGAACAAAACTTGATTTTCCAAGCTCATTTTTCTCCAAATGTAATCTATCCACTATTTTAGGATCAATGTAACAATGAATTACTCTTGAATCAATTAAAATAGAAATATACTGATTTATGATTTTACCTTCCACCTCGATCATGTTGGATTGGTCTTTTGCTTGTCAATCATCTAAGGCTGCATAAATCCTTCCCATGTCTTCGACTGTTGTAGCCTCTTGGATGTTGTGTACAGTCTTCACTCTGTCCTTTTTGTGTGGGAAATCCTTTTACAAGTCATCTTATTTGCATCCCCAACATTGGATTGGTGGTCTTCCCCTTTTTCCCAAGGAGTCTTCTTTCTTTGAATCATCCTTAGCATAATGGTCTTGATGATTTTTATTAGGCTCATTCCTATTGAAAGGAGGCTTGAATCCCTTCCTCCTCTGATCAAACTTATACTTCTTCTTGTCCTTCCAAGATTTTTGCATGGACTCTCTTCCCTGGTCTTGCTCATACATGTATTTAGCCTTCCTGATGGCCTCAGGTAAGGTCTTGGGCTCATCATACCGAATATTTTCTTTATAAAAGGCTGGCAGTCCACCCAAAAACCTCTGTATTTTCACCTTTTCATCGTTTATAAACCCAACATACTTTAACAACCCCAAGAACTTCTTCTCATATTCTTCCATAGACATGCTTCCCAGCCTAAGTTCAAAGAACTCCTACATTTTCTTGTCATAAAAATGCTTTGAGACGTACTCCTTCTGGAAATGCTTCTTGAATTGCTTCCAAGTGATCCTATTCTCATTAATATGTTCAACTTGCTTCAATTGATCCCACCACATAAAAACTTTCCCATGTAAGTGGTAGGTGGCAATTATGGATTCTAGATTGGATGAATAGTTATGCAATTGGAAATATCTCCCGAGTCCAAGAAACCATGGTTCAACATCGTCTTCCCTTTCCCTTTCACCATCAAAGGATGGTGGCTTGAGATTCCTCAAATATCCTTACAAACTATCCACCTCATGTCGCCTTCTTTGGTGCCTAACATGAGGAACCTTTGGACTGCTTAAGGAATATTTAGATGCATAAGACTTGATTGTTGAGTAAGGAGGTGAGTGGTGTCTATGAGCTCTTCTTGTTGGACAAATGAGAGGGGGGGGGGTGAATCAGTGGTTACCGTGCTTAAACAATTATGCTTATTTTAAACTCTTTACAAAGCACTCAATGACAATCACAATAATGCAAAGAGGTAAGCAATAGAACATTCGACATCAGTCACACATATGAAATATACAAAGACATATATTTCCTGAGGAAACCCATAAAGGGTAAAAACCTCTTCTTCTTAGTATGATAAGTAATCTTTACATTCTGTACATTATCATACATATGAACTCCAACTCATTGTGAGGCTACAACCTCTGTTTTGCAAGCTGCAACTTGTTGAGAGCACCAACTCTCTATTTTCTCTAGCACCGACTAGAAGGAAGCACCAACTCCGTGAGTGTTCCA
>ML778478.1:447413-507496 GCA_009831015.1 Picea engelmannii | reverse complement strand
TTGCAAAGTGACCTATCTTACCACAGTTAAAACATTTGAAGGGAAGCTTGCCTTGATATTTTCCTGATCCTTTCTTTAACCTTCTCACAAATTTTGCCTCAATATCATCTAAATCTGAATCAATATTCTCGTCTGCTTTAAAAGATGTTTCTCTAGTAATGGATTTATCTTTGTTGATTCTCATTTCATATGTAGTTAGAGTTCCTAGGAGATGATCAATGGACAAAGTTTCAAGATCATTTAGTTCTTCTATTGTAGATACTTTTGGATTAAATTTATCAAGCAAAGATCTTAAAATATTCTGAACTAAAATTGATTCTTCAAACTTCTCACCAAGACCCTTCATGGAATTCACAAGTTCTTCAACTCTTAAAAAATACTTGCTAACTGTTTCATCTTCGTTCATCTTTAGTTGTTCAAACTTCAACCTAAGTGTTTGAAGTTCGACATCTTTTACTTTCTCATTTCCTTCATAGCTGCTAATGAGTTTGTCCCACATTTCTTTGGCAGTTTGAAGATGCATCACCTTTACAAACTCATCTTCTGCAAGTCCATTCAAGATAGAATTCATTCCCTTAACATTAAAGCTAAATTCTAACTTATCATCCTTGGAAGCTAGCACACCAGACTTTATGTATCCAATCTCTACTACATCTCAAACATCATCACCTAAGGCCATTAGGTATGTTCTCATTCTAACCTTCCAGAAGGCAGTTCCATCAAACAAAGGAGGCTTAGTGATTGAAGTCCCTTCATGACTTGTCATGTTTAAGCTTATAGATCTACCTTTAGATAAAAGGAACCGGCTCTGATACCAATTGTTGGACAACTGAGAGGGGGGGGTGAATCAGTTGTTACCATGCTTAAACAATTATGCTTATTGTAAACTCTTTACAGAGAACTCAATGACAATCACAATAATGCAGAGAGGTAAGCAATAGAACATTCGACATCAGTCACACATATGAAATATACAGAGACAAATATTTCCCGAGGAAACCCATAAAGGGTAAAAACCTCTTCTTCTTGGTATGATAAGTAATCTTTACATTCTGTACATTATTATACATATGATCTCCAACTCATTGTGAGGCTACAACCTCTGTTTTGCAAGCTGCAACTTGTTGAGAGCACCAACTCTCTATTTTCTCTAGCACCGACTAGAAGGAAGCACCAACTCCTTGAGTGTTCCAGCACCGACTGGATGGAAGCACCTACTTCCACTTATACAAGCACCAACTTGTTTGAGAGCACCAACTCTCTGGTTTCTCTAGCACCCACTAGAAGGAAGCACCAACTCCCTGAGTGTTCCAGCACCAACCGGATGGAAGCACCAACTTCCAGTCACACAAGCACCAACCTGTATAACAGAGAACAACAGTTCTCCCTTGCACCACCCTTCCACCCTGGTTTCTCTGGCTGCAACTAGATGGAAGCTACAACTCCCTGTGTTCAAGCACCCACTTGAACCTCTGAGGAAAACAGTCCTCCCTAGCACCTCCCTACCACCCTGATTATAAATATTTTCTACTGAAACTTATTACAGTGATTCAATAGTCGTCATTGGCTTACCAAGCTTATCACTGTTATGCTATGATGCTTTGCTCTCCTATATCAGTGTCTCTCTGCCTACATCTTCTTGCGCTTTTTGATCTTCTGCTTTTCTCTACAAGTGCACCTCAGCCTTGTTTTACTGTCTCAGCTATGCATCTCTGTTCTTTGTTTCTGATGCGCTTTATGCTCTGCATCTTATGTTGATTCTATGAATTACGCCTCTTCTGTGTATTTCAGCTCTTGCCCACAACATGCTATTTTCCGTGTGGAATTCCTCTCCACAACAACATCCATCTCTTCTCTGTTCTGCATATTTATACTATCTGTGCACCTTCTTTGTCCTCCATGTATGGTGCCTCTACATGCTCTTCACCGTTCCATGGTTCTACTCATCAGGTTGTTCACTGCCACTCCACTTTTTCTCTGCTTCGCTTGCTTAAGCCACAAAAAGAGAAAACTGCATCTCGCTTCTCTCTATGCCTCATCTGTTACTCATCTCTGAGCTTTATCTCACACTTCGCATAATGTAATTTTCCATTTCTTATAGTTCAAATCCTTTTTCCTTCATAACAACCAACCACACACAGTCACTGCATGTTTCTTTTAACCACTTCCTCTATGGTTACACCTCAAATCTTCTTGGGCAAAAACACACGTCAATTGAATCGCCAACTGTCCAAGAACCATGATTCGATTATGCTAACTGAATCGTAACTGATCGATTACCTATGAGGTGAGACAGTAACCCTTCGATCAAGATTCCAATTAACCAGCACCGTTGGATTAAATCCGTAGGATTTCGCGTTTATCTCATATGCCCACTAGCTGTGACCGAGCGCTAAACAAAATTTGAATTTCGTGATTTTGCATCTCGACATTCTTGTGATGAAGGGTCTCGACACTCCAAGTCGTGATCACCGAGACTCCGAGATGGAGCTTAGCACCGCTAGTTTCTTCCCCTCACGTGACCACTGGCGGTGACCACAGGCTGCGCCAAAAGGTGCTTCGTATTTCACGAACTTATGAACTTCATTGAGCCTAATCAACGGTCGATATCTCCAATGATCCGACGGTCCAGATCTCATCGCGATCTCGCATATCACGATTCTTGTGATGAAGGATATCGATACTCCAAGTCGCGATCACCGAGACTCCGAGATGGAGCTTAACACCGCTAGCTTCTTCCTCCATCTTCCACAGATGTAACCACTGGCTGTGACCACAACCTTATTCAAAAACGTATTTCGCACTTTCGTGTCTCGGGTATTATGTGATGAGTCCTCTCGACTCTCCATGTCACGAACTTTGAAATAGATCTTGGCTTCTCTAGCTCTGCTCTCCAGCTCTCGACAATGTGACCATGAGATATGACCACTCGCCAATCAAACAAACACTTCTCTCCTTTGAATTTCCAGTCAGCAAAATGTTAATCCCTCGCCACATGTCCCTCTTGGATCAACGGTCAAGATCTTATCGCGATTTCGCAACTTCACGGGCCTTCGTCATGCCTGATCAATGGTCCATGATCTCGATGATTTGACGGTCCAGATATTTTTGTGATCTCACATATCGCGAGTTCCCACACCATGCTCCGTTGACTCCTCCAATGTGCAAGTCAGCAATAGTCCAATCGCTTACCACGTGTCCTACCCGAAGATGGATGGTCCTCCTTCTTTCGGGATTTTGTAAGCCCGCTTCACCTTGGACTTTAAAGAATGTGCAGGTTCTCCTAGATCTAATGATGGTTAGACCCCATGCTCAGATCTAACACCTGAGACCTGTCCTCCATCTTCGCGCTCGACCTATCTGAATTCAGATCTGACGGTCATCGAGAATTCTCAATGGGATCCAATGATCACTGTCACTTCTCCTCCCGAGCTCACACATCCTCTTGACTTGGAATAATTTCTAAGTGTCAAAGGCCTCAACCTTTGATCCGTCAAAGAACCTGAGTATGCTATCTCTCTTGAGCTTTGGCAATGAGTTTAACCTCGTCCCTGGCGCACACCTACGCACTGCGTGCGACTCTGCGCTAATCCTCCTAAGCTTACGTTGTTCATGTTTTTCCATCGCTGCACACTCTGATCTTGCCAGCAATGACAAGCACACTCTGCCTGTAAACATGCCAACACTTCTAACACTTCTGGACTAACCCTCTCTTCCACGATCATCTCTTCTTTCATGATACATGCCTTCTTCCTCTTTATTTGAGCCATTATTTGCTTGACCTTGCAATTGATTTAAGCTCTGCAGCACTTGAGCATTTATCTAACTTTTCTCTCTCATCAGCCTCTCGTTGTCTGCCTTGTAGCTTTACACTTCTATTTTCAGGCTCTTCACAGTTTCTAGAAATGTTTCTTTCTCCCCTCGGCCCTTGCGTCCATTGGATTCTGTCTTTGCCTTTCCAATTCTAGTATTCAGGCCTTCAAACTCTTTATCATGGCTGGAGGCTCCCTCGCCTTCTTCCATTTATTCAATACACATTTTGAGGTTACATATTTAAATCCCTTAATTCTACAAAATGTGCAAGTGACCATTTTGTCAAAATTAAGCATATGATAAATTTTTTTGTCAATAATGCTATAGGTCCTTTCAACTCATGAAGAATATATATAAATAAAACTTCCATGCTATCCTTGGGCCGATTCAAAAATCAATTCTGCACAAGCGCTTCCTTCAAACCACTTTCCCAAGTGACCACAGCTCGAAACTGCAGACCAAATCCTTCATGGCGCTTTTCTGTGTTAGAATTACTATATATGAGAATCTCATGTGGTTTAAAATCGATCGAGGGATGAGATCGATGGTCAACATGATCTCTGGGACTCCGTCATTCAGGAGTTCTGGACTGTCCACACTCTCAACTCTTGCGGAGTGCCAAGTCTCCAGACTGGAGGATCTATTGCCACGTATCCTAACCCGATCAACAGCTAGGATTTCCTTCGCAACTTCGAGATTTCTCAAGCACCTCTCCCCAGATCTCCTGGAGTGCCGAACTACCAGAGGTCTTCTCCTTCCTCCACGTATCATCTCTCGATCAACTGTGGATATTAACTCTAGTCTTCGGGAGTTCTTGACTCAAAGATACCTACAACACAAATTCTCTCGAGTACCAAGTCTCCAAACCTTGGGATATTGCACCATGTGTCAGCTGTAATCAATGGCTGAGATGGACTCTAGCCTTTGGGCCTTCAGAAGTGCTCGACCCCAACTGCTTATGCCTTGAATCCTCCAGAGTTCTAAGTCTCTGGAATACGAGATCTACTACCATGTGTCCCCTCCCAATCAATGATGAGGATTTAATCCTCTCTTCGGATCTTCAGGGGTTTCACCTTCATCACACTCCGTTCCTTCAGAATGTTGAACCGGTGAACTCCCAAAGTCTTCGTTGGTAACTAAGCACTAAGGGGTGCTACGTGGTAGAAAATAAGGCACGGACACATGTACCTATCTGACGAGTGGCACTTTTCATATATTAATTGGCACGAACAACATTTGAAAAACATGAGACACGGTGACATGTGGAAAGCATCAAGTGTGTCCACATCACCCTAGATGACGTCAATAGACCACGTCACTCCAGTGCCTCACGACTTCAGGACTTCAGAACTTCGAGAGACTTCTCCAAACTGTACCACAAATCCCTCAAACGTCGAATCCCTGAATATGTTGATCTGAGGACACATGTCCTTAGACAAGAATGGTCCAGATTTAATCCAGAGTTCGAGACTTAGGAGGTTTTCTGCTGATCCCTGATCATTGATCATCGGCGATCGAAGATTTTCTTTGTCTGAAAAAAATAAAATAAAAAATTTACCAGAATATGTCGATCCCCGACCATCGACCATCAGAGATCGGATATTTCCTTGGTTGATCTTCAACCCTTCACCCAACTCACTGATCCCCAACCATCGACCGTCGACGATTTTTGTTGGCGAACTTCCACACTTAGAATTTTTGACAAAATCACAGGTGAATTTGGGCCGTTGATCTCCCAGCCAAGATGATCTTGACTGTTGATTTTCTTCGACTCCCCAAACAATTGAAATGAATATGAACCGTCGATGTTCCTCATTTTTCAAATCGTCGAATCAGTCCCAGCCGCCGATTTGGTAATTTCACCAAACTTTTTCCAGCATTCTAGCAGCCATTAAAATTCAATTTTTTCGACCTTCTAAGTCAAATTCGGCTCCACAACTCTGGAGATCAAATCTATTAACTTCTTAGACAATCTTGAAATCATTCAAACTCAAATCCGTTCACAAATTTGGGGAATTTCACTCAAACGTTTCCACCGTTTTCCCCAAATTCGCACAGAAATATAAAATATATGATAGCGAATCTTCCCGATTCACACTTGTTCTGGCCCGTAACAATCCAGTGTTTGAACCAGAAGCTTTGATACCAATTTGTAATGTCCCCGACCACTCAAGCTAGGAAACACCACTACAATTATACTCTGTTACCAAATTGTAACATACCCATCCTCCCATAGAACGTGCATGCCACACCAAGAACACACCTCTTGATTGATTTCAAATCTATGATAACTATTAATTAATAAAGAAGCATGAAATACATACATGCAATGATCAATATTCATACCACAACATAAAAGACATTCACAATCTACCATGCACAACATTAACTATCAAGCATGCATATTATAGGTACAATCTCAGGTATAATAATTTGATACGCAACAAAAATAAATACATAAGCAAAATAAACCATAACAGAGAGTACTTATATTTTATAAAATAAGACACCAACTGGCTGCAGACCAAGGACATTCCACCCAACCATAGACACTACTGTTCCAAGTCTCAACAACAATGTCACCCCCGAGCCAGGGCTATGAATCCACAAGGATGGTTCCAGAGTGTTACTTGGCTTCCCAAACCAGTCAACACTCAAGCTCTCATAGGCTTCTCCAACACTCACAACAATCCAAGTACCCAACTCTCTTCTACCCAGCCTGCACCACCCAAGAGAATGGACCTCCACCCTTCTCTGCCACGCAGTTCCCCAGGCAGTCCCTCTCCTTCCAGGGCTCCAGTGCAGCTGGTCCAGAATCTCCATGCTGGTACTCTCAGGACTTGCAGCTGTGATCAGATCTAAACACATGCCAAGCATCTAAGACATGTAGGCCTCCAATCATGGATGGATTACACCATCAATCTCTATAAATAAGAATAGTGGGTATTCTTCAACAATTTGTCTTCCTTTCCCAAGCCAAGAAACAAAAAAGAGTAAAGGTGAGTGAGCGAATGAATGAATGGAGTACAAACTCCACGAGAGAGGATGAAAAGTGAAAAAATAGGGTGAATGAATGCGTGAGGCGACCAACAAAAACACTAGAATGGGGACTAGAAGGAGAGTGAGGGAATGACCAAAACAAATGAGAGAATTAGCCAACCAAGGAACCCCTTCCATAGACCAGGGATGAGTTTTTGTAATTCGTGGGGATCAAGAACCTCTTGGCCTCCCCCCAAGAGCTCACATAACTGATTTCCCTACCATTACACAAAATGGGTAATATAAAATAAATAAGCACTTAACCCCTCAATCCTCCTCTCTTGTGGAATCATAGCCCCCTATAACTCTAGTCCTTGTCCGTCTAGCAACCATCAATGTATTTATTATTAATAATGATCAAAACATTACATTTCCTAGGCACATTGGCCTTTTCATAATTGTTTGGGCACTCTGGCCTCTCAACAATGTAACAATACATTATTTAATATGGGGGATCAAAACCTGGGGTGTTACACATGTTCTCTTATTGTGAAAACTCCCATTCCTTTCTTTCCAATGACTCTATGATATCCTTCTTAGTTGGCCTCCAAAACATCCCCTTAATTATAATTTTCCGGTCCCGACAACATAACCATTTGTTGGTGTTGTGCGCAGGTTGTAAGACCCTAGGTTCGAATTATATTTTACCAACAAAACTGACTAGACACCATCCCTTTCGGCATCACCTGCTTGCACAGATGAAGTCTCACCTGGGGTAGCTATTGGGACTACGAGAACCAAGATTTTGTAGTGTTGAGGGAATGTGAGGCAATCATTCGGCTCATTCTTTCTTATTTTGTCAATGCACATAACTCGGTTCTTATTCAATATTAGCTTACTTATGATTCAAATTCCTATTCTCAATTCAAAAAGATTCAACATGAGATAAAACTAATCTACTATGCAACCATCCATAATCCATAAGCAAAACATATAAAAGACAGACAACACAAGATTTAATATCATCTCTTTAGCATTCCTTTATTGATTCTTCTGATAACATAATGTTACATTCAAAGAACCAATTACATTGGGAAGCCCATCCTTCACAGAACAATCAATAACCCCTCAATACATCTCATAAACTATATCTCAACATGGAACGGGACAAAAAATAACCCAACAGAACTTAATTCAACAGAACATAACACAACATAACATAACTCAACAAAACCCCTAATTTCCCAACCCGTTACATATTTATACAAAAATCTAGGTCTAAAACCCCTAATCTTCTCATCCCAAAAATGCCCCATTACAATGCTTGGCTAGTTTAGTTAACTAGTTGTTCAAATGCTTTATTCCTCTTTTCGATCTACATGCTCCTTTTCTGTTGTTCTTCTATTTCTAGAATGTCGAGTTGTCATCCTTCTGCCATGCTTTATTCTCTCACTCTCTTTCTTTATCCACTATTGGCTTTATTCTTCTATTTGTGCATTATCTTCCTACTGCGCACTTTCCTCCTTCTACGCACTGTCGTCCTGGATGCACCTTAGCTACGCGCTCCCTATCTTTCCTTCTTCTTCCACACACTTTTCCTATATTTAGGATTTTTTTCTCAAAACTGTATCAAAACTGCAAAACTGTTTCCAAAACTCCCTATCCAACAAAGCTTCCAAGGAGGGGAAGAAGAAGTGGAAAGGTAAAGACAAGAAGATGAAAACCACTGTACATCAGTGTAAGGATCCAAACAACCACTGCAAGCATTGAAATATCTATGATCACACTGATTATAAGTGTTGGGAGCTACATCCCAAGTTGAATCCAAGGAACCATAAGAAGGATGTCAAGAAGAAGAACCTACTAGGTAAGGATTCATGCAACTGGGTAGAAAATAGTTGAGATGTGGATGAGAAGATTGTATACACCTTAGTGTAGAAGGAGGTGAATCTAAGTAACATTCATCACAAGGAGAGAAAGAAATGACGAAACTATTCCATATTAATATCAATATAAAAAAGACCAAGATATATGTTCTATTTGATTCTGACTCATAGGCCAATCTCATTGTAGATGATCTGGTCAAAAATCTTGGGTTGGAGGTTCATGATCATATGAGCCCATATCCAATGGGATTGGTGAATAAGGATGCAGATATCAAAGTCACTAAATAGTGTAAGATCATTTTTTCTATAAGTGCAAATTTTATTAATTAAGTGGAATTAAATGTAGTACCCCTTGATGTGTGTGGTGCAGTGTTTGGAATTCACTACATGTATATTTGGGATGCGATATTTATGCAGAGAGAAAACTAGTACCGCTTGATCAACGATGGGAAGTATTTCATCATTAGTGCACACACAAGCAAGTCAAAGATCTCTCTGGTAAGTGTTAACCAAGCCAAAACGTTGATCAATTATAGTAAGAAGTATGTATTTATTTTCTTAAGAGAGAATTAGGTAGGGGATGAATTAGTAAGAGTAAAGGAGTCCCTAGAGGGATGCATAAAAGATCAGAGACAATGATTGGAGGATTTTTTGTAGGTGTACAAAGGAGTTGGTGCACAAGATATAATTATTGCCTAACTCCCCATTACCAAATATTGGGTTGTGTAGAAAGTCTATTTTAGAACTAGACGAAGTGAAGAAATATTTGCATCAACTGCTAGAGAAGGGATTTATTCGACCTTATGGGTCAAATATAATCATAGTACCCAAGAAGGATGGGACTTGGCGAATGTTTATCAACTATAGATATTTGAACAAGATCACACTCAAGAATTGGTACCCTCTACCCAGGATTGATGATTTGTTAGACCAATTGTTGCATGCCAAATACTTCACCAAATTGGATCTCAAATCGGGATACCACTAGGTATGCATTAAATAAGAAGACACCTAGAAGGATACCTTCAAGACAAGGAAAGGTCTGCATGAATGGTTTGTCATTCCTTTTGGTTTTTGTAATGCACCAACTACAATTATGGAAATAATGAATGATGTGTTGCATTCCTATTTAGATTCATTTGTATTAGTGTATTTGGATGACATATTGGTTTATATATCTACCTAGGAGGAGCACATCTCACATTTCATGTAGGTGTTAGAGACTATGAAAAAGTATCAGTTGTTGGAAAACCTAAATAAATGTGAGTTTTCTCAACAATCATTGGTGTATTTGGGGTATGTGGTCGGTGGAGGGGAACTCAATTAAGATCCCACAAATATGGAGGCCATCATGAAGTGGCTAGATCCTACTAATGTCATTAAATTTAGAATATTTTTTAGGGCAACACAATACCAAATGAATTTTGTAGCATTTTTTTAAGTAGTAGATATGCCACTCCATGCCATAATAGCCAATGGTAAGAGTTTCCAGTGGGGAAAGAATCAACAAAATCCTTTCAATGAGTAAAATGAAATATCAATCAAGAAATAGTTCTTGCATATCCTAACTTTCATAATCTTTTCAAAGTGGAGACAAATGCAAGTGGGTATGCTATGGGACCAATTTTGATGCAAGGAGGTAAGCCAATATGCTATCATTCCAAAATGTTTCATGAGGGAGTTTTGAAATATCCTATATATGATAAGGAATTATATGCCCTGGTACAATCTATTAAGAAGTGGAGGTACTATATAATGGGAAAGGAAACCATTATTCACATTGATCACCATCATAGCAGTATTTGTAGGCATAGAGTAATGCTCAACAAACCAAACATTACAAGTGAATGTGGTTTTTGCAATAGTTTCATCTAGTCATCAAGTATGAGAAGGGAAACACTAATATGTTGGTAGACATGCTTTCAAGGCCACCCACATCCAATATTATAGCTTTAGGAATTCTTATGCACATGGAGCCTTTTGCCCATGATGCATACAAAGGGGCATACACAGAAGATGAGGACTTCAAAGAGGTGTTTCAACAAATATAGGGAGAAATTCATGTAGAAGAAGGTGATAGAAAGGATGACTATCATGTTGAGAATGGGTTACTCTACAAGCTAGATAAGCTTTTTGTCCCTAAAGGTGAACGATTGCAACTCATTAGAGAGGCTCACACCTCTAAGGTTGCAGGCATTTTGGTGTTGGGAAGACAATTGATAACTTGAAAAATTATGTGTATTGGCCCATAATGCAATTATATGTAGCTCAATATATTAGAGGATGCATGCTTTGTTGTACCAATAAACCCATAATAGAAATAAAATTCTACACCATCCCTTACCTATACCGACTCGAACTTTGGAAATAATTTCCATGGATTTTTTAGATGGTTTTCCAACAACCAGGAAGGGACATGACTATCTATTTGTGGTACTAATTACCAGGATCAACAAGATGTGTATTCTTATGCCTCGTAAAAACATAATCAAAGGACAAGAAGCAACATGCATGTTCTTTGAATAGGTCTGGGTGCACTTTGGGGTACCAAGGAGCATCATCGCAAACATGGATACCATATTTCTCAGTCAGTGCTTCTTGGACTACACTTTGGGAGAAGATGGGCACGAAGTTGAAGAGATCTACAACATTCCATCCATAGACAGATAGGAAAACATAAGTAGTCAACAAGACATTGGTACATATTTTTAGGGGTTATAATCATAAGCATCCAAATACCTAGGAGGAAAATCTAATCTACATTCAACACTCTTATAATATATTAGTCCATACTTCTACTGATAAGTCCCCTTTTGAAACTTTCTTTATATATTTTCCACCTTCTCCCTTGGATGTTGTCTATGGATAGCAAGGAGCGAGGGAATACATCATGGGAGAAGTATTCAAAGCAAAGATTTTTTTTGAAAATTTTAGGCAGATTAATTTGTAAGTATAGGAGATGATGAAGAAGTCACAGGAAAGGTACACAACCTAACATGATCAACACACACACACACACACACAAAATCATTCAAAGTGGGAGGCATAGTTTTGTTATAGCTGAATAAGGAAAGACTACAAGGTCCTAGTAAGAAGATAAAGGCTCTATTGTATGGCCCTTTTTAGGTATTAATTAAGGTGGGTGATAATTCCTACATACTTAGTCTACCTCCATACATTCACATTTACTTAGTTGTGAATGTGGAGTATCTGAAACTCTATGATCATTCCATGTTGGATTAGGAAATCGAGGAGAAATTCCTACCTACCATAGATGAATTAGCACTAGAAGCTCAAGTAGAGTTGGAAAAAGATACATTTGTGTAGAAGAGGTCCAAAACTACTAGACAAAGGAAACACAACCTTTGGTAGATTGGGTTTAAAGGACAACTTCTAGGCAAGGAAAAATGGTACTCCGAGAAGAAGGTAGAGAAAACATTTCCTCACTCCATTCAGTAAAATATTTTGGGGACCAAAATCCTACCAAAATGGGGAGGTATGATCTAGATTGCATCATTATATAGTTTTTCATCCATCTTGGTACTTTTTGGGTGGAAAAATTGGAGTAATTGGCTTGTAGGGCCCATTTTAGCAGTAGGTCACAATTTGGAGATTTGAGGTTTGAAACCTTCCATAACCATTTTTAGGCACCAAATGGAATTTTTTCGGGTCAAAACTTTGCAATCATATCTCAAAACCCCTTAACGCTATTATACACATTGAAACCTTTCCACCAATGCAAAAATCACCTCAATTGGAGCTCGTATGTGGAAGTTATGCCTCACACAAGTTGACCTACCTTGTTGACCACCATGGTACAAGTGGATGCCACATCATCCCCAATTACTCACACATGTGGGGCTAGTGACATGTGGAATTTCAATAAGATTCTAGAAGGTCAATAACCTTATCACTAATTGAGTGTTAAGGATGCAAAAACCCTAACCCTAGATGGGTATCGAGCTATGTTAAATTTTAGGCTACTAGGAAGAGAAGGGGTTCTATTATTTTATATTGTACTTGTTCCATAGTTGAAAAGAGAATCCAAGCAATGAGATTTGAGTGAATAACAGAGGTAGGAATAAGAGTCTATAGTAGTTATTTAGGCCACAAATTCATATGCAACTCCATAGTGAGTGCCTCTTTCTTCATGTTTGCATTTTCATGGATGAAGAAAAGAGAGCAAAGCATAAGTCTCACCTTCTAGTTGGGTTTTCTCCCGTATCATGTTTCCCAGGATACATATTTTGTTCAATTGTGTGGATGGTGTGTATATTTGTCTATTCTTTCATTTTCGTATTCAATTATTTTCATAAACTTAAGCAATAAGCTAGTAATAATTAATCAGGGATCTAAGGAAATAAATTGCACAATCTAAGATTTCAGAGTATTATAGTATTTGTCATGATGAACCGTTTCATTGGAATATCCATGACGGTTTACAAATATCTTTGAATAGAGGTTGGGAATATGGGATGTTGGAAATTGGTCTCTCCTTCCCCAACAAATTCTCTATCTCTTCAAGTTTTCTTTGAGGACTATCATTCTAGTTAGAGCTGACAAGCTCCTTGAAAGATTGGAACTTGCTTTCTTTTGTTGAAATTAATATCACCATTTTTTGTTGGAGATATTGGATACTTTTGCTTCCAGTATTGCAAAAATATACTTATATTCATCCTTTGTGATTTACCATACTCATTCACAATGGATAGGGTTTGAGAATTCTTTGTTTATGTTGATATCTTGTTCTTGCAATATTCCACAAAAATCCCAAAGAATAATAAATTGACATTAATACGATATGTAAACTTTTGTGGAAATTACACTAGACCATTCATCCCAACATATATTAAATTCTACTACAAAATACAATGATATTATACTCTATAATGCATCATTTTCTTATGACTAGATTGTAATATTATAAGCATATCACTCAAACTATTGAAATAAATAAAGAATACTAGAGAAACACTATAGTATAAAAACAAACACACCATCAACACAATGAACACAATGTATTATGTGAAACTTGATGTGGGAAAAGCCAACAACAAGAAGAGGGTTGTGCCTTGCTCTTTTCTTCTCAGTAATAAAATCTAAGATACAAATAAATATGGACTCACAATATAGTTACATCAAACACCGTGACATATGAATAGCTATTCATAGGGTTTTATTCATTTGTTCTTCTAATAATCCCACTCCTTTTCTCCTCTTATATTTGGAACAAAATATCATTATAATAGGAATGGAACCCATTCCTTTTCTTGTGACTTAATTTTCAACATGTATTGATATTGTTCTATGGCGAGGGTCAAAAATTTTTCATGCCCTAAATGCCAATTAGGGTTATGGATTTTGAATATCTAAAACTCTTCTTGGAAGTTCACATGTGACTAGTTGCACATGTTTGAGTAATGAAGATTGATGTGGTATCCACTTGGTATAGTGGTCGTCAAACCATAGGTCAACTTGTGAGAGACATAACTTCCTCCAAATGATGTGATCTTTGAACCATTGGAAATATTTGATGAGTAGAAAAAGATTAGAGGGATGGGAAATTTACTTGCAAATTTTTGACACCAAAGAAACCATTTAATGCTCAAAGGAAGCTCCAAGTTTTTATCAATGTGAATCACCAAAATATGAACTACCCCTAAATTGGACTTGAAAATGCTATGGATACACAATGGAGATACAAGCTTGTGTGATTGTTGGATAGGGACCCTTACATAATAATTGAAGATGCAAATTATGGGATATAGTGCATAGAATGTAACTATGTGATGGTAAGGGTAAAGTACTACAAGGAAGAGAAATCAAATGCATGTGTTATAGAGAGGTGTTTGTAGGTATATGCTATCTTGAAAGGTGAATGTTCGAATAAGTCCAATAGGGAAAGTGAAATCCTAGAGTTAATATATTTGTTGGGGTATATTGAATGCTTGTTATATAGTTGTGACACTCATCTATGGAGTGATATTAATGGTGAAAATAGTATATGTTTGTAATACATAGAAAGACATGCATACCCTTTAGTTAATTGTTTAGTTTTATTGTTGTGGTTTGGATTCTAGTAGTATGTGCATTTTAGGTTGAGAGGGACTAGCCTAGCTATGCTCGGTAGTATTGTGGGCTTGGTTGCCAATTTGTTTATAAGGAGGACTTCATGGAGTGGCACTGAACCTAGGTGCAATATTCCATATATAATATAGTATGCAAAACACAAATATTTAGCAAGCAATGATAGAACAACAATGCTATATCCAGAACAATATCAAAATAATACCAGAATAACACCAGAAAGAGCACCTTTATTAATGATAGCAATGTTCACTTGCTTATTCGAGGGGGAAACTGATCTAGATTTATGAGTGGAATGAAATGAATAACATAATGAATACAATATCACAGAGATACAGAGAACACCAACATATATCTAGTGAACAATAACTTCTATTGAATAAATAAAATAGGTTGAAACTGTAAAACTATAGAATTGAAAACAACTTGCTCAAATGGTGGTAGATATCTTTGAGAAGATATGTGGCTGTTACGCACATATTTATGAGAAAAACGATTACAGTGAAGCTAAAAAGGATTTTTTAACATTATTCATGAATTCCAAAACCCTACACATCCAAAAACCTAACCCTAGGAGATGAAACACCAAAAGTTATGTGGGCCCTGATGGGTAAGTTGGTACCTCAACTTCTCGGGGTCGTAAATTTTGCATACGACCTCCGTTTTAGGCGTGTGGTAGCCCATTGGAAAGGCATTTTCGAGAAATACACATTATTCCATCAAACTTTGATTCTGTCTACAGTTTGACTATGGCAAGCCAAATAAACACTATTTAGGGCCCCAAAACGGCCCTGGAAGTACAAAACGATGTACTGACATGAAAAATTCCAAAATAAGCCAGTTGGAATAGGTGGACAACCACCAAAATCCACTTGGATGTTGTGTAGGAATTTAGGATATCCTTGGAAGTGCATAGACAACAATTACAAATAAATTTCATCATTACAGAGAAACATGCTGAACTAGAAAATGTCAAGAGGAGCCAATTGGAATAGGTGGGTGGCCACCAATATACACCTAGATCGACAACCTCCAACAGAGCAAATATATTTTAGAATAATATCCAAGACAAAAATATCCAATTACTCCTACTCTTATTTATAATAATTCTACCTTCTAAGGAAACTTCTAGAGGAAGATCTTTCTAGAAGGGGAAGCTTCTATTAGGTTTTCTTACACTGACTTATTCTCCTTTATTGATTAGGCCTTATTAACTAATGTTGGCATTTATTACATAGAAAACATATCCTACTAACTAATGACCCATGGAGAGGGGTTAGGATCAGATCCTAACATTCCCCCCCCCTTCAAAAGCAACCTTGTCCTCAAGGCTGCAGGTGTGAAAACTATTGGAGTATGGCCGTTGGTTCCCAAGTCGCATCCTCTGGTGATGTGTCCTTTCACTTGATAAACACTTCCTTGATAGTTCTGCCACACATATGACGTTCATGGTGATTGAGGATTGCTTCTGGTTGGAGCCAAAGGGAGCCTTCTTCATCTAATTCCAGAAGGATGGTTTGGACCATGCAATTCTATCCCACCACTTTCTTCGGACATGAAACATGGAACACTGGATGGATTTTGGAAGTTGCAGGAAGGGCCAATTTGTAGGCCATTGAACCAATACACTTGATGATATGGTAGGGCCCATAAAACTTTGGTGCCAACTTGTGATGTCCCTGGGATTTGAGAGATGTTTTCTTGTAAGATTGGAGCTGCAGAAACACCTGATCACCTTCTTGAAAAACCCTTTCTGAATGAGGCTCATCTGCCTATTGCTTCATGCAAGTTTGGGCCATGTGGAGGTTATCTTTAAGAGCCGTTAGGGTGTCTGTGCAACCTTGTAGCATTGTATCAATATATTGGACCTTTTATGTGCGTGGAAGATAGGTAGTCACTGTAGGTGGGCATTGGCCATATGCTACTTCATATGGGGTCATTTTAGTGGTCATATGATAGGAAGTATTGTACCACCATTCTGCCAAGGGGAGCCATTACACCCACTGGTGTTGTTTGTCTGAAGCAAAACACCGCAAGTAGGTTTCTAAACATTTTTGACCACTTTTGTTTGGCCGTCAGACCGGGAGTGATAGGTTGTGCTCATGTTCATTTGGGTTCCCTGCAATTTAAACAACTGTTGCCAAAATTTGCTGGTGACAGTTGGGTCACGATCAGATACAATAGAGGTGGGCATACCATGTAACTTGAAAATATGATCAAGGAAAACTTGTGCTACTAGTGTCGGTGTGAAAGGGTGGGGTAATGCATAAAAATGAGCATACTTGGAGAGGCGATCAACCACCACCATGATGACGGAATTGTTCCTAGATTTTGGAAGGCCCACTATAAAATCCATGGAGATTTTTTTCCACATAGAAGCTTGAATGGGGAGGGGTTGTAGGGCACCTGAAGACTTGATAGTTTCACCTTTATTACGTTGGCACACCTCACATTCTGTGACAAAGTGAAGGATATCCTTCTTCATGCCTGCCCAAAAAAAGAACGACAGACATGAGCATATGTCTTTTGGAACCATGAGTGACTTGGAATAAATGATGAGTGAAACTCATTTAAGAGCCTCGTCTTGAGTGCTGAAGAGGGTGATAGGACCAGGTGATCCTTATATATGAGAATATTGTCCTGCCAAGTGTAGCCGGTGGGAGGATTAGGGTCCTCCTGAAGGCGCTAAATTAACTTGGAGATAGTCAGGTGTGTTATCCACTCTTGACATACTTCTTCAATCCAACCAGGGACCATTAAGGATAAGGAAAAGAGGGATCCTTCCTCCTCATGTTGTCTTGAAAACACATCGACTACTATACTATATTTTCCCTTTTTGTATATGATTTCATAATCATAACCCAACATTTTGGTCAACCAGTTATTTTGTTTTGGGGAGGATAGTCATTTCTCCAAAACATATTTCAAAATATGGTGATTTGTTTTGATTTGAAAATGATGTCCCAAGAGGTATGGCCGCCATGTATGCACCGCATGGAGAATGGCCATCATTTTTTTTTCATACTTAGATCTGCCCAGATTGCAACCACTCAACGCTTGGCTAGTAAAGTCAAAGGGTTGACCATCTTGTGTGAGCACTGCGCCTATACTAGTGCCAGAAGCATCTAACTCCATCACAAAGGTTTTGTTGAAGTCAGGAGATGCTAGGACAGGAGTAGTGCACATGGCCCTCTTTAACTATGTGAAGGATTTCTCAACAACATGTGTCCAATGAAATGCATTCTTCTTAAGGAGGTCGGTCAAGGGATTATCAATTTTTCCATAATGGTGGACAAATTTCCTATAATATCCTATGAGACCAAGAAAACCCCTTAGGAGTTTTAAGTTCATGGGTCACATCCACTCCTACATAGCTTGTATCTTTTTGAGGTTCAGTTTTACCCCTTCATGACCGACAATGTGTCCCAAGTATTCCACTTCGCTGGATCCAAATGAACATTTGGTCTTTTTGATAAACAATTGGTTTTCCTGCAACACGTGAAGGACTTTGTCCACATAAAGAAGGCGGCTATCCCAAGTGTGGCTGTAAATGAGGGTGTCATCAAAGAAAACCAAGACAAACTTCCAAAGGTAAGGTTTCAATAGTTTATTCATGAGACTTTGAAAGGTGGATGGGGCATTGCAAAGGCCAAAAGGCATGACCAAGAATTCATAATGCCTTTCATGAGTTATGAAAGAAGTCTTCAAAATATCTACCTCCTTCATCCGGATCTGGTGATAGTCGGAGTGAAGGTCTAATTTGGTGAATACACATGCACCTTGGAGTTCATCCAACAGATCATCAATGATAGACATGCCTACAACCAGGTAGTAGGATAATGCATGTTCACATGAGCTCGAATGGCTTCCTTTAAGCCACTGATAAAACATTCAACGTAAAATTCATCAAATAATCCCTCAGTCCTGATAACCAATTGTTTAAATGTCATGATGAAATCTGTGATTGATCCATTTTGTCGCAGCTTGGTGAGCCTACCCAAAAAATGTGAGTCCCTATCAAAACGAGCACAAACTACTTTAGTGAACATGTTCCAAGTGGTTATTCTTGGATAACATTTCTTATGCTAGTGCCACGATTGCCTCTGTTCTTGATCTAGGTACAAAACCCATACATGGAGTTTAGTCTCATCATCCCAAATATTATGGAGGGAGAAGTATTGTTCCATTTGAGAGACCCACCCTGTTGGGTTGGATCCATCAAATTTATGCATGTCAACTTTGGGCACCTTATTCCAAGAGTGTGGAGAACCCCAAGGGGAGCGGGACAAACAAGTATGATTATAATGGGAATGCTGAGGGTCCTCTGCATTGGGATCTACTTGCTTACCTTTTGTGAATTGCTGCATGGATTCATGGATGGCTATGTGGATTTCTGCTTGGAGGGACTCTTTGACTTCGTCTCTTATGGTAGTGGTGACAGATTCCATTTTCATTTCTAAGATGGACAACCTAGTCTCCCAGTATTCTTGGGTCTGAGCTCTGGTGGTTGGCATGGTAGCAGCTTAGGTAGTGGATGAGGTATTGGGATGAAAATTGGGGCCACAAAATGTTAGATGTATTGGGGTGATCAGGACAAAGAGAGGAGTCCAATGGGATATGTGTCAAATAAGGGTGTCTCGTAAAGGGGTGGGACCACAGGAAAAAAATGATTAAAATTGAAGGGTACCACTGTGATCAGAATGAAAAGAGGAATGCAATGGAGTAGGTTACAAATAAGGGTGCTAACGAGCCCCATATTTTTTTTTTAACTCCTACGGAGTTATACTCCGTCTTGAATACTTTTGAAGTGGAAGAATTCCCAAATTCTCAATAATAAAAAATGTCGGCAAGGAGTGTTTCTGCAGCGAAAAAATGTGATAGGGGCCAATTTTCAATGCAATAGATCAGTTGTATTTAATTAATACAATACCTAGAACATAGTTAATTAAAACTAAGATAAAAACATTAAATTAATAATAATTTAGAATAAATCCTAAACCTAAAATAACCAAAATAGGAAACACTAAAAAAATTTAAATACAAAGAATTAATTTTATTAAATATTTTTTACCAAAAACTTAGCCGACACCTAGGTTTCCCCTCACTTCCAATATTTAATACCAGCTCTTCTGATGCAGGAGCATCTCTCCACATCAGCCAACCAGCCATCCAGCCACACCAACGAGTTCAAATCGCGCATTTAATGGAGGCACAACCTCATTTTCAAATTTGAATTTAATGTAATTGAAATGTTCTAGGCTGGTGAGCCATGGAAGCCATGCCTTTGTGCATGCATTAGATAGGATCGGATTTAATGCTAGATCTGCTGAGATCTAGATCCAGGTGCTGGACTAGACAACCATTGAATGAAATTTATTAGAGTAGGTGAACCTGGAGGGAAGCGATTGATGAGCCCTCAGGTAAAAGAGATTTCTAGATCTCATTTTGAGTGAGAGAGAGAGATAGAGAATAGAATAGTTGTATGAGAGAGCCAGAGAGAGCTCGAGGAACACCATTGTAAAATACAGGCATGTTGCCATTGTTAATATAACATAGCAATTTTTCCTACATTATTCTGTCTTATATGCATGTCTGTGTGTGTTCCATATATATGCTGTGAATGTATACTGTAGCTGTGCATTCTGCAGGAGTTCGTTTGATTCAGGTTGGAGGTCTTTGAGGCTTCATACCAGGAGGGTGTGACAGAATGCTGAGGGTTCTGAGAGCCGGTGCACTGAGGATGCACTTCTGAACTCTGAGGAGTCAGACAAAGACATGCTGAGGCATAGGACTGGAATCGACAACTCAGGAAGAAGACCTTTGAGGTTGCTGAACACCTCAAGAGGCAAGGCTGTGTAGCTGAAACACAGTTGCAGACAGAACTTGCTGAAAGTTCTGTAGAGCTCTGCCAAGTGGGCATTGAGCACAAGTGCAAGGAATGCACAGAGAAGAACTCCATTGTGAGTTCAGACAGGAAGACCAAAATCGCTGAGGGTTTTGTAGAGCTCTGCCAGGAGGGCATTGAGCGGGTGCAAAGGGTGCACAGAGGGAACCCAGAATTGTTGAACGTTCTGTGGGAGAAGATACTCCGCCAGGAGGGCGTCGAGAAGGTGTGCAGATAGGCACAAAAGGTGAAGAGAACTCTTTGAGTTCTGGAGCTGAAAGAAGAGTCCATTGAGGGACCTTTACTGGGTTGTTGAATACCCAGAGAGACTCAGCAAGAGGTCGCTGGAGCAAATAGTCATCCAAGAGGCGTTGATTCTCCATCTGTGGGAGAAGGAAGGAAGACAAAATCCCTCAATGGGTCTGAGCATTCATGGGAAGCTCAGGAGAGACAACACTGTAGGTGCGCAAAGACTCCGCAGAGACACAAGAGTCAAAGAATCCTCAGAGGGTTTGGAAGAAGGAGAAAGCTCAGGAAGGGCAGCGTTGTATACGCGCAGCGAGACTCAATTTCAAGGAGCTCGTAGAGGGAACAGGCAAAGGTCAAGGCCTTTGGAAATTCGAATTTCTTCCAAGTCTGGGAAGAAGGCGCGAAGGAGCTCAGGGAGGAGCAGCGACAGCCGCAAGATCGGCAGGAAGACAGATTTGGACCGTTGGTCTCACACGTCTAGGAAGGTGCACAGGAGAGCGCACAGGACAGATGATCTGAGCCATCAGATTTGGAGAAGAAATCTCGTCAGCTGTTGGATCGGGAGAAGTTGCACGGAGATTAGCCTCCGGAGGAGGAGCGCACGAGGAGGAATCACCAGAGCTGTCAGATTGGAAGCAGACACCCGACAGCCGTCGGATCTGCGGAAGTTACACGGAGGTTAAGTCCTCGTGGATAGGAGGAGCCACAACAGGTGGGAATGACGACGAGGATCTGGACCGTTCGTTTGGGAGCGGACACGTGTCACGATATTATCCACATCGGGATCTCGTGCACTGGAGGTTGGGAGAGGAAGGCATTCAACTCATGAGTAGCGAGGAGGCGAGAGCTACGTATTGTGGGGCCTAGATGACGTCATCTCGGGATATCGACACTCGAGAATGGTGTGGGGCCACAGGAGTCGACAAGCAGACAGGTGGCACCTCGCATCTCGAGAGCTCGTAAGTGGAAGGGTTGAGAATTTGGTGTCAAGGGTCGCGAGGCGCGAAGCGGGGAAGTGGTGAGAAGATTAGAGCCATCCATTTGAGGGAGACAGGTGGCAGAGATCGGTGATCTCGCGAACTCGGGAGTTCGCAGGTTGAAAGCCCAAGTGTTGGGTGCTCTAAGTCACGAGTGGAAAAGTGGCGAGAAGACAGGAGCCGTCCATCTGAGAGGACAGGTGGCAGAGATCAAGAGATCTCGCGAACTCGGGGTTCGCATGTTGAAGGCCCAAGTATTGGGTGTCCAAAGTCACGAGGCGCGAGGACGCGAAGCGACGAAGGAGCGAGAGGATCGGGACCGTCCATTTAAGAGGACGTGTGTCGAAGATCTAAGGATCTCGCGAACTCGGAAGTTCGCAGGGTAAAGGTCCAAGCATTTGGTACTCAGAGTCACGAGGACGCGAGGCATGAGAGGGAGGATAGCCGTTGGATCCGGATCGCGGGAGGACCGTTGGATCCGCACATGGGATCATGCATCGGAGTCTCGCGAGAAAAGACTCGAGAGTTTGGCCCCGAGGATCGTGATATTGCGAGAAGCAAGATTCCGACCGTTGGAGGACAGGTGGCCATAACAAAGCGGCGAGTGGAATACAGGTGGCACGAAGACCTCGGGATCTCGTCGTGAGGAGTCCCGAGATATTGGCATTAGGATTCGCGAGTTGCGAAGGTCCGAAGTCTCGGCGAGACAAGGGGCCGTTGAAAAGTCAACTCTTGTGCGCCTCGGCACTTCGGCACATCGGGTGTCGAGAGTTGGAAAATCGAGGGTTCGATATAGCGAGTCGCGAGGCCGCGAGGGAGGTAAGGCCACAGACACGGGAGTAGTGGTCATATGGTGGAAGCTTATCCAGGAGGGCTAGCACATAGGAGCCGAGAGCTCATCGGTGATCGGGGATTCACGAGGACAGTGGTTTGTGGCAACGGAAAGTCCGAAATCCTGAAACCTCGATAGTGAGTCGGGGATAACTACGGCTAAGTGCAGAAGCCGAGACAGGTGAAGAAAAGACCTGTGGACTGGGTCAGGAACCTACATAGTGATTCCTGAGGGAATCCAAAGAGCTAATTCGGCTCAGCAGGAAGAGAATTAGAACGATCCTGTGAGCGGGAGAGCGCGACGGGGGTACGATCGCGTCTCGCCTGCGTCAGGTGGTATCAGAGCTAGTTCTTGCTTGTATATTTCAGGCAGGAAGAGAGGCAGAAAAGAAAAACACTCTGATACACATCAAGTGGTATCAGAGCGGGAACTTTATCTGCATATTTCAGGTGAAGAGAGAGGGGAGAGAAGAAGGAAGAAGACAAAGCGCTGGAGGACTCTGTAATGATTGTTTGCAGGTAGGCAACGATCAAGGAGACAGTCAGCAAGACTGTAGGATGAAGCTGGAACACTCAGAGATGTGGAGTGACAGCAACAGATCTGTCAAGGGGGCAGATAGACATAGTAAGATGGCTACTGAAGGCCATAGGAAGAAAAGCAAGGCAGAAAAGCTTGCAGAGGAAGCAGAAATGGATAGAGAGCTCTATGAATTAAAGGCAGACATAGAGGAGTTCGAACTGTGGATGCGGCAGGATAGGAGGAGACGACGGATGCGCGAATTGCCCATGCAGAAGCCGAAGGCAAAATGGCCAGTCAGGGAGCTGATGGTCAAAAGACAGCACAGGCTGTTGAGAAAATGGTTGAGCGATGCTGAGAACCTCAAGGCCACAGAAGAAAAGATGATTTGTCACTATTGGCCAGAGACTGGGAAAAGTCTCGATGATTGGGATGATGAAGAAGATAAATTGGGATCGTCTGAGGATCTCATAGACTGCCAGGAGAGCAGTGGAAGGTTTCCCAATTTCCAGATGGGCAAGGGAACAGAGATGAGATCAACTGATGATCTCAAGAACTACCAGGAGGGTAGAGAAGAAGAAGTTCCAGTTTTCCAGGAGGGCAACGAGTTGAGATCAGCTGAGGATATCACAGACTGTCAGAAGGACATCCAAGGAAATTCGCATTGCCAGCTGGGCAATGATCAGAGATCACTGCGGGATCTTGAAGACTGCCAGGAGGGCAGCGGAAGCATCGAAGATTGCCAGGGAAGCAGCGGAAGCATATTGAACTTCCAGGTGGGCAGAGATGAAAATGCGAGGCCATCTGAAGGTCTCATGGGCTCGATGGAGAGTTCAATTCAGCAAGGAGTGCAGATGAAGATGGGATCGGTTGTTCTCATGGTCTGCCAGGGAAGCAGCAGCGGAAGCATCCCATATTGCCAGGTGGGCAGGGATGAGCAGATGAGACTATCTGTGGGTCTCAGAAACTCAGAAGTGAGTTGGAATCAGCCAGAGGAGCTGACAGAGCAGATGAGCTCGCAAGGAGATCAACAGATGCAGCTGACAGAGGAGGGTTTGAGCCATGTGATGATTGGGGGAATTTCAATATTCCTACCATTTGCCCTAGAGGAGGCAGAAAATTCTGTTGCAGATGATGCAGCAACAGCAGAGGAACAGTCACAACTGATGATGACTGTCGAAGAAGAAGAATTGGTGCAGATGGTGCAGACTGCCCAAGCAGAAGAAAGAAAAGAGAAGGAGCGTTATGAGGAATGACTCGATGATTTCAGCTCGGGAGTTGAAAGAGAAGAAGCTGTAGCACTAGAGCTGACAGCAGAAGAAGAAGCAGAAGCAGAAGGAGAGAGTGAGCATTCCGAGGAATGGCTCAACACATTCAACACTGAAGCTGAAGAGGCTGCAACAGGGGAGTTTGCAGCAGAAGATGAAGAAGATGAGCATTCTGAGGAATGGCTCATTACTTTTAGCTAAGAAGCTAAAAGAGCTATAGCATTGGAGCTGACAGCCGAAGGAACAGAAAAGGATGGTGAGCATTCTGAGGAATGGCTCGATATTTTCAGCCATGAAGTTGAATAGAATGCAACAGAGGAGGTTGCAGAAGTAGAAGAGGAAGAGACATATAGCATATGCTTTGCTGATCTATGGGATCAGATTGAAGCCCTAGAGGAAAGGGTAAAAGTGCAGGGAAGGCACATCCAACAGGTGAAGTTGGAAACAGATGAAGATGGCATGGGAGATCATAGTGATCTGCCCAATGGCCAAAAATTTTTGCAGCTGAGGAGACTGCAACAACAGAGCCAGCCAAGGGAGCAGCTGGACGAAGTGATCGAGGAAATCATGGAGCTGATGTTGAGGTCAGCGCAGACTACCAGCGAAGAGAAGCTGGGTAGAGAAGAAGTAGCAGCAACAGCGAAGCAGAAGCAACAGCAAAATGGAGCAGATGGAAAACTCCAAAGACTTATTTGGGATCCAGGAGGATTTCCAACAGCTTATAGGGGAAGCTCATGAGCAGGAGCTCATGATTTTTGCAGCTGTGGAGTATGATGCAGGAGCATCTCTCCACATTAGCCAGCCAGCCAGCCAGCCACGCCAACGAGTTTAAATAGCGCATTTAATGGAGGCGCAACCTCATTTTCAAATTTGAATTTAATGTAATTGAAATGTTCTAGGCTGGTGAGCCATGGAAGCCATGCCTTTGTGCAGGCATTAGATAGGATCGACTTTAATGCTAGATCGACTGAGATCTAGATCCAGGTGCTGGACTAGACAACCATTGAATGTAATTTATTAGAGTAGGTGAACCTGGAGGGAAGCGATCGATGAGCCCTCACGTAAAAGAGATTTCTAGATCTCATTTTGAGTGAGAGAGAGAGCTAGAGAATAGAATATTTGTATGAGAGAGCCAGAGAGAGCTCGAGGAACACCATTGTAAAATACAGGCATGTTGCCATTGTTAATATAACAAAGCAGTTTTTCCTGCATTATTCTGTCTTATATACATGTTTGTGTGTGTTCCATATATATGCTGTGAATGTATACTGTAGTTGTGCATTTTGCAGGAGTTCGTTTGATTCAGGTTGGAGGTCTTTGAGGCTTCATACCAGGAGGGTGTGATAGAACGCTGAGGGTTCTGAGAGCCGGTGCACTGAGGATGCACTTCTGAACTCTGAGGAGTCAGACAAAGACATGCTGAGGCATAGGACTGGAATTGACAACTCAGGAAGAAGACCTTTGAGGTTGTTGAACACCTCAAGAGGCAAGGCTGTGTAGCTGAAACACAGTTGCAGACAGAACTTGCTGAAAGTTCTGTAGAGCTTTGCCAAGTGGGCATTGAGCACAAGTGCAAGGAATGCACAGAGAAGAACTCCATTGTGAGTTCAGACAGGAAGACCAGAATCGCTGAGGATTCTATAGAGCTCTGCCAGGATGGCATTGAGCGGGTGCAAAGGGTGCACAGAGGGAACCTAGAACTGTTGAACGTTCTGTGGGAGAAGATACTCCACCAGGAGGGCGTCGAGAAGGTGTGCAGATAGGCACAGAAGGTGAAGAGAACTCTTTGAGTTCTGGAGCTGAAAGAAGAGTCCGCTGAGGGACCTTTACTGGGTTGCTGAATACCCAGAGAGACTCAACAAGAGGTCGCTGGAGCAAATAGTCAGCCAAGAGGCGTTGATTCTCCATCTGTGGGAGAAGGAAGGAAGACAAAATCCCTCAAGGGGTCTGAGCGTTCGTGGGAAGATCAGGAGAGACAACACTGTAGGTGCGCAAAGACTCCGTAGAGACACAGGAGTCAAAGAATCCTCAGAGGGTTCGGAAGAAGGAGAAATCTCAAGAAGGGCAGTGTTGTATACGCGCAACGAGACTCAAGTTCGAGGAGCTCGCAGAGGGAACAGGAAAAGGTCAAGGCCTTTGGAAATTCGAATTTCTTCCAAGTCTAGGAAGAAGGCACGAAGGAGCTCAGGGAGGAGCAGCGACAGCCGCAAGATCGACAGGAAGACAGATATGGACCATTGGTCTCACACGTCTAGGAAGGTGCACAGGAGAGCGCAGAGGACAGATGATCTGAGCCATCAGATCTGGAGAAGAAATCCCGTCAGCCGTTGGATCGGGAGAAGTTGCGCGGAGATTAGCCTCCGGAGGAGGAGCGCACGAGGAGGAATCACTAGAGCTGTCAGATTGGAAGCAGACACCCGACAGCCGTCGGATCTGCGGAAGTTACACGGAGGTTAAGTCCTCGTGGATAGGAGGAGCCACAACAGGTGGGAACGGCGATGAGGATCTGGACCGTTTGTTTGGGAGCGGACACGTGTCACGAGATTACCCACATCGGGATCTCGGGAACTGGAGGTTGGGAGAGGAAGGCATTCAACTCACGAGTAGCAAGGAGGCGATAGCTCCGTGTTGTGGGGCCTAACTGACGTCATCTCGGGATATCGACACTCGAGAACGGTGTGGGGCCACAGGAGTCGGCAAGCGGACAGGTGGCACCTCGCATCTCGGGAGCTCGTAAGTGGAAGGGTTGAGAATTTGGTGTCAAGGGTCGCGAGGCGCGAGGTCGCGAAGCGGCGAAGTGGCAAGAAGATCAGAGCCGTCCATTTGAGGGAGACATGTGGCAGATATCGGTGATCTCGTGAACTCGGGAGTTCGTAGGTTGAAAGCCCAAGTGTTGGGTGCTCTAAGTCACGAGTGGCGAAGTGGCGAGAAGACAGGAGCCGTCCATCTAAGAGGACAGGTGGTAGAGATCAAGAGATCTCGCGAACTCGGGGTTCGCATGTTGAAGGCCCAAGTATTGGGTGTCCAAAGTCGCGAGGCGCGAGGACGCGAAGCGGCGAAGGAGCAAGAGGATCGGGACCGTCCATTTAAGAGGACGCGTGTCGGAGATCTAAGGATCTCGCGAACTCAGAAGTTCGCAGGGTAAAGGTCCAAGCATTTGGTACTCAGAGTCACGAGGATGTGAGGCGCGAGAGGGAGGATAACCGTTGGATTCGGATCGCGGGAGGACCGTTGGATCCGCACGTGGGATCGTGCATCGGAGTCTCACGAGAAAAGACTCGAGAGTTTGGTCGCGATGATCGTGATATTGCGAGAAGCGAGATTCCGACCGTTGGAGGACAGGTGGCCATAACAAAGCAGCGAGTGGAATACAGGTGGCACAAAGACCTCGGGATCTCGTCGTGAGGAGTCCCGAGATATTGGCATTAGGATTCGCAAGTTGCGAAGGTCCGAAGTCTCGACGAGACAAGGGGTCGTTGAAAAGTCAACTCTCGTGCGCCTCGACACTTCGGCACATCGGGTGTCAAGAGTTGGAAAATCGTGGGTTCGATATAGCGAGTCGCGAGGCCGCGAGGGAGGTAAGGCCACGGAAACGGGAGTAGTGGTCATATGGTGGAAGCTTAGCCAGGAGGGCTAGCGCATAGGAGCCGAGAGCTCATCGGTGATCGGGGATTCACGAGGACAGTGGTTTGTGGCAGCGGATAGTCCGAAATCCCGAAACCCCGATAGTGAGTCGGGGATAACTACGGCTAAGTGCAGAAGTTGAGACAGGTGAAGAAAAGACCTGTGGACTGGGTCAGGAACCTGCATAGTGATTCTCGAGGGAATCCAAAGAGGCAATTTGGCTCAACAGGAAGAGAATTAGAACGATCCTGTGAGCGGGAGAACGCGACGGGGGTACGGTCGCGTCTCGCCTGCGTCATCTTCCCATCATTTTAACCCAGGCTCATTGTCCTGAAGATGGATCCTGATTTGGTTCCAAAACGTCGATAGTCTATTGACAAAACTGTGGCTAGTCCGATCAACATTGAAAACCCCAACCACAAAAATCTCATTAATCAGATCAGTTGTTGTTGTCCCAAGGTTTAGGGTTTGCAAGGTGTCTACAGTCAAGGGTTTTCACTGTTCTATAACTCTCTTATATACGTGCAAGGTCCAACAATAGTACTCGACCCAATATCTCAGGGCACCAACTAAGGAGGATAGACTCTACCCTTAGCCGTACTACCTGACTACCCAGGTACTATATAGTCTCTTCCCGAGTGATTTTCTCAGTGACACTATAACAATCAAGCGACCGATGGATTTATCTATAGAGGGATTCATGATTCCTAGGCTGATTCATATACAGATGTTGTTTGATGCATTATCACTGGAAGGGGTATCAATAGGGGTTACAAGTGTGGCCGACAAGTGTGCGCTTAAGAATCACTTGTATTTCCTGTGTGTATTACTCCATGACCGCAGGTTTATGCGCATAACAACATATCGTTGTAGCTTAAATATGCCAGAATACGTCTCTACCCTAAAAAAATTTACCCCACAAGTCTTTCCCGGGAAAGAGCTCTGATACCACTTGCAATATTCTAGATATAATATAGTATGCAGATTATAAATATTTAGAAAGAAATGGTAGAACAACAATGATATATCTAGAATAATATCAGAATAATACCAACATAACACCAAAAAGAGCAACTTTATCAATGATAACAATGTTCACTTGTCTCTTCGAGGGGAAAACTTCTAGCAGAGCAGAGCTCTTTTACAATAATCTCCAAGACAAAAATATCCAATGCCTCCTACTCTTATTTATACTAATTCTACCTTCTAAGGAAACTTCTAGAGGAAGATCTTTCTAGAAGTAGAAGCTTCTATTAGGTCTTCTTAAATTGACTAATTCTCCTTTATTTATTAGGCCTTATTAACTAATGTCGACCTTTATTACATAGAGAACATATCCTACTAACTAATGACCCATGGAGAGGGGTTAGGATTGAATCCTAACACAAGGGAACTTGAGGTATCGATGCCAATAACAATGTTTATTGTTTTGTAGACCTATCAGAGGAGGTAATCCACCTATGATAGAGATGTAAACAATTGAGGGACTAGACCGTATTATGTTGGCATCAAAAGTGGATCATTTATTGCTTACAGACTTTGGGTGATGTGTTGGGGTTAGAAACTTATACATGAGTTGTTGTTATTGAAATAATAGACAATGATAATGAAATGATTTTAATACTTGGAGAATAAAGTATGTGATACAAGAAGAACCCTATTGGACTAAATGAAGACTACACAAAGAAGAGGTTATAGAACAAATTATCATTATATTCGAGTGTTGAATAAATCTCACTTATTGTATTGTTATCATGTAAATTGTAAAAAGTGATGTATGTGTTCCTAAAGTGTCTACATATATGTTTGAGGTTTATGATTTCTCTATGTGTATACAATCATTCCCTTCATCATATACTATATACAAGCATTACATTATCTTTGCCTCTGACACTTGCCATAATTCCATTTCATTTTACCTTGGCTCCACTCTTGGCTCTGTAAAAAACCAAAACAATTAGTCATAGGTTCTGTATGTAAATTGTAATGACATTGTGAGTTTATTATTAATATTAATTACAAATGAGTTATTGAATGCTGATTTTGAAGAGCAAACAATAGACATTGACCAAACCCGGAAATGAAGTCATCTCTCTTTTTTCATGTTCACATATTCCATCTCACTAATAATATTTAACATGTTGATTCATAGTTATTTTATTGCATTCATAAGGCTATGTGTTTGGATGTTAAAATTCATGACATGGTTAAAGTTTTGGTATCTAATATGATTATTATCTCATCACATTGGTGGGTCTCTTAGCCACTTTGTATGTAATTCTTCACATCCCCACTAATACAACGAACAATGAAAAAAAAACACATAACTAAGAATTGAATGTAAATATCTCAACAATCCAACATTCTTGTACAAGTTTGGTCTAGCTCATCATAAAGATAATGCATAGTTTTTCTTTGTTTAAAAAAAATTATTTAATGATTATGTTTGGGATTCTAAACTCTATTAAGCTTGGTTAAAGTTTCTAACTTGTATGTTCTTGATTAAGTTTACATATTAACTTGCACAAAATGAACCTTGTCAACATCACAAAACCTAAAATTGGGATAATAACAATGAGAATTTTGTTCATTCAATTTATAACAATATCAAATCCTCACTCTGTTCTTCAAAATGATAATTCCCTTTTTCCTGATTCCATGCATCTTTATCTATTACATTTTTTTCACTTTTTTCTTCTTGTTTGATCTGGATTGGATCATTATATTATTTGTCATCTATATAGATACTTTCAGAGTGGAAAAAATTGGAGGAATTTGATTGCAGGTTCATTTTAGTGGCAGGTCCCAATTTGGAAAATTGGGATCAAGAACCTTCCAGAGCCATTTTGAGGCATTAAACAATGTTTTTTGGGGTTCTACTATTTAAAACTTATTCACACCTGCTTGACAATATTTTACACTCCGAGACCTTTCCAACAGTGCAGACTGTGCATCAATTGAAGTTCATATGAAAAAGTTATGCCCCCTGCAAGTTGACCTACCATGTTAACCACCATGGTACAAGAGGATGCCACGTCAATCCCTGTTACTCATGCATATGGGGCTAGCCACATATGAAATTTCAAGAAGATTATAGAAGGTCCAAAACCCTATCACAATTGAGGGTTGAGGAAGTTAGAAAACCTATCCCTTGATGACTATCAGGCTATGTTAAATACCGAGCCATTAGGAGGAGAAGGGGTTCCATTCTTTAGCATTGTATCTTGTTCCATAGTTGAGAAAAAACATATGAGAGTGTTATTCTATGAGCATAACAGAGGAGGAGAGATTCAGTAGTAGCTATACAGGCCACAGGTCAAAGGCAAATCCACAGAGAGTGACTCTTTCTTTGTACTTCATCATTTATATACCAAAGAAAAGAGAGCAGCGCAACCTCACCTTCTAGTTGGGTTTTCTCCCTTAAGGGTTTCCAAGAGAAAATATTTGTGTTATCTTGTGGATGGTGTGTGATTGTACTTTTAATGATTATGTTTGGGATTACAAACTCTATTAAGATTGGTAAAAGTTTCTAACTTGTATGTTCTTGATTAAGTTTATATATGAACTTGCATAAAATGAACCTTGTCAACATCACAAAACCTAAAATTGGGATAATAACAATGAAAATTTTGTTCATTCAATTTATAGCAATATCAAATCCTCACTCAGTTCTTCAAAATGATAATTCCCCTTTTCCCGATTCCATGCATATTTATCTATTACACTTTTTCACTTTTTTCTTCTTGTTTGATCCGGATTGGATCATTATATTATTTGTCATATATATATATGCTTTCAGAGAGGAAAAAATTGGAGGAATTTGCTTGCAGGTTCATTTTAGTAGCAAGTCCCAGTTTGGAAAATTGGGATCTAGAACCTTCCAAATCCATTTTGAGACATTAAATGACGTTTTTTGGGGTTCTAATGTTTAAAACTTATGCACACCCCCTTGACGGTATTCTACACTTCGAGACCTTTCCAATGGTGCATACCATGCATCAATCGAATTTCTTATGCAAAAGTTATGCCTCCTGCAAGTTGACCTACCATGTTAACCACCATGGTACGAGAGGATGCTACATCAATCCCTGTTACTCATGCATATGGGGCTAGCCACATATGTAATTTCAAGAAGATTATATAAGGTCCAAAACCCTATCACAATTGAGGGTTGATGAAGTTATAAAACCTATCCCTTGATGACTATCAATCTATGAGAAGGGGTTCCATTATTTAACATTGTATCTTGTTCCATAGTTGAGAAAAACATATGAGAATGCTATTCCATGAGCATAACAGAGGAGGAGAGATTATGTAGTAGCTATACAGGCCACATGTCAAAGGAAAATTCATAGAGAGTGCCTCTTTCTTTGTACTTTCATCATTTCTATATCAAAGAAAAGAGAGCAGAGCAACCTCACCTTCTAGCTGGGTTTTCTCCCTTAAGGGTTTTCGAGAGAAAATATTTGTGTTATATTGTGGATGGTGTGTGATTGTACTTTACTATTCTCTATTTTCCGCATTTTATCTATTTCATGCATAATCAGAAAATAAAAAATATTCTGGAATCTAAAGGAATTTAACCTTCATAGTGTAGATTTCAATTTTATTTATCAAATTTGTTGTGCTGAACTGTTCCATTGGAATATCCACAACAATTTACATATCATTGTTTATAGCAACATTGACATTCATGTGACAACACTTTTTCAAATATTTTGAAAATACCTTATAGCTTTCTTTCCCCTTGCCTCATCTCGAGCCCAAGATGAAGGAGATGTATCCTTTATAGCATGAATGCTTTGAACAACATTTTTGAAGCATTGTGTGATTCTTAATAAATACAGGGAGGACGTAACATAATTTTATTATCACCAAACTTATGCATTATTGATTTTTCTCTAACATCCCACTCTTTCATTCATTTTCACATGGTTCGAGACATAAAGTGAACAATCAATATCCTCAATAATAATAACATACTTGGTGGTGTTGATGAGTAATTGCATTTAGTTTCATGTTTCTATGGATCTTGGAAAGCTCCAAATCATAAACATCTTAGCTTAAATAATAAGCAATGGATGTAGTCAGGCTAGATTGTCAAGTTCCTAAAGGCCTATAATGCAAGTAGGGTCTCTTCATTGCTTTTATAGTATTTTGATAGAATTATCACCCTTCAACAAAGGCCTCAAGGTCTACTACACTTTCTTCTTTTCTAATGAGATCTAGAATGACCATGACTCCCATGGTTAAGCAAAATTGGAGTATGCTCAAAATATGGATATAACATGCAATGCTCATGCATCATATAGATATATAGATCACATCCTCTCCTATATTGGTGTTCAAAAAAATGTTTGATTTTGTGATTGTGTCTAAAGTTTTATATTGCCATTTTTAACACTTTGAAATTCCTCAACTCAATGGTTATGAATTATTATTATTATTAATGTATATATAACCCATCAAAAAGTGATATTTGAAATTACAAAGTATTCTTTTTATTACTTTTTATTGAAATTTCAAGTTATCTATCTTGTTTGTAAAATTTTAACATTTTAAATAATTAGAAGGGAAATATTTTATTTAGAATATTTATTTTGAAGTGTGTACCTAGTTTGCTCTTATCAATTGTTGTACAACTATTTTTTCAACTTTTCATCATGAAAGAGTTGAATGAATACTTTCAACTTGAAATTAAGAGTAGTCTTTCAAATTTGATCATTAATAACCACCATTGTTCATTTCTAAATAGAAACATATTTTTTCATTTTTTTACAATCACATGGTTCAAATGTATAACTATTAGAAACTTATACAGAATAAAAAAAATTAGGATTTTCCATATCACTCTAAAAGGGATGCATGCTACATTTCTCATTAATTTGGCTATGTATTTATGATTAAGATATATAGTTCATATGATAATTATCCATCCATTTCATATGTCATAGAATTCAATTTTTTTTTTCATAACTTGAATATATTAATGAATAAATCTACAATATATATTTGGACCATAATATTGGTTATTAGGTTTGTGGATTCAAACAAATTTATAATATTACAAAATTTATAATGTGATAACATTATAAAAAATATAATTTTATTATATTTAATTAATATTTAAATTTTCATTTATTATATATATATATATATATATATATATATATATATATATATATATATATATATAATTGTTAAGAGTATTTGGTTAAAATCTCCCTTAGTCAAATATACTAGTTTCAATACCTCTCTAGTGTGAAGATTCTTGAAAAAACCCAACATGACATTGGCAATTTTGAAATACTAATCATATATGAATTGATAATATCAAATATCTAGACATATATTTGCAATATTCAAATAACTTTTTTTTTTATTTTTTTTTCCACGAGAAATTAACTCGATTTATATTAGAGATATAAATCATTTACATCACAAACAGCCATTACAATTCGTCCCGGAGACCCAGCCGGATTTGACCTCAAGACCTCCTCCCAACACTTGGAGAAAGGTACTTGTCATTACCAACCGCGCTGTCTCACAGGACTATCATGGTAGTTTATAATTCAAATATCAAACATTGCTAGAAATTGTATAATTTGATTTTGTTATGTCTTTAAGTCATTACTATTACCCACTTCCAAACTTGCGTGGCACCCCGCAACGCTTGTTAGAATATGTTATTGGGTGAGTTATTTGACATATTAACGCTTGTTACACTAAGTTATTTTGTGAGTTTGACATATTAATATATGTTAAAATGAATCATATAAATTCTCTTGGGATTAACAATTGAATAAAGCATTTAAAAATATAAGAGTGAAATATTTTCATAAATTTTGTGATTGACCTATAGTATATGTCCAAATCCACAACCATGTGACACTACTTTGGTGATGTCATTAAATAATACATAATACTTGTTTGTAGAGCAGGTTCTTGTGTGGGAATAAAGAGTTGGGTTCCCAGTAACAAAGTGAGCTTACTTTTGAGTTGAGCATAGGAGGTGGACTGAGGCGGGAATTTTTTTTTTCAAAACCTGCAACACATTTTTAATGGAAGACAGGGATGACTACAAATATTTACTTTTTTGGGGATTTGGGGGGCCCAGGCTTTGTCTCTAGCCTAATTCTCGATCTAGCTGAAGGAGTCAGCTATTTCAGTGGAGGTCACTTCTTAGCATTTTCCAAGCATCCTTCGGGGCTGCTGAGCTATACCACATTTAGCGGAAGCTCTAAATTCGCCAGTCTTTCATTGTTGTCTTTTCACCACTGTCTGGATTTCCATTTCACAGCTAAGGACTTAAATACTTGAGTTAGTACTCCAAACTTGTCTCCAGGTGTCTTCCATAGTGGAGTTTAGGTGGCAACAAATCTTCTCCTCAAATACACGCATTGATGGAGGCTGAAGTCAACGCACTTATGAGTGCGAATGACGAGGCACTCTGGCGCAGTGCGGGTCTCTTCACCTCGACCGATGAGATAACAAGCCGTGAGGGACTTAACTCCTCGAAGCAACATGGTTTGGGCCTCATTTCTTCCTTTGGATCGCCAAAACCGCCAGCCTTAGCCTCCGACGTCTCCCTTGCACTAGAAAACTCCCTCGCAGAGCCACCTGCTGGAAAAATAGACTTTCCCTCTGCTTTAGCTAAGTCTAGAGTCGCAGTGGGCTCTGTTAGTGTCCCTCTTCTCAAGCAGACAACCACAAATTCCTTTACTTCACACTCTATAGGAAAGCCTTTTGTCCACTACCCTGTCGTTTCTTCTGGCACCCCAACAAACTTTCCTACAGGGTCCATCACTGGAAAAAGTACTACGCATTTCCCTTCAGTGGAACCATGAGCTATAGGGACCTTTGTGGGAGTTTATCCACTGGTGGGTGGAGCTCGTAATTTTATAGTTGGTAGAAATACAATTTTAAGACTGTGGTACTCAAACAAGTTGAAGAGAAAAAATGGTCCTAGGGGCAGACGTTGGTCTGGAGGATTCAGTCAACCTGGATTTGTGCACTCTAGTGGGCCGACTCTCCTATCGACACCTTTTTAAAACCAATATTGTAGAGTGGGTTCGGTCTATCTGGCGGCCTATGCTGGGTTACGAGACATAAATTTATTATCTGACACGAGGGTGGTTCGACTTTCACTTTAAAACTCTCGAGGACACAACACATATCTTGGACTGGTTCTGGTTATTAGATGGAGGCAATTTAATGCTGAAACATTGGCAAATCAGCTTCGACCTGACACATGATTATTTCCGTCTACGTCACTTATGGGTCTTTTTACCTGGACTGCCATTACACCTCTAGAACGAGAAATTCTTAGAGGCCATAGGAAACTCACTCAGGCGCTATATCATTGTTGATAAAAAGGCTCTCTTAGCATCATAAAAAAAGCTGGCAAGGGTCTTAGTGGAGTTAGATATACACGCAGGTTTGATGGAATCCATAGAAATTGACTGGAGAGGACATCATTTCTGTCAAAAGTTGGATTACTTAGGAATTCCCTTCAGGTGCACATTTTGACGATAGACATGCCACTTGCACAAACACTGTCCTAGTTTTATGGAGGAGGAACAATCGGAAGATACTGTGCTAAATCTGTCGACTAGAGGTGACTCACTAGGAGTGGACTCCCAGGATTTCTTTCTAGAGGCACAAGAAGCCATTGACACATCCTACTAAAAAACTGTCACTAGTAAGTTAAAATCTATCTGCCCTTCGTTATTTTTCTCATTGTCGTCTTAGGAAAGAGACATTCTGGATTCTTCCCTACTCTTGGGTGTGGGATCCCCGATCTTACCCTCGGTGGATAAGTCACAGGATCAGGAGGATACTCGAATACCTTCCACATTACCCATTGACTCTTTGCTGGAGGGGAAATCAGGTATATCATCCACGACTTCTGTGAAATCTCGATAATTTGATAGAACCACGGGTGATACTCTCCGAGAACTCCCCACTTATGTTGATAGCCATTCTTGTGATTCAGGGGATTTGTGAGGAGTAGGAGCTTTCCACAGTGAATTGGAAGGGGGCCGTATCAACCCGGGTTTTAGAGAAACAAATGTTGGAGATAGTTCCCTAGGAGCCATTTTGGACACCTTGGTCTCAACCTACAGGGAGGCTCTTTCTCCTATACCTATCCCTACCTATCATGGGAAAAATTTATCTCGTACTTTAGAGCCTGGTGGGGTCTCGGGACGCTCGGATAAGACAGGGCTGGGCTTGGGGAAAATTTTTCTTGGTCGAAGGGGTTGGGTTTTGAGCTCTCTCCATTAAAGACCAAAAGTGCTCGTAAAAAGGAAGAACTCACTCCTTCTCTTCCAGAAGTAAACCATACAACTCTCACAGATCTCGGGGTGCTTAGAGGCATGAAATCCCTTGCGAGAGCCAAGCCATGATCTTTCTCTCCCTCAATATCGGAGGGGTGGGGGGGACCCTAAAATCGACCTCCTTTAGAAGACTTCTTAGTATGACTTCACCTGATATCATTTTCCTACAAGAAACGCTAGTGGATGGAAATAAGGCCAGGACATTTTTGAACAAATTTCGCCCCTCTTGGATAACTTGCGCTGTTAGCTCAGTGGGAACCTCTGGGGGACTTTTAGTCACTTGGGACCCTTCAAAATTCGAACTAGCCCCTTATCTATGCTGTGGTGGAATTTTCCTGACAAGTACATGTCTATGGAATAAACAATTGATCACGCTTCTTAATGTCTACGGACCCTGTGCTGACTAAGACTATTCTGGGACAAGGTGGCCACCAGGGGCCTGCTAACACATAAAAATTTGATAGCAGCAGGGGACTTTAATCTCACTTTAAATGTCGGGGAAGTGTGGGGACTTTCAACACATCAGGACCCATTGGATGGGTACTTCAACAATATTTTTCGAGCACATGGTCTTGTGGATACAGTCCCAGATGAGATAGTTCCAACTTGGCGTAATGGCCGATCATGCTCATAGAATATTAAAAAACGCTTGGACCGGGTACTTATGTAAGAAGACCTGGAAATTGGCAATGACAAGATAAGGTCATGGGTGGCATATCCATATCTGTCGGACCACGCTGCAATTCTTCTACAATTTGATTCTCCTCCTTTTCTGATAGCTTATCCTTTTAAGTTAAATTCGAGCTGGTTGCTTGAGGAAAATCTCTCACTTATAGTAAAAGAAGTCTGGAATGATTCACTTTTTCAGACCGAACTGGGGGTACAACATAGGCTAGTTTGGAAACTAAAGACCCTAAAGTAGAGAATCAAATCCTGGGAAAAAAATCTTAGAAGAAAAAAGATTCAAAGACCGAAACAACCGGAGGGTGAATTACATGCCAGCCTACGAGAAAACTTGATGGAGGGGGGAACTTGATCCAGGTGGATATCGGTGGCCACCCACCTTTTCCGACTAGCTCAAAACAATTTTCTTGCAATTTTGGCAATTTACTATTTTTAGCAGGTTTTAACTTCTGGGGCCATTATAAGGGCCTAAATGAAGGTTTTTCGAGATCGAGGTTCTCAATGATAGTAAAAGGCATGATTGAGCCCCAAAAATGAATCTCCTCGACGATACCTTTCCAACGAGCTATCATACGCCTAAAACGTAGATCGTATGCAAAAGTTATGACCCCGGGAAGTTGATGTACTAACTTACCCAAACGGGGCCCACATGACTTTTGGCGCTTAATCTCCTAGGGTTAGGTTTTTGGATGTCTAGGGTTTTTGGCATTCCTTTTTATTGTAAAAAGGCCTTCGGAGCCTCATTGTAATCATCTTCTTGCGAATGCGAGTAGCCATCACATCTCTTCTCAGAGATACGCTGCCACCATTCTAGTGAGTCTTTCACTTTGTATTTTTACAGTCTCTGTACATTTATTTCATTAATAGAAATTGTGTATTACTATATCTCTATGTTTATGGTTGCATCTCTGATATATTTCTGTTATATTATTGGATATACGCGATATCTCTGTGCATTTCTTTATTATATCTCTGCTCTCATTTTGTGCTGAAAATAATCCGGATCAGAACTCGAGGTAGGGACAACAACTTGAAGCTACTAGAGACTAAATAAAATCAGATCCTCCTAGTAGAAGAAACTTTATGGAGACAATGGAGCAAGGCAACTTGGATAGAAAGTGAAGATCAAAATACAAAGTTCTTTCATCATTATGCAAGTTCTAATAGAAATAAAAGACACATTTGGGAAATCAAAGAAGAGACTGGAAATATCCATTATGTACAAGAAGCACTAAAGACAACAACCACAAGACACTTCAAATAATTTTATGGGGCTTCTGATCACACAAGTATTGTAGAACAAGTCTTGGTAGCCATACTTTTCTCTCGTTTCATCATAGAGGAGGATTCCATACTTTTGGATAGCCCCTGCACTAAGAAAGAAATATGGGAAGTCCTTAAGTCGTTTGCTAAAGATAAAATCCCAGGCCCCGAAGGTTGGACTATAGAGTTTTTTCTACATTTCTTTGATTTAGTGGGTGTCGATCTACTGGAAATGGTGGAAGATACAAGGTCTAGTGGAAAAGTGATAGGTTTTGTAAACTCAACTTTCTTGACACTAATTCCCAAAGTAAACAATCCTACTACATTTGGCGATTACAGACCTATCACTCTCTGTAACTTGTGTTATAAATTGATATCAAAGGTTATTACAAGCAAGATAAAGCCTATACTTTCGAGGACTCTGTCGGGTCAACAATTGGGATTCTTAAAAGGCAGATAGATTTTGGACGCCATTGGTACGACCCATGAATGCTTGCATAGTATAAAGTTGAAGAAATCAAAGGCAATAATCTTGAAGCTAGATCTAATGAAATATTTTGACTGTATTGATTGAGACTTTTTAAGATTGATTCTGATACAATCAGGCTTCAGTGAACAAACCACCAAGTTGTTAATGCGCTGTGTGACTAGTGCAAATTTTGCAGTCCTTATAAATGGTGAAACATCACCTTTCTTCCACAGTGTCAGAGGACTGAGGCAGGGATACCCGCTCTCTCCATTGATGTTTATATTGATCATGGAAGGTCTTAGCCTGCAGCTTAAGAAAGGACAGGATGAAGGGAAGCTGACAGGGGTGAAGGTCTCCAGGATTGTAAAGATCCTACATCTTTTTTTCATTGATGACGCTTTAATCATGACAAACGACTCCTTATAGGAATGGAAGGAAATAAAAGACATTCTGAACACCCTCTATAGTGCCTTGGGACTGAGGATGAACTGGACAAATTCAACCTTTCACTATGCTCGCATTCAAGAACCTTCCTTGGAACTTTTTAAAGAAGTCTTCCCACACAATTTCATAGATTTTTCTGAGGGATTTAAGTATCTTGGGTACTTTCTAAAAGCTGATTCTTATAAGGCAACATATTGGACTTATCCAATAGCAAAGTTCGAGAAAAGAATTGGTCATTAGTGCAACCGATGGCTCTCCTTAGGAGGCCGCTTTACTCTTATCAAATCAGTACTCGAAAGCCAACCTATTTTATGGATGGAACTAGCAGCCATTCCATCCTCGTTGTTAGACAAGATTAGAAAGTTAAAGTACAAGTTTTTATGGTCGGGCTGTACAAAAAAACCACATCTTCACTTATACAGTTGGCACTTACTGGCCAAACCTAAATAAAAGGGAGGCTGGGGCATTAGAAATATTTTTCATTTCAACAGAGCATTAGCTGCAAATTCACTCTAGCATGCGCTAACGAAGGAGGGGATCTGACATTTGGCTATAAAAGACAAATATCTCCCCCATTGTTCAGTTTCCACCTGGTTCAAAACAACAAATAACACAAGGAGAGCGACCTCACAGACTTGGAAAAATATCGCGAAGTCGGTAAATCTGATTACCCATTGAATGTGTTGGAATCTGGGATCCAAACACTTGGTAATCGTTGGTAAGGATTATATCTTGGGCCTGGGAAATTCCTGTTTCTTATCTCCACAACTCATAACTTCTTTAAACTTTAATAATATTAGATACCTTTACCAAGCAATAGGTACCTACAGGACTGGGTTTTTATCAGTCAGTTGGAAAACCAATGATTAAATTAGGTTCACTGGTGACATGGCATTGGAATGGGATGACTTTTGCAAGGCACTCTCGGGATCCGGAGTGCAGCTACAAAACATAGAGGATGAGCTTTTGTGGACTAGGGGAGATAAATCAAGACTCATCTCTGTCAAAAATGTTTATAATTCTTTAACAAATAAACTCCAGAATCATACTATAGGTGGTTGGAAAAGACACATGTGGTCTTGGAACATACCTCAAAAAGTCATACTCTTTACCTGGCTAGCCATTGAAAATAAAATCCTTACTTGGGACACATTGCAATAGAAAGGCTGGGAAGGCCCTAACATTTGCCAATTGTTTACAAGTGAATTAGAGACAATACTACATCTATTTGTTAAGTGTCAAGGAAGGGAACTCTCTAACTACTTGTTATGAATATTGGGCCAAAACAGAGATAAACTTTCTCACCCTTCCTTCTTTGGTTTGCTGGAACAAAACAAGAGAGTATTTGAAAATGGGAACCCTTCTGTTAGCACAGTCGTTTATAAAACACTAGGAATTGCTGCAACCTCGACAATCGCATTAAAAGTGGCAATCCCCAAAAAAGTCAAGATCCACTTACAAGGAGGCACACCTGCAGGTTGGTTTGATGGAGCAGGACAATCAAATGGTCTTCAGAGTGGAGTAGGGGGAATACTTAGGTTAACTGAAAATTCTTATTACACTTGGACCTTCAACTGTGGTCCAGGCACCAACACCAGGGAAAAATTAATCGGAGTCTGGGCTACACTAAACTTGGCAGCAAGACTCAACCTTGAAGCATTACAAATATTTGGTGACTCCAAAATCATAATTGACTGGTTGAATCGCAGAGGAAAATTGCATGTTATTTCACTTTTGGGTTGGAAGGACAGAATCAAAGAGCTACAAACCATCTTCAGGGAGATCAACTTCACACATATCTATCAAGATCACAACAAGGATGTCGATTTACTCTCCAAGATTGCACTCCATAAGAAAGAAGGAAAAAATCACATACAACCACTGGGTTGATGGACATGAGGGCCCCACTCTCTTTCTTAACCTCTTTTAACATCTAGTCATCTTATAGTGTCATATTTCTATTTAACCTCTTTTAACATCTAGTCATCTTATATTGTCACATTTCTATTTAATTAGTTGAAGTGTGACAATCTATTTTTTGAGGACATACTGTCCTTAGCCATGGGACAGTCAGAGTTATAGTCCATTCATTTTGTTACATATGGATTGGATTCTAAAAAATACAACAGACTAGTACATGTTTTTGCCATGTGAAGGTGTCATGCAATTGGCTCAGTTTTAGCCATGATTATTTTTCTCAGTTTGAAGGTTGTAATAACTTTAAAGGTTGTAAGCAAATGGCTCAGTATTTGCCATGTAAACAAATTATATATTAATATAATGAACAATTTTTCCGTTGAAAAAAGGTTGTGTGGATTTGACATGTTAATGCATCATGAAACGAGTCATATAAGTTGTATTAGGATAGTATTTTCACAAGTTGTGTACAACTATTTTCCTATAGTATATGTCCAAGTTTCCAACTATGTGTCCGTTCCCAACTATATGTCACTTCTTGGGTTATTTTGTTAAATAAATGAAAGTAGTTGATTAAGAAACTTAGATCTAATCACTTATCAATGTTGAAAAGCATATTGGATTTTGGTGCACCCATCTAATTCCTTGACTAACTAAACATTATATATGTCCATCATTTAAAAAAAAGGTGCACACTTCATTACGAGAAATGGTTACGGAAAAAAGATGGTGTTTCCACCATTTCATCTCTTATGGTTGTAAAACACACATATCATTATTAGTACTTTTAGAAGGTAAGATTATAGCTATAAGTTTCTTTGTTAACTTAATATTAGTTTACAGTTTGAAATTATTTTTTTTAATATAATTTTTTTAATATTCAATGTTTAAACATCTAAATAATAATATTTATTATAATTAAAATAATTAATTATTATTATTTTTAAATTTTATTGGACCTCAATTGAGGTCTCTTATTACTACAATAGTTGCGTGGATTTAAAACTTCTTATAAACAAATATTTATTGCACCGCCAAATGAATAATGCCTGAGATGAAGAGTAGTACTCAGTACTCGATACACTGTACATGGACATATGATGGGCGGTGGATTGTCATGATGTCTCTAAGGAGATTTAAATAGGTAAATATGTGCGTATCCTTGTAACAATGATCTATTTGTTCGTATGATCCCCAAGACTTGCAACCTGCAAGATAATAATAAAATTGCTCTTTATTATTACTTAAACTTTGTACAAATCCAACCCACTACATATCTAAAATATATGTAGTAAAAACAATGTGAATTTATTTTATTTTAAAAGTTAGATTATATTCTAACACATAACTTTATAAATGGGCCACCTATCATGACAATTAGATATATTCTAATTCTTGGTGTTGTGTTTCCTTCTCAAAGTAAATTGTTAGTGTCCTCATGTAGGTTTATAAAGCCACAAACTCGGTATAACTCACATCTTTGTTTTATTATTTTTTTAATTAAACTGAATTTGTTGTTATTCACTTCCAAAATTTTGATATCAAAGTTGTTGCCATCATAGGATTGGGTTTCAAAAGGACAATTGTAGAGCATGCAAAAGGAAGAAGCTGACAAGAAGTGAAGGAGAGGTGAGATGCAACTTTACATTCTCTCTCTCTCTCTCTCTCTCTCTCTCTCTCTCTCTCTCTCTCTTTATACCTTCGTAGACTTTACCAGTCAAATCGCTGGGCGGAGGGGGTCCCTTGTCCCACAAACAAGGGGGTCTCATACACCAATTTGGTGTGGCTTGGCCATGACCTTATATATATATATATATATATATATATATATATATATATATATATATAACAAGAAAGTAATACATATATTACATTCACCATCTTGCATGTAGTGTATTGAAGTGTAAGAGATGTTTGTATTTGTCTAAATGTTTGGTTTTCTCCTAAAAAAAATTCAAATTTGAAATTAGAAAAGAGAAATGGAATACTATCTGTTTGACATCTTAAAAAGTTTGCTCAGTATCTATGTCTTAGAAGTTTATTGTTGAAAAATTCAATTAGATTTGAACTTGTATTTTATGTTCTCCCTATCAATAGTCCAACCGATTGTAATTATTTCCATTATAATATATATACAATTCTTATTAAAAGTAGTGAATACTAACTACAATTCTTATTAAAAGTAGTGAATACTAACTACAATTCTTATTAAAAGTAGTGAATACTAACTACCATATCAACAAAATTATGGTGCTGAACAATATTTTATCAATTATTCTATTAAATACAAATTGTAGGCATCGACAACAATGAAAACATTCCAGGTACTAGGGGCAAGTCCACAACAATGAAGTTATAGGAAGAGGATTGCACACATCATAGTTTTTGATGCACCACTGAGAAGATTTTACAATAGCAGTGGAAGATACATCTTCGCTAGGTCGAGTCACTACTACATATTGAAAAATTTTCGATGACTACTTGCGACGAAAGTATTATTCCGTTGCAAAATTCAAGAGAAAAAGTTCAATTATTCAATTTTGTTCTAAATCCAGCCCGTATTCGTCGCTCTCTCGATGGAATCAAACTTTCATCCGTTTTGCGACGATCATCAAGATAGTGGACTATTGTCTCTATTTCGACGAACGTGTGTATTCGTCGCAAGAGCGACGTTCTACTCTTGACCGTTACAGTCTTTGATACTATGCATATTGACCATTATACATTTTGACAAAGTCTAAATTGATATAGTCAACGGTCGTCGCAAGAGCGACGATACCATTATAACCATTATACTCTTTGACAAAGTGACCTAAAATAACAAATAACTAGTTATATTTAGGTCACTGTTCGTCGCAATTGCGACGACAGTGACCTATAAATATTTGATGATTTAAAGATGTTGCGACAATCTTGCTATAACAACGACGGTTTCGAAAGGGTATTTTTTGCGGAAGTTGTGTGGAAGAATGTCGCAGAATATAATTAGAGGCGGGGAAAAAAGTAAAGTGGGTGCAAAGGGTGATGGTAGATGTTATTACCCTTGCAAAAAATGTTGCCACATACGTCCCGTAAGAATTTTAATAGCAACAACTACAAAACATTGTAGGAAATATGGGCACATTGATGGCGAATCGAATGAATATTGTCCCATGGTAATTAGTTATATATTCATTATCTGTTTTTATATTGTCAATTTTATATAAAATTATATATACGTATATATATTGTTTGAATGTTTGTTATAGTATACACTAATTTTGCATGATTGTTTGTAATTATAAAGTTAGAGTTGCCCTCTAACTTTCCGCAGAATATTGCACCAAGTAGTAGTAGAAATGATGTTGTACAAGTTGAGGAACATCATGACCAAGCAAATGAGGATCTCATGGAAGAAGATGATGGGACAAATCAAGTTAATGATCCCATGGAAGAAGATGATGGGACAAATCAAATGATCCAAGATTTGTTTTTGCAATCGGATGAGGATGGGGAAAATGTTGGTATTTACGATGAACCTCTATTAGAAAAGGCAAATAAACGACTTTATGAAGGATCAAGAGAAAATATTCTCTCTTCTACATTGCTACTAGTAAACTTAAAGGTTATGAATAATTTGTTGAACACTTGTATGACACAGATCCTAAGGTATGTAATATGTTTCATCTCATATTATACATAAATGTTGAGTTTTTTCTATTTGTTTATAGTGTTAATTAAGGAGTAAGCTAACTACGCTACCTTTTGGGATTCCGACCAACGAAAAACGTCTAATCTCCGGCCAGTCGGAAAACCCAAAAGGTAGCGTACCACCACACTCCGTTACCGTTCCAGTTCACCCACTATTCCGCGGGCAAGGGCTATCCGCTGCATGGTTCAACCGTGCGGCCACTATCGATGCATGCATCCTCCATCCAGTAGCCATGCAAAGCTCCCATACAGCTGTTGTCCTTTAAACCTTTAAATGCTGTCCGACATCCCACTGATTGAAATTTGAATTTATCCCGCTAATTTGAATTTCGAATTTGGTTGATGGGCGGGCTGGCCCCTCCTGTTTATCAAATTTTCCATCCCCTGGCTCCTCTGGTTCATGCGTCTGCTTCCATTTCTGCGCAGAGGGTTCGTGGGCAGTTACCCACTGTCAGGTTCGGTGTTTGGTATACGAGACGGAGAATGAGGATTTTATGTGTGCGGTTTAAACCTTCGGAACCCATGCATTTTCCCAATAGATTAAGAGCGTAGCAGACATACTTCAAAGATCGGTTCCAGACATACTTCTGTGCTTTTCGCTTTGATTTTTCAGTTTGTGAGGAAATTCTTAGTTAATTTGTCCTTTTTTCTCTCAACTTAATTCCAATCGGTAATTTGTATTTGAATACTTCAGTTTTATCATCATGGCTGGAAAAAAATTATTCAGTGGAATATTTGGACGCAGCTCAGACTGCAAGAAGGACGATAAGAATCAACGGCAGAGACAATCGACGTCCATGGTGCAGCGGCCAGTAGAACATCAAGTTGTTTCTAATACCCTTTCTTTGCATTCGGCAGCAGCAAGTTCTTTATTATCAATATTTACTTCAATCAATATGTAAAAAAAACAATATTCCTCTGAAGCAGTAAATCAGTATGTAAGGTTATCAATAAAGGCCTTCCAGTGCTAAGATTTACTTCAAGAGCGCTGCTGGGATTGGGAATGGGAAATCCTTCAGTATGTTGTTTACTGTTACCGCACAAAAGAGATTAGTATAAATTGGTGACGAATATTTTTTGTTTCCGGAACAGAAATGGTAGGTTTAACTTGAAATTCGAAAAAGAAAAAATTGGATTGATAAAATCGTAAATACATTGAATACTCCATCCAAACTAGAAAACTTAAAACCTTTAACACTCTTTTAATTATTTTTTATTTGTGTTTAATTATCGTGGAAATGTATTTAATTATTTTTTTATTTGTGTTCAATTATTGTGGAAATGTATTAGAGGTGAATTGTTTATGACAAAATTTATAATATCAATTTTAAAAAGCTTAATTTAAACGTTTTATTTTTGTTTTTTTTTGGCAATTTTTTCAATTGGCTTTTGTTAGAAACCCAATGAAAAATTACTGGTTCTGAGTAGCTAAATTTATATAATCAAAATACTTCATAGGTTTTGTTTTTCAACATGAAAAATACAATTTAAACATAAAAAAAAATAATAATTTTATAAACGTTTAGCAAACGCGTAATAAAATATCTGAGCAGATAAAACACCTGAAATTCAGAGAAGAGTCGGCATCATGTACTCCCATGTCTGCTCATTTCTTATCTTCTGTTCGAGCTGTCCTTGTTACCAACTCAACTAAACATGAAATCCAACGCAGCGGACATTACGGGCTTGTCTGCATTTGCACACTTCGACGGACAAAGGGGCCAGTGGCCACACTTTTTCTAATTTTTTTTTTAAGAGTAGGGTAATTTGGGAGTAAACAAACTCATTTTTTCGGTAAAAAAATGGGTCTGAATCCGGTTAAATTTTCAGGGGTAGACTGAGTTTCGCATGGATCAAAGTTTCCAGTCAAATTTTCAGAGGTAGTCTGAGTTTGCATGGATCAAAGTTCCATGCATTTCAGAACCTTACTTTAGGGTTTTGTTCCATTTTAAACCAACTCAGATGCTCAGAAAATCAATCAAAACTCTGAATTAGCCGGAAATTTAAAACTGCACCCCCAAAAAACCTACTTCAAAAATAACTTTAAAGAAAAGATTGCTCAAGAGTTAACCCACTCCATTTTTTTATCAATATTTCTCTTTCACACACATGTGTTTCCATTTATATTTACATTTGGCTTATGACATTACTACTTCAATTACATTTTAAACAAAAACTAACCACTCTCGCACTAGTTATAGAATCCATGCAAATATATGGACTTGAATTTTGCTTTGCTTCAATTGACGAACTAGGAACATGATGAGGTAGGGTACCAAAAGCTTTGCTAGAAAGTTTAAATTTAGATAAAAGTAGAACTAGTTATTCTAATACATTGGTTACTGCCTCTAACTCGACTACATCTTTAAGAGTTAAAATTGAAAATTGTACTTCAATATTTCATTTCTTTAATAAATGTAGATATCTGAGTTACCTAGTGAGTTACCTAGTGGTTTGTTGGGGTTTGCTAGTCCATGGAAATGCATGTTCATTTACTCTAGGGTAATAAGGGATGTCAGTCATAGAAAATTCTAGATCTATATAGAAAGTAAAAGGCTCTATCCTTCAATACCATCCACATTTCCTAGGATGCTCTATCCTTCAATACTATTCACATTTCCTGGGATGCAAGTGCAAATGTCACTTATGATTTGCTTTGATTAGATAAGTTTCTCTTTAGATTTTCCCAAATTCTTGTTTTAATTTACATTTCGAGCAATGTGGATCCATAGTGTGAGATAGAGAGACAAATAACATCAAGAATCCCCCTTGGATTCCAAAGAAGTCTTTGTATAAGGGGTGAAAGGTTGCAACCATCATTTGAGAACTACACATTGATATGACTAAGAGGTTGGTGTATTCACCTTCCACCTTATTAGAAATAGCAACAAAGACAAATATATTTCACAACACAATAAACATAAATGAAGCAAAGGAAAAACAACACACATAGACACGAGAAGTTAACATGGTTCACCATACTACGTATAGCTACAACCATGGGAAAATGGGTTTTCTCCATATCCTTTGTGAATCAATGTTGTTTGAATAATTATAAGTGTACCATACAAGGAACTCCATATATAGTTGATATCATAGTATAAAACAACCCTATTTACCATAAAGTGGTATTGGAATACAATGGGAATAAAACCACTCATACCCAATAATTGATCTTTAACTAACACATATCTTTACACCCAAATAATATGGAAATAGATTATGTTACAAAGATGTCAGTAAAATAATCATAGAAATTATAATCTCCCTCTAAATCAGGTTTCACATCCCAATAATATCCATCTTGAAGTCTGATATATGTTATGTGCAAGGATGCTCAAAGATGTCACCTGCTTTCCATGGCTTATTTTCATAGTTTTATTAAACCAAGAGAAGCTCTGCAAAACTTCAGCTTCTCTTTTTTAACAAAATTGGTAAACACATCTACATAATTCAGACTAGTATGTATCTTTTCCAACGTTATCTTACTATGTTCAAGGATACTTCGAGATCATATCTCTACGTGCTTCGTTTGTGAATGAAATGCTACATTTTTTCCCAAATGTATTGCACTTTTTATACCACTAAATAACACAAATTCCTTTTGTCTACTACACAATTCAGACAATGGCCTTTGCAACCATAACATCTCCTTAGCTCTTTCTATGATTGCAATATACTCTACTTCAGTATTAGAAAGATTCACCACCTTCTGTAAACTAGAAATCTAGTTGATTACTACTCCTGCCAATGTGAACGCATATCCTATTATAGAGCATCTTTGATCTAAGGCACCTTCCATGTTTGTGTCTACATATCTTTTTAATTTTGCATCTTCTCCTCTAAACTTCAATACATGATCTGATGTGCCCTTAAGATATCTCAGAATCCATTTCACTCCCTACCAATGAATTTTTCCTGGATTACTCAGATATCTACTGACCACTCCCACTACTTGGGAAATGTCTAGTCTCGTCCATACCATTGCATACATAAGGGTCCAAGATGTATAAGAATAAGGTATTCTTTCCATATATTATTTCTCGTCAAGTGTCCTGGGATGCATCTCAGAAGAAAATTTGAAATGGTTCGCTAAAGGTGTGCTAAGCTCCTTAGCATCCTTCATGCTAAACCTATTCAACTCCTTTTCAATGTATTTTTCCTTCGATAGTTTTAATTCTCTTTTCATCTCGTCTTTGATAATTTCCACTCCAAGGATTTGCTTTGCAACACCCAAATCCTTAATCAATAAAATCATATCCAATTGTTGTTTTAATTTATTAATTTCAATCATGCTAGATCCTCCAACTAGCATATCATCAACATATAATAACAACAATACAAATTCACCGTTGTAAACAGACTTATAATAAACACAATGGTCATATTCACATATAGAGGAATTTTGTTCATCCATAAATGAATCAAATTTTAAATATCGTTTCCTTGGAGCTTGTTTAATCCCATAGGAACTTTGATTTAATCTACACACCAGATCCTCTTTACCTTTTTCCCTCAAATCCTTCTAGTTGCTTCATGTAGAACTCTTCCTCCAAATCACCATGTAGAAAAGTTTTCATGACATCAAGCTAATCCAACTCTAGATCATGAAAAATTATTAAACCCAATACTAATCTAATAGAGGTTATCTTTTTAGCTGGTGCAAAAAACTCTGTGAATTCAATGCCCTTCTATTGAGCATAACATTTGACCACCAATATGGCCCTGTATCGCTTCTTCCCACCTACTTCTTCTTTCAACCTATACACCCATTTGTTTTGTAATGCTTTCCTCTTGGTTGGAAGATGAGTTAAATCCCATGTTTGATTGGTCATCAAAGATCCCATTTCATCTCTCATGGCCTCCATGCATTGTTTATTTTCTTCACCCACAAATGCTTCTTCAAACTTAGTAGGTTACAATTTATTAGAAAGTAATAAGTATTGAAGAAAATATTTTTACCTTGTTGGAGGCCTACACTCTCTTGTAGACCTTATAACCTGAGGGATCAACTCATGCAGTGTACCCTTTTCAAAATTACTATTGTGGTGATCTTGTTCCTCATCATCATGGAATTTCTAGCGATGTCTTCTAATGAAACATATCATTGAGGGGCCGAAAACATTCGAATGAACTAGCTCTAATAGTCGTGTCTTCTTCATATGTTCCTTGTTAGAGAATATTTTCCTCTTTTATTTACCATATATGCAATGCACACATAGCTCCATATCTACTTCTTTCAGAACTGGAAGTTGATTCTTCCTGTGCAAGATCTCAAGACCCTTCTTGCTCATGTGCCCAAGCCTTTTATACCAAAGCTTTGTTCTACTCTTTGTGACTTCTAATGTAGCTCCCATTTCTATATGAAACTTTAGCAAATATAATGCAGTAGATTTGTATCCTTTGGAAATCATGAATTCTCCTTTTGTTACCTTCCATGTACCTTCTTGAATGTAACAATGTACCCAAGAGCGTCCAACTATCCATCCGAGATCGGGTTTCTCATAAGTTGAAGAACATGTCTCACATCCTTTATGTAATGTTCCCAAGCCAATTTTTTCGCTTGGAAACACTAGCTAACCGCTGAACTAAGTGTTGACTATTTATGTTTGCAGGATGGCCACTGATATTTCGGCCTTGGGGTTTATATTTAGTTGTTCAGCACAATTTATCAAGATTCATTCACACAATGCAAGATTTCATCCACATACAAGATATGGAACCTCAAAGCATAGATCTGACCTCTTTATTAGGAGATAACAAGAACCTGATACAATATACGAGCAGATCTGGAATAAAATCAGATGGCTCTAATAAAGAACATATGAGTTGCTACAAAATGCTCTCAGAACACAAGATAAGCCTCCCAAAGGCTGAATACAATATGAGAGATCCAATGCAAAAAGATAGGGTTTGCACAACCCCCCTAGCTGTTGGTACATCCTGCTGAAGAATATGAAGAACAAGGGTTCGAACCTCATGAGGAAGACCTCCCAATGCTACCAAACTCTACCAAGAGATAGATCGGGGAAATGTGAACCCCCTCTTGAAATATGAATCCTAAATACCACGTCTTCCTCCTCCAACTGTTGCAACCCTAAAGAGGTACGGCCCTCCTGAAACCCTAGATAGGACCAACAATTTGGCCTGGATGAATGAGGCCTCCAAACCACCTGAAACTCTCTAGGATGATATATCGGACAGTCACAAACCCCTAGGAGAAGTTTCAAGATCAGATCTAAGGTAGAGCCTCCTAGATCTGAGAATCATTGAATCATCAAAACGTCCTCCTTCCTTCAAAGTCGTCCCAATCTGTAGATAATGATATGGCCATAGTAACTCATCAAGAAAGCCTCCAAACTGATGAGAAAGGTCCTACAAGCAAAACCCTAATGCTAGAATCTCCCAAAGCTATCTCAATAAGCTGGATCAAACTGTTCCTTAATCAATGGTGTGCCCTTACTGGAAAACCCTAACTGGTACGACCCTGTTGCTCTCCTGAATAGATGATGAGTGTAAAATGATGTGGGTGGAGTATTTCATCCCCGAGACCAATCTTGGAACAAAGTGAGTGGAATCTTTCACCACTGAGTTGTTCTCTAGGGTTTGTAATCTCAAAACCCTCAAAACTGTGTGCTCAAGAGCCCAACAAGAAAAATACCAAATATCCAAGATGAAATAAGAGGTGCACCCTAGCCTTTCTTTAATACCTCCATTATGTTTTCCTGTTGAGTTAGTTTAACCCTCAAGTTCAACTCCTAACTCAACCTCCAGCGTTTTATTTCTTCATTTACTTTTTTCCCTTTTTCCCTTTTTCCTAAGTTAACTTCAAATTATAATATTAGTTTTGTTGACTTTTCCCCATGCTGTGTGAGACTATGGTCTAGTGGGGATGTTTAGACCACTAAGTCTTCCCATACCTCTTCATCAAGAGGTGGGGGACATTACAGTCTCCCCTACTAGAAATTGCTTGTCCTCAAGCAATTCCAAACCTGTCTCCTATACCACCTATTCATTCTCCCACGTGGCATCCTCAATGGGTAAGTCATTCCATTTGATCAGGTACTCTTTGATGCTTCTCTTCCAGAGCTTCTTCTCCCGAACCGCTAGTATCTCTTCAAGAATCAGAACCAGTTTCCCCTCTTCATCTAGAGGTGGCAGCACCTCAAGGGGTGTGATGTGTTGGCCGAGGGCCCTCTTCAGGAAGGACACATGGAAGACATTATGTATCTTGCTATCCTGTGGGAGCTCCAGCTCATAAGTTGTTGAAAAGTCAACAAGAAATGTGTGTCTAATTTATTTTTCCCTTAAATAAATTGGACAATAAATACTAATCTATTATCTCATTTATAACTGAGTGATTTGGATTTGTAACAGAATTATAAGTGTAGTTATGTGAGTTGTAAAGTATTTTAACTCAGTTGTACTAGTTGTAACTAAACTTGCACTAGTGAGAGTTCAGTAAATTAATTATTAATTAATTCACAATCAGTGATCTCACATGCAACTGAAGATTTACCACTGTTAACTACATCCATGTTAGATCCAGTGGAGACCCAGTTGAGATAACAGGTGAAAGGGACAGGTTGGCTATCAATTGTGATTTGAGTGAAGTGCACTCATGCAATCACACACACAATGGATATTCCCATGAGCATGTGCAGCCTAGTGAAGTGGATTTTTTTATCCACTGCAGGGATTGTGCAGAGGAGGCAGGTTGTCTGGACACAGAGATTTCACACATGTATTTGCTGATTTTTGTATGACAATGTGAGACGATTGTATTGTACTAAGAGCTCTTGGATTAGAGTTTTGTATGAGATTGTTTCATGATCCATGATATACATAATATATGATAGTGGGGTTTTTAGCTTCATGCTTTCCCAAGAAAAACATCTGTGTTATGTTTGATTGATTCTTTTTCTTGATATTGCATTGTCAATCGTGGTTTAAATTCCGCAAGAATATTAGTAGAAGCGATTATGTATTTAACAAGCAACAAATAATTGTTAGATTAGGAGAATCTAGGCAATACTTAATTGGTATTGAAATTTCTACATAAGCTACGGCCCCTACCTTCCTACTAATCCTGTAGGGCCCAAAGAAATGTGATTGGAGCTTCTCTGTTCAGCTCCTTTTTATAGAAGCCTACCTGTATGGTTGGAGCCTTACGTAGTCTAAGTCACCAACCTCAAAAGTGCACTCAACCCTGTGTTTATCCGCTTGGATCTTTTGTTGGTTTTATGCCCTCTATAAATGATCCTTCAACTCCCTGAGGATATCCTGATTCTATTGTACCCAGTCCTGTACCATCGGAGCCCTGTTGTCACCAAAATAAATCTCCACAAAAGAGAGTGGATCATAGTTGTACAATGCCCTGAATGGGATCATGCCTATGGACATGTGATGGGTGGTGTTGTAGAAGTATTCCCCCAAATGTAGCCATTTGACCCACTCCTTTTGTTGCCCTGCCACATAATTCCTGAGATAGCCTTCCACCCATTTGTTGACTATTTCGGTCTGTCTGTCCATCTGAGGATGATAGATAGTACTAGGAGTCAAGGTCGTACCAACTAGCCTAAATAACTCCTGCCAGAATGTACTCATGAATCTGCTATCCCCGTCACTGACAATGGTTTTGGGTAGGCCGTGCAGTCTGAAGATCTCCCTGAAGAATAATTCAGCCACTTGTGTTGCACTGAAGTCTGTAGCAATGGAGAAGAAGTGTGCAAACTTCGTCAACCTGTCCACCACTATGAAAATGAAGTCTTTCCCCTGCGTCTTTGGCAACCCTATGATGAAATCCATGGAAATGCTTTCCCACTTGCGCTCTGGGATGGGTAGGGGTTGCAGTAGTCCTTTCGGGTGAGTGTGATCATCCTTACTCTCCTGGAAAGTAGTACACTCCTTGACGTGACTCATCACATCCTCCTTGAGGCCCTTCCATGAGAACCTCTCCCTCACCTGCCTTTATGTCTTGCCAATCCCTTGGTGACCTGCCATTGGTGAGTCATGACATGCCTACAACACTTTGGCCTTGAAGGCCGAATCAGGAACCAAAAAGATTCGGCCCTTATAATAGATGAGGCCATCAATGATCCTGAAGTTATCGTCCTATATTTTCCCATCCATTACCTGACAAGCGAACTGATTCTCTAAATATTCCATCACTAAGTGGTCCTTCCAATCAACAGACACATCTCTCATGGCATAAATGGATGCCCTTATGGACAATGCATCTGCCACCACATTGTTCTTCCCTTTGAAGAATTAAATGTCAAATTCATAGGCCTATACTATGCTTACCCATTTCTGCTACCTTTCATTTAAGTCCTTCTGCTCCAATAGGTACTTAAGACCATTATGATCTGATTTCACCACAAACCGTGCACCTACCAGGTATTCTCTTAATTTTGTTAGAGAGTGCATGATGGCCAACATCTCTTTGTCATAAATGATATAAAGTAACTCAGGTCCCCTGAGTTTTCGGCTCTCATAGGCAAGAAGGTGCCTATTTTGCATCCCAATAACTTCTCTTGAGGCATCACACTCCAAGGTGAAAGGTTGGACGAAATATGGTAGGGCTAAGACTAGGCATGTGCTCATCACCTTTTTCATCTTGTCGAATGTAAATTGGGCCTCCTCACTCCATTTGAAAGCTCCTTTCTTGGTCAAATCAGCCAAGGGTGCACAAAGCTGAGAGAACCCCTTGACAAACTTCCTATAGTAAGTGTAGATGCCTAGAAATCCCCTCAATTTTGTAAGGGTCTTAGGTGTAGGCCACTCCATTATGGCTTGAATTTTCTCCTAATGTACCTGTACCCCCTTTTCTCTGATGATGTGTCCCAAGTAAAGAACCTCCGTCATTCCAAACTCACATTTGGACTCCTTAGCATACAATGATTGCTTCTCCATGATAGATAGAATTTGGTCCACATGCCAAAGGTGTTCCTCCCACGTCTTACTATAAATGAGAAAGTCATAAAAAAATACCAAGAGATGCTTCCTCAACTGTTTGTTGAAGACATGGTTCATACAATATTGGAACATGGTTGGGGCATTGGTTAACCTGAAGGGCATCACTAAGAAATCATAGTAACCATAATGACACCTGAAAGCAGTTTTTGGGATTTCCTCCTCCCTCATTTTTATTTGATGGTAGCCAGAACGTAGGTCAATTTTTTTGAAATAGACAGCCCCATGCAGTTCATCTAGTAGCTCATCAATCCTTGGTATAGGATACCTGTTTTTTATTGTTTTCTTATTTAATGCTCGGAATTCAATGCACATGCGCATGGTTCCATCCTTCTTCTTGACCAACACCACTGAAGAAGCAAAAGGGATAGAAATCGGCCCGATGTGCCCCATATCCAAGAGCTCTTTGATTTCCTTCTCTATCTCGTCTTTATACTTCTTTGGATGTATGTACGGTGTGGTGATGACTGGTTTTTCTCCTGCCTCCAACTCAATGATTTTCTCAAACCCCCTGTCTTGTGGCACCCCTGGTGGGATAGGTCCAAACACTTTGTTGTGTTTGTCAATGACTTCCTGGATTTATGGTGTGTAGTGAACCTTGCCTTGCTCATCCACATGTGTCGAAATTTTGCATTCAACTCCATATACTATCTCTTCTCTCCTAAAGATGGCCTCCATCCTCCTGGTCGTAACTACCTTGGTTGAGTTACCTGTCATGCCTCGGAGCACTACCTTTCGTCCACCCTCCTTTGTGAAATACATCTCCATGGTCTTGTAGTTGGTGGTGATAGGCCCTAACGTATTGAGCCACTGAACTCCAAGGATTATGTTTGTATTTGGAAGGTCCATCACATAGACATCATGTACCAACTCATGCCTACCCAATGCAAGCTTCATGCCTGGAATGTACCTGTTACAAGGCATGGTGCTCCCACCTGTTACCTCCACCTTGAACCCTTGAAATTCAACCATGGGTATATGTCTCCTCCGTAACAATGTTGAGTCAATGAAGTTGTGAGAAGCTCCCCCATCAATCAATATTGACACCTTTTTCCCGTGCAAGACTCCTCTCATCCTAAAGTGTTGTACTTGGGCACTCCACTGATGGATGCCAAGGTGTCTTTCTCCTCAGTCGTACTTTCATGACATGTGGTCTCCTCCTCTGTTGTCTTTGTGGTGTCTGCCTCCATGTTCTGGATATGGCCGAAATCCTCCTCCTCCTCATTGTCTAAAGTTACCTCTATGTAGTGCACTTGGTCACAGTCCATGCATTTGTATGATGGGTTCCATGGCTCTTTGCAAGTGTAGCATAGTTGTTTCCTCCTCAACTCCCTTATGGTATTCTCATCCAATCGACCTCTGCCCCAGTCAAACCCCCTTGGGTCACGTCCTCCTGGGATCATTGGAGGTATTTGATCTCTTCCTCCTGTGTTAAGAGGTGGTCTAGGCACAAATTTCGACTTTGCAACTGGTCCTAGGTCTCTCATCCTCCAAATAGCATCTTGTAGGTTGGAGGGCTTAAAAGCCTTTACCCAACCCTTCAAGGGTTCCATCAACCCCTCAATGAAGAGCATCATAAGTCTAGTCTGTGATACATCCTGCACCGTGACCGCTAGCCTCTGGAATTCCTCAATGTACTCCTCTGGTGCTCCTATATGTCTGAGTTGGGTGAGCTCCCGGAAATGAAACTCATGATCCCCCTGGTCAAATCTGTCAATGAGTCTCTGAGTGAACTCTGTGTATGCCACTATCTGATTGTGGCCTAGTGTGGTCAATCCATGATACCACCAATCATGAGCTTTTCCATTTAATTACATGGTGGCAAATTTGATGGCTTCCATCTCCCTCATGGGGTTAAGCTACAGATAAGTATCCAGCTTCTGTACCCATGCCTGTGTTGTCATCTTAGTCGTACCATTAAGGTAGGGAATCTCCATCTTCCCTACTCTGCGCTCAAACTCATAGTTGCTCCTGTGGTTCGATCTAGGCTTGTTTATGAATTTGAGTTGACAACATTGATCTAGGGACATCTACCTCTGAATCGTCATACTCAAATCGTTGTACTCCTTGGTACAATGTGTCATCTGCTAAACAAAGACATCCACCTGTTCATGTTGTGCATGTTCATCTGTGAACGCGGGCAAGTATGGTCTAGGGGTAGCCCTGCTACTCATCTGTCCATGTGGTGTACACCCTCCATGGCTTCCCTTAGAATGATGATAGGGAATAGATTGATGGGCCCACGAACCCTCTCCTTATGATCATGTCCCAAGTTAGCGCTTTTATGTTGATTGCTAGCCATAGAAAGGTGGCCACTTTGGGCCATAATTGGGAGTTCCATACCTTATACCAGACTGGTCTTTTGGGCTCGTTTCCCAAACCCATGGCTTCTTGGTAGGCTTTAGACTTGATGTGGAATTTCTCGTCCCCCTTTTTCCCCCATATAAGGATGTCCTAGCCCTTCATGTTGGGTGGTGGGTAGTCTTTTACAATATCCTCCATGACCTGAATAGGTGGATCGTTCCCTTCTATAGGCCATTCAGTTAGCAGGATCTAGGATTTTGTTCTACCAATGACAGGGTGTGGGTGTTCCTCCCAATATTGTGCAACTTTCGTCCTGCCATCCCCTATCATCTTATCTTTGATTGTCTGTAGTTGTTCATCCGAGATCAGCATCAGACGTTGCTCCCACGTGTCCTCCCCAAAAAGGGCCAAATGGGCATCATGTAGCTCCCAAAAACTTTGATTTTCTTACCATTGCTTTGTTTTTCCAAGCATAATTCTAGATCACTGATCCTGATCTGTCTCCCTCCAAATGAATCCAATCTTGAGGGGAGATATCTTTGTCATATTTCCCCTGCCAAATCCTAGCCCAGAGCACTTTTGAACTTTTGATCCATCTCCAGAAAATTTTAGCCACCAGGGCCTGGCTCAGCCTTTGGGGGTCTTTTAATCCTAAGCCTCCTCGAGACTTTGGTTCACACATTTTTTCCCAGGTGACTAGAGCCCATTTGTTTTCTCTTATTGTTCCTCCCCATAGGAAATTTCTCTGGATTGAGTGAATTTTTTGAAAGATGTACTCGGGTGTTGCCAAAACTGAGAACAAATAGACCATCATAGCCATTAAAATTGATTTAATGAGCAGAAGTCTTCCCGACAAAGAGAGGAATATATGGGTCCAAAAACTAAGCGTGTTTTCCAGTTTAGTTAACATCTCTTGCCATCCCGTATTTCTTATAGCTTTGTCAATGAAGGGAGCCCCTAGGTAGCCCGAGGGCAGAGAGGATCTTTGGAAGCCTAAAATTCTGTTAATTCTTTGTTGAATGATGTTCAGGGTGTTAAAGAAGAAGATGTGGGATTTATCTAAGTTTAGCTACATTCCAGAGGCAATAAGAAAAACATCCAGATCTTTCTTGATGGCTTTGGCTTCCTACACTGTGGGCTTCCCTAGGAGGATATTGTCATCGACAAACTGAGGATAGGTCAAAGGTTCAATCTAAGGGGAAATTACTAGCCCTTTCAGGTGACCTTCTCTCTGGGTTTGCTTTAGGAATCTTCCTAAACCTTCTGTGAGAATAATGAAGCGATAGGGGGACATGGGATCTCCTTTCCTTAATCTTCGTGAAACGTTAACGGTGGGAGAGGGGGAGCCGTTGACTAGAATTAAAAAGAAAGCAGAGGAAGTAAGGTTCAAGATGCATTGGGTCCAGGAGGGGTCGAAGCCAAAGGCCCCCATAATGGCTCTTAGGAAGTGCCAATTTATTTTGTCATAGGCTTTGGACATGTCTAGCTTTAGGAGCATCCCAAGTTTTTTCTCAGATTGCAAGGAATGAATGGTTTCATAACAAATTACAATACCGTCCAGAATTTGTCTACCTTCTATGAATCCCCTAGAGGAAATTAGGTGCTTATTTTCTTCTTCCCAAGCGAGCTAGTTAACTCTTCTCAGATCACAAGAGCTGCCATAATAGCTTCTGCTAAGCTGGCTAACCGCTGATCAATTGTTGCTCACCCCCTGTATTTTTGTTCTTATAATATAATATAATTGATTGCTTTTAAAAAAACACTAACATTTTATACATAAACGTTCCAATACATTAACCCTACAAAAATTATTACATATCAAAATACTTAACTAAATCACTATTGTTATAATTTTCACTTCTAATCTACTCCTCGATATAAAAT
>ML778478.1:431018-441776 GCA_009831015.1 Picea engelmannii | reverse complement strand
TGAGCATAGTTGTGCAATAACACCTTGATGCCCCTTTTTCAATAATTTTGTCATGCCATTAGAGCTTATCACCTTATCGGGTTTCCCTGTGATACCTCTTAACTCAATTTCTTTTCTTTCCAATGAAAATTTCATGAAAAGTTATTGAAAATTAAAAGCCACTGTTCCTAATGATTGTAACGATTGGATTTGTAACATCCCGCTCTGGCACACTGAGAAAACTTATTCTTTAAGGACACTTGCTCGCAAGTGATCTGGACTTTTATGATGATAAAACATTTATCCTTGATGATGATGCGTTATGATAGATGACATGATGTTTTACTTCTTTGACATAGATAGGTGCTATTGACTCAGTTTTATTGAGTGTGCAGGGTTTTGGACCTTGAGGATGCAGAGGCATCGGTGGAACCCCTTGGACTTTGGATTGAGTCAGGGAGTGTGCTATTTGGGTTGATTTATTTACTATGATATTTCATTGATTTGATGATATGATGTTGACATGTTTTGACACGATTGTTGATGATGCAGGCTGACGATAGCTTGCCGACCAGACTCACATATGGAGTAAAGGGGCCACACACGATTTCCAGAGAGGTTGAGGGAGAGGTGTGGACAACAACCCTGCCACAACCTACTAGCACTCCCGCCGTGGCTCGAACTGTAGGTTAACGATTACCTAGTTCGAGAGGATCCACGATGCCGTGAGGGCAGACTGCGACAGTCGCTCACGATGATTCTAAGGGGCACGCAATAAGGCATGGGCCTTATTCCTTAGAGACCTTAGTCTCCCACAAGTTCACCTAGCGGAGTGTTGACTCCAGGGGTTATAAATGTCTACAAATCAGTCAAGTTGGCGAGTGGCACCCTTGGAGCACGTGGTGCATCCTGAAGGGCACGTCACGCAAAAGAAAAACAAGAAGCGAGTGGCACCCTTGGAGCACGTGGTGCATCCTGAAGGGCACATCGCGCAAAAGAAACGAATGAGGCGAGTGGCACCCTTGGAGCACGTAGTGCATCCTGAAGAACACGTCGCGTTGATGTTGATGAAGAAACAAACCTAGATGGCCCTAAGACATTAACGCCTTGAGAAATCCTTAAACAACTTCCCTAACCAAGTGTCGCCCAATTCAGAATCTAAGTCCTAAGTCTAAAACTTCTCTAGGGGTAAATTTTTGTCTGACCTTAAGAAATTTACCCTATCAAATATATATATAATAAAAACAAATTTAACATTAAACCAAAAACCACTTAAGCTATAGTTTGAGTCTTCATAAAGTTTGTAGGGTAAAATAAAGAGAATAAGAAATTAATTCAAATATGTGGTTGTAAATTTGAAAAGAAGGATTTAATTAGTTAACTTGTGGAAGTGTAAAACGATTTTTAAATTAATCATAAAAGGAATAATTAATAGCGCAACTGCCATTTTGGCTTTAATAAAAAGGGGAAAGAAGGGAATAATAAGAATTAGGAAACTAAGTAATGGAGGAAACATAATAAAGGAAAGATGAGAACTTATGGTGAAAAGCAAGGTCAACATAGTAAGGAATCAACAATTAAGAACCTGCTAATTTGAGCTAATTTAGTAACATTTTTTTTTAAGGAAAGTATTTAAAACATGTAAGGGGATCTAGGAACACCTAGGAGTAAATTTAGGAGCGACTCTAGGTGGGTGAGGGATTTGAGACAATTAATAAATTTAAAGAAAATATTTATTGGAGAAAAGAGGGGGATGGACGACACTTGTGCGATGGAGAATATTTAGAATATTTTTACTAAAACTTAATTTAAAATGTGAATTAGGAAAGTTGGTGGCTCTCAAAACTCTATAAAAGAAAAGGGAGATGAGGAAGAAAGGGATCGGCTGTTAGCGTAACGTTACGCTGCCAGAATTGTGACTTGACTGATTACTTGTGGGGAGTTGGGATTTTCTCAGCTCGGATTGGAGTGGTAGTTCGGCCTTGCGAGGCGAGCTGGGAAGCTAGACATACCATCAGGATAGTGTGTGGCCCCTTTGCGGCTCGGGGGGTTAAGGGGGAAGCAGAGTACCCCTAGCGATTGGCTGGGAGGTACCAGTGAGGTCTCGACGGTCGGCGAGCGGGAGCGGCACGGAGCACACGGACGTCATAAAGGCAGGCGATAAGGAAAAGGTACGCTCATTGTTTGGTAGAGTAGGATGCTCGGTTGGGTATGTTCGCATTTAATTTTTTCTGCATAATTTTTCAGTCAATGACAATCTATGATATGGTTTTAATGCCTGGTAGCATATACATGGTCGCGTTGTCATTCATATAGTTACTGCTTGAAATTCACCCTGTTATTTACATAGAAAATGTGTGGGAGCTGCTAAATGGGGCGGTAATAAACATGATCCTTTTACCTCTGTTATTTACCAAAGAAATGGGACCTTACTGTTTTGGATGTAATGGTGATTGGGGTTTTCCTCGCTGGTTGGGAAGCCCTTTGTAGAGGTAAGGAAACTGTAGTTGTCTTCAACTGACGAATCCACCCTTTAAATGCTAATGGCGATCTCATTCTGCAGGGATATACTTGCTGCCTCTGTTATTTCCTTAAATAAAAAAAAGGGGAAAATTAGAATTCTTTTCTGGGATGATAATGGCAAGCGATCGTAAATTTGTTTTGTCTCGGCAAGCGATATACAATCCCTAACTATTACTCGTTACAGATTTGTTTTTGTTGAACTATTTCACACCCGAGATGGTTTAAAGGTATGTTGATACGGTGTGTTTAGTATAGCAGTCCTGCTCTACTTATTTTAGATACTACCATCTCAAGGGGTTGGTATGGAGCATAGCCGCTGTCGGACTAGCATCTGGGTTTTAAACTGTATTGTCTTGGCCGTGCTTCCTTTACCACCCGCATATCTCTGCGTCCGTGTTGAGTTTCTCAGCAAAATCGCGTTAGGTATCAGCTGAACGGTCCTTCCATTGCCGAATCACGCATGTGAAGGGTGGCATCACATCTATGCTTCTGGGTGATGCTCTTGCTGGGGTGATTGGCTACGTCGGATCCCTTCTGTCCCTTCTTGAATTTTTTAAATTATTTTATCCACCGAGTTCCTGGCCGCGTGGTCTTCCCTTCGTTCTACTCTGGCAGAGAGTGCCCTGGCAGCTGGGCAAGAATGCGTCCCTGCCCAAGCCCCACCTGGAGTCTGATACCATCGTTGATTGTCTGTGCAGTCAACTGTGTAGATCCACCCTTATTCTCCCAGCTGGTGGTCAGTCCGCGCCGCTTAATTCATAACTTAAGACCTCCAAAACCCAATGCAGGGAGGTTCGCTCTCTGTGCGAATTGAATAACTTCTGGATATGCACGACTTTGCCTCTGAGAAATTAAGTTTGTTTAATTAAATTGGATGGAAATTTATGGTTGGATATTGTGCACGTCATGGCATTGGTAACGACAGATTGACCCAGCTGATTACTGCTTACCCTTTTTACCTTTTACTGTTACCCTCCTATAGCTCACTGACGTCCTTGCTGCCATCGATCTACTACTGACCAGTAACGCCAACACTGTCCTCTTTCACTAAGTATAGAAGGGCAGTTGGTTTTAGAATGCTTTTTGCCTTAGGATAGGATTGGAGCAAGTGAAGTCTTGAGTGCTAAAGCAAAATCTACCCTTAACCGCATATTTTCCAATACGGTGGTCCTGTGGCATAATATTTCCAGCTCGCAGATTTGGCGGTAGGATCCAAGTTAAATTATAATTTTTTTTTTTTACCTTTTGTTTTAACACAGATTGTTAATTGTTGCGCTCAATTCTGGCGCAGGAGGGATTTCCTGTGGACTAGTGAAGGTTATGACAGACTCCTTAAACTGCATCTTAACTTGAGAGATTTTTGCATTAAACCAAGGGTAGGAAACCTATTCTAATCTTCCGTGCACGTGAAAGGTGATCCTTTTATTTATAAATTTAGGTTTTGAGTTAAGGTAAATGTTGATTTTAAAATATGGCGTCAATTATTGATTTAGAATTATGGTGTTGTTGCGCGTATTATGGGTTCATGGTTATTGATATTCTGTTGCCATTAGTATAATATAATGTAATGTTAACTTTGATCTAGAGTAATGTTATCACAGTTTAAGGCAATGTAAGGTTAGTGTTAGAAATAGGGAGGTATTTTAGGATATTTGTTGCAAACTGATTACAATAAACCATGCAATGTTGACTATGTTTTAGGGAAATGATAATGCCGTATAAATCAATGGTATTGATATTGTTAGCTAATAGGGAATGAAAGTTTACTGTTACTCATGGCAAGGTCATATAGAATAATTGAAATGTTGTATTGTCTTATTGTAGGTTATCATAATGTGTTGCATTGGTAACATAAAAGAAGTACATAGATTATTATTTTATTGCAAGTCATTTAATATAAAACATGATGTTGTTAGGATATTATGGTAAGGGTAGTGAATTCATTTTATTGATAACCCACAAGATGAAATGTGATTGACATTTATTTGCAAGGTTATTGAAAAGAGATATTTTGTTATCATTTTATGGTAATGTGGTTGAATGTGGTCGAAATTGGTTAACATATAAAAATGCAAGGTCTTTAATCTAAGTACCATTCGTCTTTATGAATTGGTATTGGGGAATTGCAATTAATTGTTTTTACATTATTTTTGGAGTAGACTTGGCGACTTGTGAACTAATGAAAATTTCAAGTAGTAACGGATCGGTAATTAATGCTAATCGAGTCGAGGTTAATGCCTTGTTCTATGATGGTTGGTCATTGATGGAGTCCCTTCGATTTTGCGCTTTCCGTAGTAATCATGGTTTTTCCTTAATTATTATTGTACTTGGTTGTGATCTTTTTATTGCTTGGTCTGCTTGTGTCGGGCGGGTTGTAGACACCTCCATGTTCCTCAGAACAGTCGCCAGCCCTGAGACCTTAAATGGTTAAAATCGATGGGAACCTGGGCTTGAGCGTTGATTATGTGTCTTGGAGGTCCTAACCATTGCAGGGTAGGACGGGTGGGAAGTCAGTCTCATTATGGTCGATTGATGGTCGTCTAATGCTTGCAGTACTTGTTGCGCGTCTTATGTTGTCTTGTTGTGTTCGTCGTGGTTTGTGTCTTGATCGTCGTCGGGTGGCGATGCAGAGTCGAATGTGTTTGTTCCCATGCACACGCGCGCACACACTTTTAAAAACATTTTTTTTTTTCACTTGTTATGAGAGGTTGTCGTCGTGACGAACGAAAGGCAGGTTACAGGATTCCTAGTACAACATCATCACCACCCATGGGTATAGCAATCATTGGACTATTCATTACATATTCCCCCATAGTAAGATTGATATAATTGCATTTTCCCAAGCAATTGATAGTTCCTCCATCTGCAATCATTACTTGAAACTCTGGCGTTGGATATACAAAGCAATTGAGAGCTTTGGCTAATTTATAGTGAATGAAAACATGAGTACTGCTAGAATCAATTAGGACTATTACCTTTTTATTTATGATATATCCTTCGATCTTGAGGGTTTGAGGAGTGCTAATTCCAGCCAATGCATTACACGATATCGTGGGAGTCAACTCTTCAGACAAAATTTCTTCTACGTTTTCATCTTGAGATGGTTCTTGTTCTTTTTCTTGTTCTTCTTCCTCTTCACAATCTATGTAGATTAATTTCTTCTCACCACAGTTATGTCCCTTACTGTACTTCCTGTCACAATTAAATCATAAACCTTTTTCTTTTCTTTCCTCCAATTGTTGAGGTGTCAACCTTGTAGGTTGAGGTGTTTTAGAAGAATGAGCATTATTCTCTCTATAGATGTTAGGATTGGTCCTTTTAGTGGCCATAGCCATATTTTTACTTTCAACATTTCTTTCCACCCTAAATGCATTCTCCAATGATTTGGGTTCCCAAAGGCGAACCTCATGTTGAATGTTATCCTTTAAAGTTCTTATGAATACATCAATCAAGTGCTCATCTGGAATATCTATTAACTTTATATTCAATCTTTGGAAGTTCTCAATGTGCTCTGTAACTGAACCCTTTTTCTTGAGATTTATCAATTGGCTAAAGAAGGTATTGCTCCTTGTATGCTCATAGTGTGCTATCATTTCTTCCGTGAAAATTGTCCAAGTGACTAGTGATTTATGAGAACAAAGCCATCGATACCATACAAATTGATTGGGTTTTAAAAATAAAGAAGCAATTCTTACCTTTTGTGTATGTGGAACATTATGTAGATCAAAGAATTGCTCCATCTGAAGTATCCATGTGATTGGGTCCTTGCCATCAAACTTCCTCATATCTATCTTAGGAACGTGGTTGGTCTTCAACCCAAAGTTGGAGTTTCTCCATTCTTGATTCACCTTCCTTGTGTCCTCATCATGAATTTCATGGGATACATTTTCACTTTCAGGTGCCCTCTCTATTAGGAAAATTTTCAATCCTTCCATGATCTCCCCTTTTAAACCATCCATCCTAGTATTTATTGCCTCCAACTTAGCTTCCGTTGAATCATGGATGATTTTAGGGGCTAAATTTCGCTCATGGGTTAATTTTCCATGGTTTTTCCAAAAATGAGATTCGCTATTTTAAAAATGATTTGCCCAAATTCTATGGGATAAAATGATTTTACCTTAAAAATCACCGAAATTTTATAAAAACTATTTAAAATCCTTATAAATTTGAATATTTTTACAAAAATATCACCAAACATTTAAAGTAGGCATATGAAGGATTAGTAAGATTCGCCAAGGTTTCTAAATTTTAAAATAAATTCCCATCCTTAAAATCATCCCTATGTTGAATCCATCATCTCTTGTAGTTCATCTTTTGTTACTGTCTTATTTTGTAAATCATTTATGTCCCTATGAATTTCTTCACCTTCATCAAGAGTCCAAGTAGGATTGTTTGGAGGATTATTTGGTGTAGAAGTTCCCTTTTTTGGTGGCATGTTGGCCAAGTATCACTTTAAACCTTGATTTTGAGGTCGTTCTGCTAGACAATCTTCCTTTTATTGTATCTCAAAAATTTCAGCCCTTATGAGTATGAAATTTTCTTTTTTGTATCTCTATGATATTTCTTCTCTACAATGCCATAGGTTTGATCAAAATTGGATCTGCCAAGTGGAATTTACGGTAACTTCCCCACAAATTGCTGATTTTTGGCCTTTCCAGAAGATCTCACTTGTATAGTGTGCCCGACAAAAAATAATTGATATAAAATTCTGAAACTCATACCAAAACTACTAAGGTCTGTCCACTATCCAATGAAACTAGTCTCACTCAATTTGAATACTCTAGGAAGAAGTTATGATTGTTTTACTCGGAACACCTGCTTGAGACTAGTCAATAGGACTAGTCAGATACCCTATCTTCCACAGGGTGTATCTACAAATGTAAGATGACCCAGAAGCTTAAATTGTTACCACAAAGACCTTACTAATTTTTGTGAATATCCTCTGGATTTTAGGGTTTGAAACGTTACATAAAAAAATTTATAGCGAAAATTCTGCAATGACTCAATTCAGGATAATTCCAAAACCCTATCTTACAAAGAATGTATCTCCTAAAGTATAAAGCCTCAGGAGCTAAAATTTTAACCCAACGTACCTTGATCCGTCTACTAAATATCCTCCAATCCGTTACTTTTGAATCATTATATAAAAAAAATTATACTGAAAATTCCAAGGTGTCTTAGATGTAGCAGCGAAACCCCAAGACCTTGAGCTCTGATACCATATGTTAGGAACCAAATATCAATATAGCATAGAAAAACCTCAGAATAAGTTCTCAACGCCTTGAAAAAGAGATAAATTCAGATAATAAGCCTCTTCGAGGGAGTAACCTCATGCCCACATAAATGTCCAAATACCAGGTGATTCCAGATGAAAATGTCTCTTTGGTATATATAGGAGACTAGGATGTATAATTACAACTAATGAACTAAAGCCAACATAAATAAAATAACATTACTAATGTAATATGCCCCAATTAAGGGTTAATGAGCCATTATTTAGGGCTTAACATATCGTACTACTGAAAAACATCTTTTCAATGGGAAAGAAGATACTGGTTTAAAACCACGAAAAATGACACCTCACCTATGGAGATTGGAATATAATATAAATCGTCAAGGTACTCAATTTATTTATGTATCGTAGATCATGTAATGTTTTGAATGCTTATTTTAATCATTGAATATATTTTATCGTATTTGATAATTAATAATGGGCTTCAACGAGGAATGAAATGTTATCCTGCTCAATTCATGAGGTTTCCCTACTATGAGGAGCTAAAAATAGCTCATTTGTTTGATACAATGCATATAAGGAAGAATGTGACATAAACGTTATGGGGAATCATAGATGGTAGGAGGGACAAAGAAAAAATTGTCAAAATTTGTACTGACATTCAGGAAGCCAATCATGCAATACAAAGTGTGATCCTATATTCAAATAGATCAGATGGAGTACTAGAACGAAATAACCTTCCATGGTTATTAGCAGAGAAACAAACCAATGATGTAAAAGAGGTCATTCAAACAATTAAATTTCCCACAGGTTTTGCTTCAAACATAAATAATATCTTAACGAAGAAAGGTGAATTTGGTGGGGTAAAAACACATGATTGTCATACCTTCAATAAGGTAATAATTTTGGTATACATATTTATATATATCGGCCTGATACATATTTTATTTTTTATTTTTATTTTTTTGTCTACTTTGGTCGAAACAAATAACGATTCATTTTTTTGTTACAGTATGTTCTTCCACTATCTCTCCCAAACAATTTTGACAACAACGTCAAACAAGTTATATATGATATTGGAAAATACATGAGGTAAGTAGTTGTGATTTATATGCAAAATGTTCTTTGAAATTATTGTTGTACTTAATGACATGTGTTTTACTTGTAATGTAATATATTATATTATGTTATGTTGAAACATGTTATTTTCTTGTGTCATGATCTCATGTAGATGGTTGTCATTGAAATAAATCCATGAAGATGATATAAAGTATTGGAAGAGAGAAATTTCTCGTCTAATGTGTGAAATGCAAAAGTATATACCTCCAACATTTTTCAGTGCACAAGAACACTACCTCATACACCAAGTTGAGGAGATTGAAATTTGTGGACCTGTTCACACAAGGTCAATGTGGATGGTGGAGAGGCCTTGAAATAATTGAAGGCGTTGGTTAGACAAAGAGCACGTCCCAAGGGTTCTATGGTGGAGGGATATATGGTATATCAATCCTTGGTGTATATTAGTCAGTATCTTCCTCAATTAGCAGTGCCAACTATGCATGCAGTGGATCACATTTGGGATGTGAACTCCATCAAAAAATTTGAAGATCATGAACATCTATTGGGGAAAGGTAGAATGAAAAAAATGAGAGGTAATATATAATTTATTTCATAAATTATTAATATTTATAACCTGCATATTGGACGTTATAACTAATATTTAATATTGTTGAATTATGATTTTTTGATTCAGTTGTTCAAGAGTGGGATGCACTGCATTTATACATTGCAAATAATTTTGACTGGCTGAATGTATGGATTGAAAGATGTAAACAACATAATGGAGGTAGGTTATCATGGCAACGACTCTTTGAATTGGTTAGAGAAGCTCATCGTAACAGAGATGCCAATGTTACGCAAAGGGGAATTGATTTAGCATATGGTTTGAAAGATGGACAACTAAGAAAATTCACTCATTTTATTTAGTTATTTTATATTATATTAATGTGACTACATGTGTACTGTATTTTTCAGATACTTTTGAAGTTATATAAATATATATGTTAATTTATTAATTGACAATGCATATTTTACATATTTGGCATATTGTAGTTGAAACACCACAAGGCTATGTGGTGCAATGGTCGTAAATTTCGCATCAAACAATTGGATGAAACCAGAAAAACTTCTGATAGTGGGATAACTGCAGTATTCCAGGTCACTAACTTTTCCTCTAGGAGTGACAAACATCCCCGAGAATCTCAAAATAGATACTATGGGTATTTAAACGATATACTTGAGTGTGATTTTAATTCCTTCAAATTAGTTATGTTCAATGTCAAATGGTATAGGTTACAAATGCATGAATGTGATGAGGAAAGAACTGTTATTCAACATGCCAACGAATTTCCAATGATTAAAACAATGGTGTTTGAAAGAGGACATGATCGCTATGTTTTTCCAAGCCAATGTGAACAGGTCTTTTACTCAAATGTTCCAGGTGAGAGGGATTGGTCATTTGTTGTTAGATATGATCCAAGAGGAAGGCCAATTAAGTATACTCATTTACAGGAAGAAGATGATATTGAAGATTAAGAAGATGATTCAACAGATCAGACATAGCCGAGAAATCATGCAGGGTTAACAGATGAAGAAGACGAAGAAGATCATGATCCAGGCATATGAGACAATATTGCAATTCTTGATGATGACATCGATGAAAATATGCTCAAAAATGACATTGATGACAATGATGATATCATCAATCCTTTCAACATCGTTTCTGAACCGGATGATGATACAGATGTCAAGTTTGATGAAGAAGATCAAGATACAGAATAAGGATGATTACACAGATGTCGAGGTTGGATTAGGTACGTAACTATATAATATTTTAATTTGTATGAATTATTCTCTTAAAATAATTTACTTATAATGTCATGGGTTAATTACATGTTTTTAAGTTTTATGCGACATTTTTATATCCTATGTTACATGTTGTTTAATTATTATGTGAAACCTGA
>ML778478.1:417357-430968 GCA_009831015.1 Picea engelmannii | reverse complement strand
TATTCTCTTAAAATAATTTACTTATAATGTCATGGGTTAATTACATGTTTTTAAGTTTTATGCGACATTTTTATATCCTATGTTACATGTTGTTTAATTATTATGTGAAACCTGAAAATAGTTGCCAATATACTAAAGTATGTTGTAGACTAAAAATGTCATTTAGAAACACATAATTTCATGTACCTTCATTAATTTTTGTTTTTGTAGTTTCTATGCATGAATCTTAATAGGACGTTGCTTTCGATTATTTTCTATTTTATAGATAGGGCTTTGGGGATCAATTGAGAGTGATGTGAGGGGGAGGGGAGGGGCCATATGAGCTTCCACCTTCATGTGGTTGGCCTTGTTCAGTAGAGGATAAATTATTCTTGAAACCAAGAGAAGCTCTTTCATTTTTATACCATCATGATCGTATAATATTTCATCAATATTGTTGTCATAGTATTGCATCAACGAAGTTTAGATGAATGTGTTTTTCATTTCTATAGAATTTTTGTTGAAAACCTAATTTTCTTTCAAAGTAGACAATTTGGTTGACGCAAGTTTTAAGTTTGCATCAGTCTTCATTTTTCTTTCAAGTTCTACATTAATGTATATATAATGTATTCGTGTCATAATTGTGATGACAAATCGCTCTTTTTCATTGATTGCTTAATCAATGCCATAAAAATAATCCCTTGCAGTACTATATGCAGGGACATGTGTAATGTCGAACAAATTTTACAAGGAACAAGGAACGAAAATTGTACGAGGACTAGACACCGACAACAATGACCTGTGAATGGGGCCAATGTTGAAAATTTTTCAAATTGTTTCTGTATGCATTGAAATTTGACATGGATAGACTATTCACATGCCTTAAAGATATGGGATGGTTTCTAGACTCAAATTTCACTCACACACCCACTTTCTTCCATCATCAATTCATCATGTAAACCATAAACCCTAATTTTCTTTCAAAGTACACAATTTGGTTGACGCAAGTTTTAAGTTTTCGTCAGTCTTTATTCATTTTTATTTTAGGTTCTACATTAATGTATATTCAATGTATATGTGTCATAGTTGTGATGAAAAATCCCTCTTTTTAGTTGATTGCTTAATCAACACCATAAAAATACTAGAGGCGGACAACAATGACATGTGAATGGGGCCAACATTGAATTTTTTTCAAACTGTTTTTGTATGCATTGAAATTTGACATGGATAGACTATTCACATGTCTTAACAATATGGGAGGTTTTTTGGACTCAATTTTCACCACACACCCACTTTCTTCCATCATCATATCATCATGTAAACCATACACCCTATTTTTCATATGTTCTAGTAGATATGTTAATGATTCCAAATTTCATATTTGTATTTGATTCAAGGTCCAGCTAGCTTGCAAAGTATAAAATTTTAATTTCAAGTTGATAAACCAAATATGAAATGAATCCAAGCATCATTTGATATCATCGTAAGAGAGACAAATGTAAATAATCTTGCGACGAACTAGCTATACTATCGACGAAAAAAGTTCATCGATGGTATAACTAATTCGTCACAAGAATGTGTCTAATTTGAATGGTGTTACATGGTTTGAAAGGAGTGTATGGATTATATGGTGCATTCTAGTGTAGTCTATAAGAAAAATCTCTATCCCAAACCTCAAAATGGATAGTACCATATCTTGTTCATAAGACAAATATTCTTTGTATGTTTCCTTTGTGGTGGCTCAAGCCCTCAGTACACATGATGCATGACAATGAAATGTAAAAATTTGACTATTCAATGATAGTTTTATGTCACCCATGGTTGAGGAAATAAAATAAGGTTCTTAGGTTCTATTTGAATCTTCTTAGAATTGAGATTCGTTACACAGTCCTTGAAAAAAGACAAAAGACTTATGTAGAAAATATTTGGTCTTTGTGTAGGACAGTTTACGCCATTAGTATGTTTTGTAGAAAACAATGGATCTTGGGGACTACACCATGGTCAAGGAACGAGGAACAAGGAACAAGGAACAAGGAACACAAATTGAACTAGGACTAGACACCGACAACAATGACCTGTGAATGGGGCCCACGCTGAAATTTTTTCAAACAGTTTCTGTATGCATTGAAATTCGTCATGGATATACTATTCACATACCTTAACGATATGGGAGGGTTTATGGACTCAAATTTTACTCACACACCCACTTTATTCAATCATCAATTCATCATGTAAACCATAAACCCTAATTTTATTTCAATGTACACAATTTGGTTGACACAAGTTTTAAGTTTTCATCAGTCTTTCTTTATTTTTATTTCAGGTTCTAGATTAATGTATATACAATGTATCTGTGTCATAGTTGTGATGAAAAATCCCTCTTTTTCGTTGATTTCTTAATCAACACCATAAAAATACTAGAGGCATGCAACAATGACATGTGAATGGGGCCAACGTTGAAATTTTTTCAAACTGTTTCTGTATGCATTGAAATTTGACATGGATAGACTATTCACATGCCTTAATGATATGGGAGGGTTTTTGGACTCAAATCTCACTCACACACTCACTTTCTTCCATCATCATATCATCATGTAAACCATAAACCCTATTTTTCATATGTTCTAGTAGATATGTTAATGATTCCAAATTTAATATTTGTATTTGACTCAAGGTACAACTAGCTTGCAAAGTATCAAATTTTAATTTAAAGTTGATAAAAAAAATATGAAATGATCCAAGCATCATTTGATATTGTCACAAGAGATACAAATGTAAATAATCTTGCGACGAATTAACTATACTATTGACGAAAAAAGTTCGTCGATAGTATAGCTAATTCGTCGCAAGAATGTGTCTAATTTGAATGGTGTTACATGGTTTGAAATGAGTGTAGGGATTATATGGTGAAATGTAGTGTTGTCTATAAGAACAATCTCTATGCCAAACCTCAAAATGGATAGTACCATATCTTGTTCATAAGACAAATATTCTTTGTATGTTTCCTTTGTGGTGGCTCAAGCCCTCAATACACATGATGCATGACAATGAAATGTAACAATTTGACTATTGACTGATAGTGTTATGTCATCCATGGATTAGGAAAGAACATAAGGTTCTTATTTCCTATTTGAATCTTCTTAGAATTGAGATTCATTACATAGTCCTTGAGAAAAGACAAAAGACTTATGTAGTAGATATTTGGTCTTTGTGTGGGACATTTTATGCCATTAGTATATTTTGTAAAAAAATAATGAATGTTGGGGACTACACCATGGTAAAGGAATGAGGATCAAGGAACAAGGAACAAGGAACAAGGAACAAGGAACGAAAATTGAATTAGGACTAGACACCGACAACAGTGACTTGTGAATGGGACCAACGTTGAAATTTTTTCAAACAGTTTTTGTATGCACTAAAATTTGTCATGGATAGACTATTCACATTCCTTAATGATATGGGAGGGCTTTTGGACTCAAATTTGACTCAGACACCCACTTTCTTCCATCATCAATTCATCATGTAAACCATAAACCCTAATTTTCTTTCAAAGTACACAATTTGATTGACGCAAGTTTTAAGTTTTCGTCAGTCTTTATTCATTTTTATTTTAGGTTATACATTAATGTATATACTATGTATTTGTGTCATAGTTGTGATGAAAAATCCCTCTTTTTCGTTGATTGCTTAATCAACACCATACAAATACTAAAGGCGGGCAATAATGACATGTGAATGGGGCCAACGTTGAAATTTTTTCAAACTGTTTCTGTATGCATTGAAATTTGACATGGATATACTATTCGCATGCCTTAACGATATGGGAGGCTTTATAGACTCAAATTTCACTCACACACCCACTTTATTCCATCATCATATCATCATGTAAACCATAAACCCTATTTTTCATATGTTCTAGTAGATATGAAATGATTCCAAATTTCATATTTGTATTTGACTCAAGGTCCAACTAGCTTGCAAAGTATCAAATTTTAATTTCAATTTGATAAACCAAATATGAAATGAATCCAAGCATCATTTGATATCGTCGCAAGAGAGACGAATGTAAATAATCTTGCGACGAATTAGCTATACTATCGACGAAAAAAGTTTGTCGATAGTATTGCTAATTCGTCGCAAGAATGTGTCTAATTTGAATGGTGTTACATGGTTTGCAAGGAGTGTAGGGATTATATGGTGCAATGTAGTGTAGTCTATAAGAACAATCTCTATGCCAAACCTCAAAATGGATATTACCTTATCTTGTTCATAAGACAAATATTCTTTGTATGTTTCCTTTGTGGTGGCTCAAGCCCTCAGTACACATGATGCATGACAATGAAATGTAACAATTTGACTATTGAATGATAGTGTTATGTCACCCATGGTTAAGGAAAGAACATAAGGTTCGTAGTTCCTATTTTAATCTTCTTAGAATTGAGATTCATTACATAGTCCTTGAAAAAAGACAAAAGACTTATGTAGCAGATATTTGGTCTTTGTGTGGGAAATTTTATGCCATTAGTATGTTTTGTACAAAAATAATGGATCTTCGGGACTACACCATGCTCAAGGAACGAGGAACAAGGAAAAAGGAACAAGGAACAAGGAAAAAGGAACAAGGAACGAGGAACAAGGAACAAGGAACAAGGAACAAGGAACAAGGAACAAGGAACAAGGAACAAAAATTGTACTAGGACTATACACGGACAATAGTGACCTGTGAATGGGGCCAACGTTGAATTTTTTTCAAACTGTTTATGTATGCACTCAAATTTGTCATGGATAGACTATTCACATGCCTTAAGGATATGGGAGGGTTTTTGGGCTCAAATTTGACTCACACACCCAATTTCTTCCATCATCAATTCATCATGTAAACCATAAACCCTAATTTTCGTTCAAAGTACACAAATTGGTTGACGCGAGTTTTATGTTTTCTTCATACTTTCTTCATTTTTATTTTAGGTTTTACATTAATGTATATACAATGTATCCATGTCATAGTTGTGATGAAAAATCCCTCTTTTTCGCTAATTGCTTAATCAACACCATAAAAATACTCCCTTGCAGTACTAGATGCGGGGACGTGTGTAATGTCGAACGAATTTTACAAGGAACAAGGAACATAAATTGTACTAGGACTAGACACTGACAACAGTGACCTATGAATGGGGCCAACGTTGAAATTTTTTCAAACTGTTTCTGTATGCACTGAAATTTGACATGGATAGACTATTCACATGCCTTAATGATATGGGAAGGTTTCTGGACTCAAATTTGACTCACACACCCACTTTCTTCCATCATCAATTCATCATGTAAACCATAAACCCTAATTTTCTTTCAAAGTACACAATTTGGTTGACGCAAGTTTTAAGTTTTCCTCAGTATTTCTTCATTTTTATTTCAGTTTCTACATTAATGTATATACAATGTATTTGTGTCATAGTTTTGATGAAAAAATCCCTCTTTTTCGTTGATTTCTTAATAAACACCATAAAAATACTAGAGGCGGACAACAATGACATGTGAATGGGGCCAATGTTGAAATTTTTTCAAACTGTTTCTGTATGCATTGAAATTTGACATGGATAGACTATTTGGATACCTTAATGATATGTGGGGTTTCTGGACTCAAATTTCACTCACACACCCACTTTATTCCATCATCATATCACCATGTAAACCATAAACCCTATTTTTCATATGTTCTAGTAGATATGTTAATGATTCCAAATTTCATATTTGTATTTGACTCAAGGTTCAACTAGCTTGCAAAGTATCAAATTTTAATTTCAAGTTGATCTAGTAGTTCACGTGAAGCGATTTTTGGTAGACCCAAGATTCATCGCAATATTCACGACATAACGTCGTAAGAGCGTCGAAATAACCGTCGCAAAATGACCCAAATTTTCTAGTGAACCGCTTATATATAATATAATGTTCAATCTCTTTAAAAATAATAATAATAAAATATATATCATTCTATTATACAGGTGAAGTATCCACATACAAATTCTTACATATTTCAATTCCATATTTCACATGATGTTCAATGTTCATGTTGAAATCATGTACATAACAAAGTCAAATACATTATCTTTTCTCTTCTTTTTTTAAAGGAATATTGATTCTTGAACATTTATTTATGTATCGTTCTTATTGAAAAATAATATTGATCTCTAAATTTCAAAGAAGTGCTTCAAAATGGTTGCAAGCTTCTACAACCGATTTTAAGATTTCTTTAAAACAAGTTAAATTATCAATAAAACAACTTTCCTTTTTTCCAATGTTGTCTTCATTGTTGTTTGTAGTGACCAATGCAAACTTACTTCCATAAATCATACAATCTAGAATGTTCTTAAAAATGTCGAACCTTATCATGAAGTTTGTTGTGGAAAGTCAATATTTATTTACCTAAAGTAGTGTCCTCACTTCAACCATAATGTTGAAATCTATGATCACTTAATATTTCAATACAATGTTCATTTTAGTGGTCAATTATTATATAACTTCTAAAAATTGTAGCATCAATCATAAAAAACAAAAAGTGAAATGTTGCATTCATCATCTATCTTCGAATTGATAATGAATATGCTAAAAATTTGATTAATTGTGTGACAAATTGATATGAATTTTGTGTATTGGAGCTACCACAAGGGATTCTAATCTATGAGAGTAAATATCTTGAGGACCAAAATCCTTTAGCCCTCTACCACATAGGAAAAGATTCAATCCTCATTTGTATGTTGCAATTGCATGGAGAGGTGGTCAGTTCTAGCATGTTATAGCTTTATTTGGTCACCGCTAGCCATGGATTCCTTGTTGCCCAAGATAATATCCATTTCCTATCTTTGTTCCACATGAAACATATGCTAAATTGATTTTTTCCTCATATGTGTACTCTTCCTTTGCGCAGTGTGTAGGTACCTACATGGTTCCATTAAGAAAGGCATGGGTGTCTTCCAAAAATTGTAAAAAATAATAAATGTGAATTAATTGTGGGCTCCTTTGTGGGGTTTATAGGTTTTGTACACCTGTAAAACCCTAATTATTGTTACCAATGACCTTAACCAAATTTTGATAGTATCAATAGGGTTCAAATGTTGGAGAAGGGGGATTGGCCATTCTAGTACTCTTATGTTGGAGCATTATCCTAAACATTGTCCTTGGGTTTTTATCACCAATCCCTTCTGCAAAAACCCTTGTTTCGAGGATTGGCTCTCTTGCAATTTGTTCGGATAAGGTCCTAAATACTCCAAGCTTCTCTAAAAATACGCACAATAGAAATACACAACCTTCCTCAAACCAATAAAATCATCTAATATCAATGACGATGAAACAAGAAAACTTGTAACTAACTAATATTAATTAACATCAGGTGGTTAATTCCTCCTGAAATCATGCTATCAATACTCAAGTAAATTGCAACATAGTTTTCGGGGGGAAGAAGATAGATCTTCATATATTAATTTAATGTAAAAAAACAACTACAAAGATATAAAATAAGACATGATATGTTGTTGGCACCTTTGTTAGTAGAGTCCAAGTTCTTCCTACTTGGACTACATATAGACTTCAACTCTGCTTCAAACTCCTTGCCATATGTGCATTGGAAAATCAACAAGGATTTAGATCCTAGAGTCTAAGCAAGAGAGTCAATCCCAAAAACAAGGGTTTCTACAAAAGGAACTAGTCATAAAAATCCAAGGCTAAATTCTCAAGATAATGCTCTAGCATAAGGGTACTAGAATGGTTGGTTCCCTTTCTCCAACATTTGAAACCAATTTATACTATCAAAAGTTGGTTAAGTTGTTGTCAATAATAATTAGGGTTGTACAGTTGCACGGATCTCGTAAACCCCGCTGAGGAGTGCATAATTAATGTTCATTTTTAACTTTTTACAATTTTTGGAAGACACCCCACCTTTCTTAAAGGAAACACATGGGTACCAGTGCATTTCTCAAAGGAAGAATGTGGGTATGAGGAAAAAAAAAATTAACATATGTTTCGTGTGGATCAAATATATTCAATGGCTAATATCTTGGGAAACAAGGAATCCATGGTCACTGGTAACCAAATAATGTTATAACATGAGGTGCTTTCAACTTCCAAACACATGTCCTTTAACAAGTTGGTTAAAAAAAGTCTTCAACTACAAAAAAATGCTTCAATCCCTCCTTTTCCTATACATATATCATGGAAAAAGATAAATTTGTGCCATTGATGGAGGTCACATAGTCGAAGATCACTCATCTCCAAAAAACTTGTCATTTTCAGATTTAATGGTTTAATGGTTATTGGCCTCCTTCATCAACGTTGTACCAATGGATCCACTCAACATGGAAAATGAATTATGAGATTCCTCTTTGCTCCAAAGGTTTTTTCTTAATTCATATTTTCGATCATGCTGCTTATAAGCAAGTTTTAGAGGAGGGTCCCTGGTTTTGGGGAAGAGTGGGGCTTTTTATATCTCCTTGATTTCCAAATTTTGATCCTAACTCTATGTCAATTACTAGAATGACACTTTGGGTACACCTCCCAAATTTTCCATTTCATTCTTGGTATATATCAATTTTTGAGGATATTGAGAATACTTTGGGCAGTTAAATAAAAGCAATTTTGGATATTTATAACAATATTGTGTACATACACCTACATCTATGTTGAAATAGACCTAAGTAAGAGTCTTGCAGATAAAATGACCCTCAATTGAAAGTTTTAGGTGGATTCAAGTATTGAATTATGAGAACACAACATTATAGTGTTGAATTCATCAACTTACATGAAATCTACATGATATTTATCCCCATGCACGAGCTCATCCTTCAAGGGAAAAAGGGACCAAATCCAAATAAAAAAATTGGAATTTTCCTAAGAAACCAAAGTCAGATGATGAATTTTCTCTTACTAAGGAAAATACACAACCATTGACTTAAACAAAATTTGATATAGTCTTCCAAGAAGAGTTGATTGGGGAACCTTGTCCTCCCTCGAAGGATGGAGTAGAGGCCATTGATATTGGGTTTTCCTTCTCAAATATGACAATTGTATCTAATGCCCCTCTAGGGGGAATGAAGTGACTTCATGAAACTAACATATCTGATTTTGATAAGGATATGACATCAAAGTGGTCATCGTGATGTCATACCATGATGTTATAGATTCTTAAAAGAAAGGCTATGGTAAACATTCCTTGTATCCTTCATTCTTTACTACAAACACTTACTCTTCGGTTTTTTTCTTCATATATCTATATCAATTAGACTTTGTAAAAAATTATATATGTTTCGTGTCCTTGAATCTATGAGTATTTACTCCATCTCTTTTCAAAACATATAAGAATATTTCCAATTAGAAAATCATGATAGAAGGTCATCATCAAGATGATGAACCAATTATTAAATAAAATAATTTTAATTAGTATGTAAACCTTCCTTAAATTACTTCAACATTTCCAATCGCCCATTTAAAAAATACCCTGAGAAGCCATGGATATGGTTGTGTTTATTGTTTCAATGGTTGCACATGATTCTTCAAGTGCCCCCAAAGTATGCTGTCGGTGATGATGTTGGACACTATGAATAAGTGAATGGCCTTTCAATTATATTCAGGGCAAGTGAATAAAATAATGCACCGTACAAGGAGGTCGAGTGGGCTGAATTGTACGAGTATAATCCAATCAAATCGAATCATATCACATAGCAATGTGCGTCTCCCATTAAGATACATTGGAGTCCTAATCAAATTAAAATAAAAAGTCGTTGAAACTTGTCGACCACCACTAGTTGCTATGGTATAATATTTGATGACAAAGTTATTCTTTATGAAAAATAAGTGGATAAATGAACCAACAAATAAGTCAAAATATACAGAGAAGAGGTTCATAATTTACCGAGAGGAGAAACTCCCATGTTAAACTAACATGGAATTTAAAGCTTGACATTATAAAAATCATATTAAATAGTTTTTATATAGTTTTGTTAAATTATATGAATAGTTTTTATATAGTTTTGTTAGGTAAGAAAATTTAATGGTGTTTATATCTACATCTCATCTAGAGGATTTATGTGGGGGTTTGAAGCTTGTCTCATAATTCCTAAAATTTTTGTTTAGAGTATAAGACTCTTGATTTCCTCTCTTAAAATGGTAAAGTACTCGAGACCCATTCTTATTGCATCCATATCCACTTAGAGGCCAAATATCCTCTCCATAGGACTTGTGTAGTGGTCTAAGGCCTCATTTATAGCCCATGAGCCTTGGGAATTTTATTTAGAGCCTACAACCCTTATTTTCCCCCCCTAACCATGGAAAAGGCCCTAAAATCCATTATTATTGCGCAAAACATCATGATAGCAACCATATCCTACTCAAAGAACAAAAAATCCATTTAGAAGCCCTTTGTGGTGGTTTAAGGCCTTATTCATGTCCTTTGAACCAAAAATCATCATTTGGAGTCCAAGACCTTTAACTTATTCCTCCAACCATTATCAAAGCTTGAAGACACATCCTTGGTGCACAAAACCTCCTAAAGCACCCATATGTTATTCAAAGGTGAAATACTCCTTGTAGTGGGTCTTGTGGTCATTTGAGACTTTCATTTTGGGTATAAGAACCTTTTTCTACTCCCTCAATATTGATCAAAGCCATGAGATCCTTTCCTAGTGCATAAGACCTCTCAATGATGCCCATATCCCACTTGTAGGCCAAAGGTCTCCTTTGAAGGCCTCCTATGGTGGTTTGATACGTTTGTAATATATTAGAGCCCTAGAAGCTTCATTTAGGGAAAACATCCTTTGATTTCATCTTTTAACCATGGTTAAGGCCCCAAGACCCATCATGAGTACTGCACAAAAGTTCATGTTGGATCGCATATCCCACTATAGGGGGCATATATTCCCTCTAGAGTGTTTGTGTGGTGGTTCTAGGTCTCATATATGGCCCATTTTACCCACTAGCTCCATTTAGAGCATAAATCACTTATTTTTATCCCTCATTCATGCTCAAGGTCTCAAATCCCATCCCCAGTGCTCAAAACCTCCTCGTGGCACCAATATCCCACTCAAAGGTCAAAGATTCCATCAAGAGGACATTTGTGGTGGTTCAAATCCTCAATCATGGTCCATGAACCCTATAAGATTAATTTATGGCCTTAGGCCCTTTGTTTCTCCCCTACCATGGTCAAATCCCATCCATAGTGCTAAAAATGTCATAATGACACCCATATCCCACTTAGAGGACAAAGATTCACTCTAGAGGGCCCACAGATGGTTTGAGGCCTCATTTTTATCCTCATCATAACCCATGTTCTTATGAGCATAATTTACCTCCCAAGGCCCTAATTTTCATCCCTTAACAATGGTTAAGGCCTTGAGATCTATCCCTACTATACAAAACATCATATTGACTCCCATATTCCACTTGAAGGCAAAAAGTATCCTTTAGAGGCATTGTCTCATGGTTTCAAGTCTTGTTCATGGCCCTTGAGATGTGTAAGTTTCATTTATATGCTAAGGTCTTTGTTTTCCTTTATTCACCATGGTCAAGGCCCCTAGACCCATCTCGTGGGTGTAAAAGATCTTTAATGATGCCACTATCCTAATGAGAGTCCAAATATATCCATTAGAGGAACCATGCGGTGATTTGAGGCCTATTCATGGCCCTTGAGCCCTACAAGATTCATTCAGGGCTTAAGAACCTTGTTTTCCTCCTCAAATGATGATTAAGGCCCTGAGACCCATCCCTAGTTTGGAAATCATCCTAAGGGTGTGCACATCACTATTAGAGGCCAAATATTCCCTTTAGAGGGCTTGTGTGGTGGTTCAATGTATCATTCGCGGCGCAAAGCCCTAAAAGCTTCACTTAAGTTCCTAAGGCCTTCTATTTCCTCTCCCAACCATGGTTAAGGCCCTCAAACCCATCCCTAGAGCACAAAACCTCACAAATGACATCCATAACCTACTCAAAGGCCAAAGGTCCCCTTCATAGGGCATATGCCTGGTGGTTTAATACCTTATTAATGGGCATGGGATAAATAATTTATATTATATAGGCTTGGGGTAATAATTTATATTATATAATATATATTAATTAAATTAAAAACAAATAATAACAAAACATAAAAAAAAATAAAAACAAAAAAAATAAAAACAAAAAACAATATATATTAATTATGTATTAATTAAATTAAAAACAAATAATAAAAAACATTATTAAAAAAAAAAACAAAAAAACAAAACAAAACAAAACAAAATTTAAAACTCATAACACAGCTACATCCTTGTGCCCATTCCATTCACAACATGAATAACCCCAAACCTCGTGCCCATTCCATTCATGACAAGCATAGAGAGAAACCAAACCCCACACCCATTCCATTCACGGCAGCAACCATAGAGGGCAACCATTAAGCCCGCGCAGGAGTGGAGACAACAACCAGAGTGCAACCCTAGGCGCACGAGAGCAGTCATATCCGACGAAATCCCACATGTAGGAGTGGATACATTGACAGAGGAAAAGAAACTTGCTTGATCCAACCAAACCTATGCAAGAGTGGAGGTATTTAGGGCCGGGTTGCAGTTTCCATTTGGACATCAGTGGAGGCAGAGGAGCCCCATCTGTCCAAACTCTAAAAATGGTAATGGCTCTCCTATAATTGCTGCTAAAAATGCTAAAAATGGTTGAGAATGTCATTAAGTGGTATTTTAATTTCATTTAAGAGTATGTATGATTCTCTCCCTCCCGAGGGGGTTTGATAGCTCTGTGTGGTTCCCAAATTTATTTTGAACTGATATCCTAGCACTCCAAAACCACAAAAAATTGAAACCCGAGATAATACCTTCCAAACCCTATATTTCTCTATTTCAAAAAAATGAAATTTCAATGGTGCTTTGGATATCACAATGGTGCTTTGTCTATCACATTCAATTTCTAAACTAGCCTATTTGATAGCAATATGTTTTCATAATCTCAATAACCAAAATGCATCTTTGATAAATTTTGTTGCAACAACATAGTGTGCCTTTGAACTAGAAGAGGAAATCATGGTTTGTTTCTTACTCATCAACCTCACTACTCATTGGAACAAATAAAATACATTTTCACTTGTGGACATTTTCTTGTCCACATCTCCAAGCCAATCTTCATCGACAAACCCATGTAAGTCAAAACTATCATTACCAACATAGTTACCAACTTAATGAGAACTCTACAGAGTTCTTGTTTTTTGGGGGGTCCAATTTTTTACCTTGTTTTTAAAAATGGTACTGGTAGCACCCCCCCTCCGTTTTTAGGTGGTTTTTGATATTTTAAAATTTTCGATCCACAATGTTTCCACATTATTTTTTTAAATGCTCATTTTTCATCTATTTTCATTTTTTTCTATATATATATATTTTTATTTTTATTCATCAGTGTTTTTAGTCTTTTTTTCATGCGTCTTTCAATCTTAGAAATGTTTTTTACCATTTACTTTTTTGAAGTTACAATTTTTCATATAATTTTGTCTCCTTAATTAATTTATTGTTCCATACTTTTAAATATAGTGAAAAACATCATTTTTAACACATTGTTTACCTTTACTTCAATAAATCGAAAAAAAATTGTAGTTAAATAACATTATTTTTGAAT
>ML778478.1:297282-378345 GCA_009831015.1 Picea engelmannii | reverse complement strand
GAAAGAGATCTAATGCATACATAAGAATGTTATAATGATCAAATATGACACATACCATGATACCTCGGACCAATTACCTCATGGAGCAAGAGCCTTCTCTGATGCAAGCCCAGGCCGGTAGTGATGGAGGCTGGTACTGCTGGTAGGACAAGTATGGCTGAGAAGAAGAAACGATGGGCCCTCAAGGGCCATGCTCAAGTCAATCTGCTCTCGTACTCCATGTCTAGGACCATGTGGGCCTCAAGACATGATCTCCTAGTTATCCCTAAACATCGGGGATAACAGGCACCATTGTAAATTAGAGAACATTTCCTTCCTTATGCTTAAAAACACCACTATTTTTAAGTGCTTGGTTGTTAACTGTTTTCATTGTATATAGTTTTTTATATGGTTTAGTATTTCTTAGGGTATATTGTAGTTCAATATTGTACTTGTGTTTTATTCCTGATTTTTTATTAATGAATGTTATAGATGTTTGGGAAATTTTTTTGCTCAAAAATCCTTTTATAATTGGCTCAAATTTTTTTATTTTTTATTTTTTGCTCAAAAATCAAATTTTATTTTTTTTGCTCAAAAATCAAATTTAATTTTTTTTTTTTTCTCAAAAATCATTTTAAAAATAAATAAATATATGCCATCGCAAGAGCAATGACTGATCCGGATCGTAACTTTTGCATACGATCTCCGTTTTAGGTGTATGATAGCCCATTGGAAAGATCTATCTGAGGATTACAACAGTTGCACAAAATTTCATGATGGAATTTTGCAACCGCAACATACCCCAAAAAATGTCATTTAGGGCCTCAAAACGGTTCCGGAAGTTTAGGACCCGAAAAACTGCTAAAAATAGTAAATTATCAAAATTGCTAGAAATTTGTTTTGAGCCAGCTGGAAAAGGTGGGTGGCCACCGATATCCACCTGGATCAATCCTCCCTCCTTAGGAAGCAATGGTCTCCATTGCGTTGAGTTCCCCCATCAGATGAGGGAATTTCTGCTGAATTTGGCCCCGGGTGAGCCACTTGCCTTGGTGCAGAAGTTGCCCTACTTTGATGACTCAATAAAGTTGGATCCTTTGTTGTCGAGTTCCCTTGATCTGTGTGTCCACAATCTGATCACTGGATGCCTGTTGTATGCAGTCGGGGTTGAGCTCTGTTGGTGTCAGCTATTATTCTACGTCTAAGGTGTCTAATAATGGTGGGAAATAAGGCTGAAGGAGGTCCACGTTGAACACTGGGTGCAGGCCAAGGAAAAGAGGAATGTTGAGCTCAAAAGAATTATCCCCCACAGCCTTGGTGATAGTGTACTACGCATAACGAAGTGGGCGAAGCTTTCGATGGGGTCCTATAAGGCATTATTTCTGCAAGTGCAACCAAACTTTGTCGCCCACCTGAAACTTATGTGGCACCTGATGTTGAACATGGCATTGTTTGTATTTGCCATTGGACTTCTGTAGGATATACTGAACCTGTTGGCAAATGTGCTAGATCTTCTCAATGAACTGGGTGGCTTTTTCAGCTTCAGTTGGAGAAGGAGATGAGTCGGTCGAGGTGACCGCAAGGGGAAGTGCAACACCTATGGGACCCAATGGTTGGAATCCTAACCCCACCTGAAAGGGGCTGTGGCGAGTTGAGCTATGCAGGGATCGGTTGTAGCTATGCTGGACATAGGGAAGGCTCTCATCCCATGTGCAAGGGTGCTTTGAATTATACATGCGAAGGATATGCACAATCATTCGATTTACAACCTTGGTTTGGTCATCTATTTGGGGGTGGAAGGCCGTGGATTTGGTGATCTTGGTGTCCAACAATGACCAGAGGCTTGACCAGAATGTGCTGAGAAATCGACTATCCTGATCTGAGACAATGGTTTGTGGGATTCCAAAATGTACCCAGACTCGTTCAAATAAGAGCTTGGCAATGGCCTCTGCTGTGATGCTCTTCTTGCAGGCAACTAGAATCGCCATCTTAGAAAAGCGATCAACAACCACAAAACACATTCATTTCTCCGCTTGGTGGATGGGAGGCCCGACATGTAGTCCATTGAGATGGATTCCCATGGCCTGTCAAGAGTAGGAAGAGGGCTGTATAGGCCTTGTTTCTTAGTGGTCGGTTTGGCAATAGCGTAGGCACTGCAGGACTTGATATACTTGCTGACCTCCTATCAAAGTTTCGACTAGTAGAAATGTTTTTGTAGCATCGCCACTGTATTTTCGACACCGAAGTGTCCTGCCAACTGATTGTAGTGGGCTTCCCAGATCATCTTCACTTGCTCACTTGATGGAACACATATATGGCCCAGACGACACAACAACCCATCCTGAAGATGGAAATTATTGACAACTGCGTTTGCACCCAACATTTGGTAGGTGGTGGCGAAGTTTGGGTCTGTCTCATAGAGTTGGGGCCATCCAGAGGTCTCATGGCTGCAAGAGTCTAGCACCACGGTGAGTGCTACGACTGGTGGTCTGCTGAGGCAATCAACGATGTGATTGGTGCTTCCTGTTTTATACTTGATGTTGAGGTGGAATTGCTGCAAGTATGTTGACCACTTTTGATGGTGGTCATTTTGCAATTTTCCCCGTGTCTGCATGAAATGTAGTGGATTATGATCAGTGTGGATGACTGTCTTCTTCCCAAGAATGTAATGTCTCCACTGGTGATAGGCTTTCACAATGGAGTACATTTCTTTGTCGTAAGTAGGGTACTTACAGATAGTATATGACAGTGTCTCACTATGATAGGCCACGAGGTTCCCGTGTTGAGTGAAAACGACACCCACAACATAGTATGAAGCATTTGTCTCGATCTCAAAGGGATGCTGCAGGTCTGGTAGTGAAAGTACTGGGGATGAGCACAAGCATTGCTTCAAATCATTGAATGCTTTCTGTTGGGACCGACCCCATGCAAATTTTGCCTTACCACCACCCCTGTTTATTTGGTTGAGGGCACATGCAATATGGGAGAATCCCAACACGAACCTGTGATAGAAATTAGCAAGGCCCAAGAAGCTCTGAAGCTCAGTGAGTGTGGTTGGGGTTGGCCAGTCACGGATGACTTGGATCTTGGCTGGATCCACATGTACACCATGTTGATCAATGATGTAGCCTAGGTAATGGACCTTGTCCATGCCGAAGGAGCATTTTTCCAAGTTGGCGTATAGTTTGTGCTGCTGCAGGGTGTGCAAAACCTATTGAATATGCTGCAAGTGTTTGGCCCAAGTCTTGCTGTAAATTAGGATGTCATCCAGATACACCACTACAAAAGTATTGGTGAATGGTCGTAGGATATCGTCCATCATCCTCATGAAAGTGGATGGAGAATTTATCAAACCAAAGGGCTTGACCAATCATTCAAAAAGGCCTTCCTTTGACTTGAAGGCGGTCTCCATACATCTGTCTGTTCTATCGAGACCTGGTGGTAGCCAGACTTCTGATAAATCTTACTGAAGTATTTGGCCCTCGTAAGTTGATCAAGGAGGTCGTCGATTCAGGGAATCGGGTACTGATTTCTGACTGTGATTTTATTCAGAGCCCAGTAATCAATACAGAGTCGCCAGGTTCCATCTTTCTTCTATATTAGCATGATTCAGCTCCCACAAGGTGATGAGCTGGGACGGATGTGCCCCTTGTGGAGTAGTTCTTGGATCTGTCGCTTGATCTCCTCATTCTCTAATAAAGAGCGACAATAGACTGACCCATTGGGCAGCAGTGCGCCAGGGGTCAGATCGATGGGGTGCTTGACCTGGCAGTGAAAAGGTACCCCTGTAGGTGAGGAGAAGATATTCAAGTATTCTTCCATGACCTTATCTACTTGCTTCTGCTGTGTGGAGAGGTCGACCGCAGAGATCCTAGATGTGGCTGTGATCTTTCGCTTATTCTGAGAGCGAATCATGAAGAAGACAAACTTCCTCGTCTGAGAGATGACCTTACTGCATTGTTTAGCAGAGATCAAGGAAATAGCACTAGGTGGGACTGCCTTGGGTATCTTGTACAATTTCCTATTCAAAGTAATAATAACACTACGAGGCCTAGGCTCATATACAACATGAAATTTCCATAAATAAGGTTGGCCCAAAATAACATCACAAACTTCGAGAGGAGAAATGTCACACAATACCTTGTCTTTGAAGGGCTTGATGCTATACGATAGTCGACACTGTTGGATGAATCAGAGATCACCTCCTTGGCGGAGCCATCCAATGGTGTAGGGTTGTGGGTGCAGCGTTTTTGGCAGGGCCAACCGCTTGACAACCTCTACTGAGATGAGGTTCTTCTGGCTACCGCTATCAATGATGAAGTGCAGCGGGGTGCTTTTTACCCACATCTATGAATGGAAGAGGCACTCTCCTTCTTCTGGCTCGTCTGGTTCACTAGGCTAGATCTTGGTGGTAGCAATGATGGCACTAGGTTCTGCGTCAATGATCCGTCTTCCCCTTTTTGGTTTTGGCTCAGAGTCAGAAAAAGCATCTGATTCAGAGGCTTTCACTTGGGCCACCAATGACTGCTTTGAGTGGCAGTTAGCAGTGTTATGCCAAGGGCTCTTATAGAAGTTTCACCACTTCCCAGTGTCTTTCTTTGTCTTTCCAGTGTCCTTCTTTGCTTGTGGCTTGGACTGGTTGTCTTGATACTGTCCATATTTTCTCTGTCCTTTATTCTATGGGTTGGGGCCACCCTTTCCTAGCTTTTGTTGTGAGGGGTTCCCAGGCCCAAATAGCCGTATCTTTTGTTTGAGCTTCTGCTCGATTTTGACGGCATATCTGTAGGCCGCGCCCAAGGATGATATGTCCATAAATTCTATTTCGGTCTGGATGTATCTATGTAGAGCACCGTGATACTTGAGCACCATATGTCGCTCCGAATCTTTGATACCCAACTTGGTGCGCAAGGTATAGAAGATATTTGTGAAATCTGGCACTGCTTGGTCTCTTTCTTGCCGTAGTGTGGTCCATTTGGTATACAGGTCGTCATAACTTCTGAAAGGGTAGTATTGTTCCTTAATAGCATCCCTGAAGGATTCCCAAGTATCCGTGACTGAAAATAATGAGGGTGCCTCTGTTTCCTTTTGCTCACAGAATGTTTCGCACCAATCTTTGACACGGGGAACAACTTTGAGGAGTGCAAAAGTAATCTTTTCTCTATTCGAAAAGTTATGGACAAAAAAATACCCTTCTAGTATATTCAACAACTTATCTACAACATCGGTGTCTATCTGACCTTCAAATATAGGAATATATAAGTTTATTTGTACCTTGAAGGGGGCGATGCCTCCGTTCGAAGAAGATGCGTCGCCTGTTGGTAGCTGCCGAAGGATTTGCGTGAAACTATCCATCATCTCATTCCTCTGTTGCGTGAGGGCTTCCTCAATCAAAAGTTTGAAAGGATCTCTTATCCCGTCATCTTTATTTTATCCTGCCATGAGAGGTCGCTTGGGCGTGCGAGAGTTTTTGTCCTCAAGAGAAACAAGCTCAAGACCCAAGTCTTTGTACTCTGACCTCGTTGGGGACATGCATTAAAACAACAAGGAGCAGATCACTCTGATACCACTGATCCAGATTTTATGAGTAGAATGAAATGAATACAGATTATCAACAGGTGCTTAACAAAAAATAACAGAGATACAATAAAACTAGTTTTCTATTCAATAAAGAAATAAGTTGGAAACTGTAAAATGCAGCGGAAACAAGCTTGCTGGAATGGCGACGGCTTATCTCTGAGAAGAGATGTGATGGCTGCGCTCATTCGCAAGAATATGATTACAATGAGGATCTGAAGGCATTTTTACAATAAACAAGAATGCCAAAAAACCTTAGACATCCAAAAACCTAACCCTAGGAGATGAAGCGCCAAAAGTCATGTGGGCCCCGTTTGGGTAAGTCAGTACATCAACTTCCCGGGGTCATAACTTTTGCATACGATCTCCATTTTAGGAATATGATATCCCATTGGAAAGATCTATCCGAGGACTACAACAGTTGCACAAAATTTCATGAAGAAACTTTGCAACCGCAACATACCCCAAAAAACGTCGTTTAGGGCCTCAAAACGGCTCCGGAAGTTCAGGACCCGAAAAACTACTAAAAATAGTAAATTATCAAAATTTATAGAAAGTTGTTTTGAGCCAGCTAGAAAAGGTGGGTGGCCACCGATATCCACTTGGATCAATGACCTTAAGAAATCTTGTGACAGAATTTCTATAAAAATTACAAAAAAATGTATAGCAATTTCGTTGCAAGATACCTTGTTCTTGTCGCTCTTGCGACGATCCCTTCAATAGCTGATTCGTTGCAAAATTTATTTAGCTTGTCGATCTTGTGAAAATATTCCTATATTGTCGGGCATGCGGTGATCTCCCTTTATTATCGTTCTTGCGATTATATCTATAACCTGTCTCTCGTGAGATGATATCTCTACATTGTCTCATTTGCGATGATTTTCTTCGCTAGTCGCACTTGCGGCAATTTCCCTCTTTTGTCTCACTTTCAATGAGTTCCCTACTTAGTCGTTCCGATGACAACATTTCTTCTTTGTCTCTTTTGTGATAGCTCCCTAGTGTCGTCGCTCTTGCGATGTTGTGTCAGGTTCATCACACGTGCCATGTCATGTGAAGTGACGTTTGGGAGACCCAAGATTCATCGCAATATCCACAACATAATGTCGCAAGAGCGTCAAAATAGCCGTCACAAAATGACCCAAATTTGCTAGTGAGTTATGATATTTTCTCATATTTTCTTCGGCGTGGCACACTTTGCATTTTTGGGAAATTCTTGAGGAGTTATTTCCATGTATCTTTCCAAGTGCGTGGAACATTCATTGTCACATCCCTGCAATGATGTGTACAAGCATGTGCATTGTAACTTTACAAAACCTCCTTTGTATGTCTGAGTACATTGTAGTGAAATTCCGACGATGAATTGATGCATAGCTAGTAACATAGTATTTGGAAACTCATAGAGATTGTTTACATTTCCTAATGGTTCTTTGTAAATAATTTATTTCTATAATCAATGCATGGTTGCATGTGTTAGACACTTGTACACTTGTCTAGATACAACCACATATTTCTATATTTAGTCTACATGGAATAAATTTGCATATTTAACATTTATATATATAACTAACTTTTGGTGTTGTGCTAAGTTATTGAAAATAATATTTACTTCAATTCCAGGTGAGTGTACCATCATGGCATGAGTTCTGTTTGTCTAGTAACATGCTAGTGTATGTATTAATTAAATATTATAACATTTCGTAGATCTTTGATCTAGGTGGATATTGGTGGCCACCCACCTTTTCCAACTGACTCAAAAATATTTTCTGGCAATTTTGGTAATTTACTATTTTTAGTAGTTTTTCACTTCCAGAGCTGTTTTGAGGCCCTAAACGATGTTTTTTGGGAAAACAATGAGAAATATCAAGTTCCTTCGATATTTCCGCTAAAATGAATCTCCTCGACGATACCTTTCCAATGGGATATCATACGCCTAAAACGTTGATCGTATGCAAAAGTTACGACCACGTGAAGTTGATGTACTAACTTACCCAAACGGGGCCCACATGACTTTTGGCGCTTCATCTCCCAGGGTTAGGTTTTTGGATGTATGGGGTTTTTGGCATTCCTGTTTATTGTAAAAATGCCTTCAAAACCTCATTGTAATCATTTTCTTGGGAATGAGCGCAGTCGTCACATCTCTTCTCAGAGATAAGACGCAACCATTCCAACGAGCTTGTTTCCACTACATTTTACAGTTTCAACTTATTTCCTTATTGAATAGAAAACCAATTTTACTGTATATCTGTTATTTTGTGTTAAGAACCTGTTAATAATATGTAGTCATTTCATTCTGCTTATAAAATATGAATCAGTGGTATCAGATCGGTCTACTCCTTGTCATCTTAATGCATGTCCCCAATGAGGTCAGAGTACAAAGAGTTGGGTCTCGAGGTTGTTTCTCTTGAGGAAAAAATCTCTCGCACGCCCAAGCGACCTATCATGGAAGGAGAAAATAAATATGATGGGACAAGAGATCCTTTCAAACTATTGATTGAGGAATCCCTCATGCAACAAAGGAACGAGAGGATGGATAGTTTCGCACAAATCCTTCGGCGACTACCAACAGGCAACACATCTTCTTCGAGCGAAGGCGCCGCCCCCTTCAAGGTACAAATAAACTTCGATATTCCTATATTTGAAGGTTAGATAGACACATATGATGTAGACAAGTGTTTGAATCTACTAGAAGGGTATTTTTCTGTCCATAACTTTTCGAATAGAGAAAAAATTACTTTTGCACTCCTCAAAGCCATTCCCCATGTCAAAGATTGGTGGGAAACTTTCTGTGAGCAAAAGGAAATAGAGGAACCCTCTTTATTTACAGTCACGACCACCTGGGAATCCTTCAAGGATGCTATTAAGGAACAATACTACCCTGTCAGAAGTTATTACGACTTGTATACCAAATGGACCACACTATGGCAAGAAAGAGACTAAGTAATGCTAGATTTCACAAATATCTTCCATACCTTGCGCACCAAGCTAGGTATCAAAGATTCATAGTGACATATGGTGCTCAAGTATCGTGGTGCTCTACATAGATACATCCAGAATGAAATGAAATTTATGGACATCTCATCCTTGGGTGTAGCCTACCGATATGCCATCAAACTCGATCAGAAGCTCAAAAAAAAGACGTGGAAATTTGGGCCTGGGAACCCCTCACAGCAAAAGCCAGGAAAGGGCGGCCCCAACCCATAGAGCAAAGGATAGAGAAAATATGGATAGTATCAGGACAATCAGTCCAATATGCAAGCAAAGAAGGACACCGGAAAGACAAAGAAAGATACTGGGAAGTGGTGCAACTTCCATAAGAGCCCTTGGCATAACACTGCTGACTATCGCTCAAAGCAGTCGCTGGTGGCCAAAGTGAAAGCCTCTGAATCATATGCGGGTTTTGATTCTGAGACAGAACCAGAAAGGGGAATAATAATAATTGACGCATAACCCAGTGCAACCGTTGCTACCACCAAGCTCCAACCTAATGAACTAGATGAGCTATAAGAAGGAGAGCACCTCTTCCATTCACAAATGTGGGTAAAAGGCACCCCACTGCACTTCATCATTGATAGCGATATCCAGAAGAACCTCATCTCAGTAAAGGTCATCAAGCGAATTTCCTTACCGACAACGCCGCACCCACAAACCTACACCATTGGATGGCTCTGCCAAGGAAGCGATCTCTGCGTTAGCCAACAGTGTCGACTATCGTACAACATCAAGCCCTTCAAAGATGAGGTATCCTGTGATGTTTCTCCTCTCGAAGTTTGTGATGTTATTTTGGGCCAACCTTATTTATGGAAATGTCCTGCTATATATGAGTCTAGGCCTCGTAGTTTTATTATTATTTTGAATAGGAAATTGTATAGGATACCCAAGGCAGTCCCACCTAGTGCTATTTCCTTGATCTCTGATAAGAAATACATGAAGTACATCTCTTAGATGGGGAAGTTTGTCTTCTTCATGATTCACTCTCAGAATAAGCAAAAGATCACAACCACATCTAGGGTCTCTGCGACCGACCTCTCCACACAGCAAAAGCAAGTAGATAAGGTCATGGAAGAATACTCAGATATCTTCTCCTCACCTACCGGGGTACCTCTGCACTGCTAGGTCAAGCACCCCATCGATCTGACCCTTGGTGCACCGCTTCCCAATGGGCTAGTCTATCACCGCTCTCTGTTATAGAATGAGGAGATCAAGTGACATATCCAAGAACTACTCCACAAGGGGAACATCCATCCCAGCTCATCACCTTGCGGGAGCCCAATCATGATGGTACAAAATAAAGATGGAACCTAGTGACTCTGCATTGATTATCGGGCTCTGAATAAAATCACAGTCAGAAACTGGTACATGATTCCCTGAATTGATGACCTCCTTGATCAACTCATGGGGGCCAAATAATTCAGTGAGATTGATCTGAAGTCTGGCTACCACCAGGTCTCGATAGAACATACAGATGTATGGAGGGCCGCCTTCAAGTCAAATGAAGGCCTTTTTGAATGGTTGGTCATGCCCTTTGGTTTGAAAAATGCTCCAGCCACTTTCATGAGGATTATGTACGATATCTTGCGACCATTCACCAATAATTTTGTAGTGGTGTATCTAGATGACATTCTCATTTACAACAAGACTTGGGATGAACACTTGAGGCATATTCAACAGGTTTTGAACACCCTGCGACAACACAAGCTATACGCCAACTTGGAAAAATGCTCCTTCGACATGGACAGGGTCCATTAACTAGGATACATCATTGATAAACATGGCATAAATGTGTCCAGCCAAGATCAAGTCATCCATGACTGGCCAACCCCAACCAAACTCACTAAGCTTCAGATATTCTTGGGCCTTACCAATTTCTACCGCAGGTTCATGTTGGGATTCTTCCATCTTGCATGGGCCCTCAGCCAAATAACCAGGGGTGGTGGTAAGGAGAAATTTGCATGGGGTTGGTCCCAACAAAAAGCGTTCGATGATTTGAATCAACGCTTGTGCTCAACCCCAGTAATTTCACTACCATACCTGAAACAACCCTTTGAGATCGAGACAGATGCTTCAGACTATGTTGTGGGTGCCGTTCTCACTCAGCACGATCACCCCGTGGCCTATCATAGTGAGACACTATCAGATGTTGTTCGTAAGTACCCTAATTATGAAAAAGAAATGTACTCCATTGTGAAAGCCTACCGCCAGTGGAGACATTGCATTATTGGGAAGGAGAAAGTCATCCACATTGATAATAAGCCACTACAGTTCATGCAAACACAAGGAAAATTGCAGAATGACCTCCATCAAAAGTGGTCCACATACTTGCAACAATTCCACCTCAACATCAAGTATAAAACAAGAAGCACCAATTGCATCGTTGATTGCCTCAGCATACCACCAGTCGTAGCACTCACCATGGTGCTATACTCTTGCGACCATGAGACCTATGGATGGCCCCAACTCTATGAGACAGACCCAGACTTTTCCACCACCTACCAAATGTTGGGTGAAAACACAGTTGTCGATAATTTCCATCTTTAGGATGGGTTGTTGTGTCGTCTGGGCCATATCTATGTTCCATCAAGCGAGCGAGCAAAGCTAATCTAGGAATACCACTACAGTCGTGTGGCAGGACACTTTGGCATCGAAAAGACAGTTGTGATGATACATAAACATTTCTACTAGATGAAACATCGACAGGAGGTCAACAAGTATATCAGGTCCTGCATTGACTGCGCTATTGCCAAACCGACCACTAAGAAACATGACCTGTACACCCCTCTTCCTACTCCTGACAGACCATGGGAATCCATCTCAATGGACTACATGTCGGGCCTCCCATCCACCAAGCGAGGAATTTATTGTGTTTTTGTGGTTGTTGATCACTTTTCTAAGATGACGATCCTAGTTGTCTGCAAGAAGAACATCACAGTAGAGGCCACTGCCAAGATATTCTTTGAATGAGTCTGGGTACATTTTGGAATCCCACAAACTATTATCTCAGATCGGGACAATCGATTTCTCAGTACGTTCTAGTCGAGCCTCTGGTCACTACTGGACACCAAGCTCACCAAATCCACGACCTTCCACGCCCAGATAGATGGCCAAACCGAGGTCGTAAATCGAATGATTGTGCATATCCTTCGCATGTATAATTCAAAGAACCTTTTCTCATGGGATGAGATCCTTCCATATGTCCAGCATAGCTACAACCGATCCCCGCATAGCTCAATCGACCACAACCCCTTTCAGGTGGGGTTGGGATTCCAACCATTGGGTCCCATAGATGTTGCACTTCCCCTTACAGTCACCTTGACCGACTCATCTCCTGCTCCAACTAAAGCTGACAAAGCCACCCAGTTCATTGAGTGGATCTATCACATCTGCCAACAAGTTCAGGATATCCTACAGAAGTCCAATGACAAGTACAAGTAGCGCCATGATCAACATCAGGTGCTACATAAGTTTCAGGTGGGAGACAAAGTTTGGTTACACTTGCAGAAATAACGCCTTACAAGACCCCATCGAAAGCTTCACCCACTCCATTATGGGCCATACACCATCACCAAGGCCATGGGGCATAATTCTTTTTAGCTCAACATTCCTCATTTCCTTGGATTGCACCCAATGTTCAACATGGATCTCCTTCGCCCTTATTTCCCACCATTATTGGACACCTTAGAAGTAGCAGAACAACTGAAACCAACAGATCTCAACCTCGACTGCATACAACATGCATCCAATGATCAGCTTGTGGACACATAGATCAAGGGTACTTGACAACAAAGGATCCAACTTTATTGAGTTGTCAAAGTAGGGCAGCTCCTGCACCAAGGCAAGTGGCTCACCTGGGGCCAAATTCAACATAAATTTACTCATATGATGGGGGAAATCAACGCAGTGGAGACAATTTCTTCCTAAGGAGGGAGGATTGATCCAGGTGGATATCTGTGGCCACCCACCTTTTCCAACTGGCTCAAAATAGTTTTCTGACAACTTTGGTAATTTAATATTTTTAGCAGTTTTTCACTTCCGGAGCCATTTTGAGGCTCTAAATGATGTTTTTTGGGAAAATGATGATAAGTATGGAAGTTCCCTCAATACTACCCCCAAAATGAATCTCATCGACAATACCTTTCCAACGAGATATCATAAGCCTAAAACGGATATCGTATGCAAAAGTTACGACCTCGAGAAGTTGATGTACTAACTTACCCAAATGGGGCCCACATGACTTTTGTCACTTCATCTCCCAGGGTTAGGTTTTTGGATGTTTAGGTTTTTTGGCATTCCTTTTTATTGTAAAAAGGCCTTCAAATCCTCATTGTAATCATCTTCTTGTGAATGAGTGCAACCGTCACATCTCTTCTCAAAGATAAGCCGCCACCATTACATCAAGCTTGTTTCCGTTGCATTTTACAATTTCAGCTTATTTCCTTATTGAATAGAAAACCAATTTTACTGTATCTATGCTTTTTTTTTTTAAGCACCTGTTAATAATCTGTATTCATTTCGTTCTGCTCATAAAATCCAGATCAATCTTTGATTTGGTTACTGGTTTATTTTTTTCTTTGTTGTATGCTATTATTATAAAAAATACTCAAATATAATTGCTTACTAGAAGGAGGAGACCAACATTAGGTGGAAACAAATGTCCTTCCTTGTTTACTTGGTTGAATGGGAATCTTAGTTAGACTGGGAAACTATGGGTTATTTATTGAATGGTTTGTTTTAGAAATCTTGATTTGTAGACAACTTGGGACCTCATGGTTGAAGGATCATATTCCAATGTCTTCCCTACCTAATCCCTGTTTGTACAACAAATGATTTTATAAAATTTGCGCCCATATCTGCCCTTGCTACTGACATATTTGGTCACCCCATATTTTATTTATTTAAACATAGTATATAGCTACTACGAGATAAGATGTATAGTGAGTCTCCTTATCATTTGGTTTGATTCATGATATTGTGAAATAGAAGGTTGTGTAACATAATTTTCTCTCACCAACACTAGGAATGTAATGGGCATCTTCTAGTGGAAACCAGGTTTGATTATTGTAATCTTAAAGGGAGAACTGCCTCTTCCAATCAACATTGTCATATCTTTGGCACAAAATACCAAACAATAGTTGTGTATAATGAACACCATGAATATTATGCTTTCACAAACCCATCAAGAGTTGCATAGGAATGTCAAGCATCAATTCCTTGTAACCATATCAAAATTCTCAGCTACATTTCAATAGAGTGATTTCATATCTATGTTGTAACTATTAGAGTATAACATAAACATGGATGAATTGTATAGGAAAAAATAAAAATGCATCAAATCTACCCTAGGCTTAAGGGATGCATCTACAAGTTTTGGTTTCCATGCTTAACAAGTTTGCTAGGCTTTGAGTAACACAAGGGATGAAATGAACTGCTGTGATCAAAGAGGCGACAAGAAAAAATGTGGCAGAATGTAGAGTCACATAGTAGCATACCTGAGATTCGTGACCACTTTTAAGTCAAATTTGTTGTTTGTAGTACCTACTAGATTAAATTCTTATGATGCAATTTTTTTTTGGATTTTTGTCGATTTGAAAAATTCTTGTTGTCAATTATCATGCAAGTTGAAGACTTTAATTTAGTGCATATTTCTTTGTTGTGTCAAACCAGTGTTGGTGGGAGGTTTAATTTTTGTACATACATATTCTAATATTTTAAATTATGTATATATGATCAACATCGTAAGGAATATTTTAAATAAATGCTGTCTTAATCAAATAAACTAAAGTGATTTTTTTAATGTTTTATATGAACTTCTGAACTTGGAATATTTTTAAAACATTAGGTAGAATTCATTGAGAACCCTTTTATATGGGATATGGGTCGGAGAATCCACATTATTTACGTTTCCTTGTCGTCGTTTCAGATCCATATCAGGATCCATCTTCATGACATTAAGCCTTGAGTAAAAACAATGAGAGAGTAGTGATAAAGATTATAGTTACGCTTGTGTATTTCATAATTTTTTTTTATAATTCATTTTCATTCCAAAGATAGAGAATAGATCTTCAATTGAATTAACATATTTGTTAAGATAAAATAAATTTTAATTAATCATAGAATTTGATACAATTCAATTTAAAAATAAATATTGGGTGTACACACAAAATTGGTGGACAAAAAAGTGGCAATGGGGTGAGTACAAACACACTCATGCAATAATGTGTGCACATTCCTAAGAATGCACATGAATTCTTGATGTGATAGGCTCAATAATCCCCGAACCACCACCAAGGAGGCCAATTCATCCCCTTGATAGGAATGTTTGCATGCTCTTGGGAGTGTAGGCATGTTCTTAAGAATGTGCACATGTTCTTGGGAACACACATGCATTGCTAGGGATGTGCATGCACTCTAGGAACATGTGCATGTTCCTCTATTTATAACCCCAAAAGGGGCCACAATCAATCTATTTCACCAACAGACTGAGTATGCCACACATTATCAAAAGAGATGGAGAAAAAGGCTATTCTCATTTCATTGATGCGGTGTCCACACTCCACTGACGTGGTCTCCAATTGATTCCTAGTATGCATTTGCATGGAATTTCATTTTTTTAAATTTCCTAATTTGTTTAAATCTTCAAAAAATGAACCTAAATGATTTTTTTCATTACTAAATTGGAGAAAAACTTAATTAACATCGAGTTGATCGGAGAAAACCAAAACTTGACACCACCATAGGAAGGCACACCAAACTCCAACTCACAACCAACAAATGTAACATGGAAATCGATGAAGGGTTGAGGTATCTTAGAACTCTTGTTCAATATTTATGGAGTACTAGAGACCCCTCATTATTGTCACTAGCTAGTTCCCTAGACACCATTATATCTTCCATTGCAAATTCCAAAGGCCAATTAAGTAATATTTCTAATTACAAGGATAAAATGCTTGAATATTACATGACTGGGATAGATAAAAATTAAGTTAGAGACCTACGCATTCCAAAACAATAGTTGATGACATTGTTCATTGATCCTAGAACTGAAGTACAACCACTAGTCACAAAGAGATGCATTTTTATGGATTGATGCACCTAATGACCATTTTTAGAGAATTGAATGGATAGGTGGTTTATGGTTTTTGAAAAGCATGCTTGCAATAATGAGGTTCGTCTATATTTCCTCATAAAAGCATGGGCATGGTTTATGTTAGGTATTTATGTCAACTATTGACATTGGTTAATTCTAGGGGGTGGTTCATGGGCCCACATAGGATAAAGAAAATTCGAGGTGTAACTGAATGCTAAGTCCTCCTCCTCCTAGGTGAAGGCATAATCCACTTGTTCAACATCCTCCCATCGGAGAAAGCATCAACTGGATGTAGACATCCATATACACCTTGACTCCAAGCCTGATGTAGCACAACAATTTTATAACATTATCCCGACAAGAGCTATTTATAGGTGATGTCGGGAGAGGGGCCATTCAATCAAGCCGTGCATTAGATTTTTTCCAGGAGAGGGAACATAGTCAGAATAGGCTTTAATGTGACCCTCATAGATGCTCGAGCTGTGTGAAATTTTTTTATGGGCCAATGGAGGCCACTAGATATGAGAGTTTCATGGAGGAGGTTAGTATCTTGACCATCTCTATGTTGTTCATATATATAATTTTTTTATGTATTTTTTTCTATATCTAATTATATGTTATTTGTGGTTTCTCTACTTGAATAGAAGACTCTTGATGATGGTAAATGCATCTGTGCTAGTTTCCACCAATGATGTAATAGTAGAAGAAACCTCCTTGTTCAATGTGTGTGGCACATTTTATAAATTCACCATAATGCTCTATTTATTCTCTAGAAACCTCATTGATATGCTACTATTTTGGTACATTTGTAAGATAGTTGTTGTGTTTCTACATGATGTTTATGAGAAATAAAATATAATGTTGTTTTGTTTCTATAGGTTGCAGTATCATATGACTATGAACCATGCCCACTTGGGTTGGATAGATCACCCCCTTCACAGGTGTCACATGTTAAGTTAAATCTTGTTTAAATGTGAATTTTTTTATATTTTTTTGGTTGAATTTCACTTTTTTGTACTAATAAAAATATTATAAATATGTATGCAGGTTGGTTAATTCACTGCTATGTCACACATTCCACCACCATTATATTCACCATCACTACCGACATTCCCCCCATCATTTGTCCATGGATACAGGGAAATTTGAGTCCCTGGCCACCTTGCTACGACTCTTGGAATACCACTTTCCACCCCAAGGGTTTTACCATCCATTGTACAACCTATGGGGGTTTATTTTCACCCACCCCACACTTTTTCCATCCCATCCATCCATAGTGGCTACACCCGTAGGCCACCCCGTGGTCATAACTATTGCAGCCCAATCCGTTTCATCCATTGAGGCTGCATCTCTACAGTATCACGCACCCCCCCATCCATCATATGATGTGGATAACATAGTCTAAGACACAATATATATTGCCTCAGTTAAGCTTGTACAATCGAGTGCTCCACTTGTTAGTGACTCTCTGTCATTGCCCGAGTTATTCATGGTGACATCATTTGTTGATGATTTTTTTTATGTATCATGAATGGAATCGATTTTATGCATTTTTGTTTAAATTTCATGCTTTGATTCTTGTGACTGTTGCAGGGTGGAACAACTGAGATATTAGGGACATGGAGAAGGGAAAAACATTGCAATTGTCACTATCATTTGTGATGAGTTTTCTTAGCTTGAATTATAAAGTATCATTCTATAAGTTTGTTAATTCATTGTGGAAAAAAAATAATAAGATTGTTGTTTCTTTGTCCAACATTTAGAGAGATGAACCACACCTAAGCATAAAATGACTTGAGGTCCTAGTTTGAGTAAGAGGAGAAATATCGACTTCTAGGATGCACTTGATAGTTGCGATGGTGGCAGTGGTCAATGAGTGACCAATGAGTGCCATTTTGTATCTAGGGCACCATATGCTATTCTTCCATGTTTGGGCACTTGCTGCCATTTTGTATATTGGGAGCGATGTGTCATTTTGTAAAAAAAATGCATAGTTGAGATGGTTTTGAACACACACACACACACACACACACACACACACACACACACACACACACACACACACACACACACACACACACACACACACACACACACACACACACATGTTATATGGATTGGAGTATTTGTTTACTTGATGTTGATGAATGATTGTGATGATGATGATGATGATTATGTTAGCCATTAGGAAAATGAAAACTAATAAATTAAATATCTAAAACAAAATATCAAAAGTGTAATTAGGCACACTAGGTAGCAAGCAAAGTCATAGTAGTAAATTATGGAAATATAATATGTGTCAAGAGGAGGGTTTCTTTGATTAGGGGTTAGTTCCCATCCTTTGGCTATGATATTGGGATCACCTTATATGGGATCCCATTTGTTGTTTCCCTACTTGGGATTCACATGGCACTTTGATTTAGATATAACTAGATAAATTATAGGAAACTTGTAAAACTAAGGTACTTTTAGAACATTGGGCAAATATTAGCTTCCATGCCACTCCTAACATTCTTGAATAACACAACCAAATTTGTGCCAAGGGTCACTAGCATCAAAATATTGAGAATGGGTCAAGTGGGTTACAAAGTGCATAGTAGGGAATTCCTTGCATATAGTAAATGGAGCCTTAGCCCAAAAATATTGCTAATAACTAGTGAAAATGCAACACCTCCATCTCTACTTTGGAAACATGCATTTGGATATACAAGTACAATTGTGCACATATTAGAGAGCCATAATTCCAAGTATTGGAGTTGTAATGTTGTGCATTATCAGGCAAATATTTATTTATTGTTTTCAAAAAATGATATAAATGTCAAGTCTAATCACACGCCATGTTGTGTTAAACTTAAAGACTCATATGTTTGTATCTCCTAGAAGCACTGCCATAAGGGATGAATCTAATCACATAATTTGGAGGTCCAATACTTGGTTATCTCAACACTTTCTTTCTTTCAACATAGGGGGAATTTAGGTTAAAGCACACCCAAGTATTTTAATTGTTGTCCAAGGGACATGTTGCTAAAAACCAAAGGTCATGCAATGAATTCCCTTTTAGGTTCCAATGGAGATTTCCATATGGCCTTGACCTTGTACATCCAAGTATTTTGTTGGGACTTGAGTCTCCATATCCTATTTATCCTCTTACATCAAGTACTAGCTTAGTGACAATCCAACAATAGCCAGTGACAACTAGGTCTGTGACCTTGTAGGATAATTTTAAGGAAGAGGTCATCTAGAATGAGGATTTAAATTATGTCCATGATTAGTCTCACTAGATTGGTTTGGAACTCATCCCTTATGATTGGTTGATGCTTCCATTCACTTGGTTGAAAGTAATTCAAATCCCCCCAAAAATTCATTGTTTCATGAAGGAGTTTTGATTGAAGGGCCTCCCTTTAAAAATAACCACTGGCGACCGAAAAATAGTGGGAAAATAGAGTACCTGCACAAGAGCATGGTTTTTAGGATGACTGAGGGAGTACACGGTGGACAACAAAGCTCTGTCAATGTGGGGTGATGCTGAGTTAACCACAAACACATCGATGCATTAAGCATGGTACAATCAACAAATGATAATACATAGGGATATATTAATATTAATTGTATGGAACGACAATGTTTCTACATACTTGTTGGAAAAGTTAATGGGATCATTTCCAATGAGAGAATAACAATGTTGAAAATGCCAAATAAAATGATAGAATGATGATATTGGAGGAAGTGATTGTTACATTGGGATGCAAGTAAATGATGGAGTGACCAAAAAAATGAGTTATAGTTATGGATTTGTATGGTTCATGGAAAAGAGAAAATTATTTCTAAGAATGGTGGCCATTGTTCAATCATTTTGTTTCAACTTTTCATTTCAATGAATACAATTGGCTATACAAAGGAGAAGAGGAGCTCAAGCCTTTAGAATTAATTAGTTGGATGAAATTTATATTTGTTATTATTAATTGGATGCATTAATTAGGGAAATTATTACAGCCTTGATACAAGGCATCATGCCATGGAGATCAATGACCCATTATAACTAGTGAGCAATAAACACCCATAAAAATAAATGACCCATTGTAACTAGTGAGCAATAAACACCCTACAATGATGCATATTGCAATATGAATATATATATACTATTCAATGTGCACATGTTACACATCAAAGGATATATATGCCTTCCTATATCCCACAATGTACATCAAGGTGCATAGGCTTCAACAATCATAATCATTAGCTCCAATGAAGGACATAAACTTACCAAAAAAAAAAAGTGATTATAATATAATAATTGTTCCATGACGTATTCCAAGAATGATACTAACTATATTCATTTTTACATAAACATGGGTTATTATATAAATTGCATAATTAACCTTGAAAATGATAAAATATAACTCTATAATAAGAACTATGTAAATTTACTTATTACTTTAAAAAAAACTCCATTATGTTGAATTGTGGATTGTACTAACTGACTAATTTTAGTCATCTCAAGATATGCATTATGAACATGGGTTATTTATTTCAAATTCTATAAAATATATAAATAAGTGATTTAAATAAAAAAATGTTGTATTATACATTAATGTAATACAAAATTCTTAACTTTTCAAAAACCATATTATTAAACAAAATAACATTGTCTATATTTCATTCTCACTAGTAACTTATTATAATGCATTCTTCCACCTTCTCAACAGATCACATTCTGTTGAGAACCTTTTATCACTTGTAGATTTTTAGGTTGGAGAGTGTTATGGCCTCACTAACGTGAGAAAGATATATTTTGGCCTCATGGCTTACTTGGGTGAGGACATTCATCGTCCAAGTGAGCAATGGAAACCTTTGGGATATCTCTTGACTTCATTTTTAAAATAAATTGATTTAAAATAAAAATTTTAAACCTTATTTATCTCATATTTTCCCCTCATCATGGTTATCTTATTGGGTTTTAAAACAAGTTTTGGGCTTGGAAAGAGCTAAGTGAGATTAAAGGAGGAGAGAAGGATGTTAATCACGACGAAACTAAACCATAGCAGTTCATGATCAAATCTAATTCATACTACAATGAGATTAAACCTTAGATGATGTTATTGATTGAAAATGAATTAAAAACCAAGTGCTTTTTTTCCATGAAACTCATGTTTCATCCACTATCAACATTATGAACTAATTCTAGCTCTGACAACATAAAAAAAATTCTCACAACATGCCCAAGGGAAGTCGAAATTTTAATTAAAGGGGGATTTCACAAAAACCCATAGTTATTTAAAAAAGAAGAAGCATAACTCATAACCACACTCTTATGATACCACTCGAAGCACTCACATGCTTTCGTCAAGATTAGGCATTCATCATTTAAGCACATAATCACGGAGAAGTTCCCTCACATGGTTGGGTGTAACTCTATTATAAGTCATTTGTGTGAATTTTTGTAGAAACTTGTCACAAAGAATCTAGCTAGTAGACAAATCACATAAAGCTTGCGAGATAGAAAAGAGAAACATAGACAAGCTTGAGAGAAAGAATCAAAATAATTGTTTTCACTAATGCGAGAATAATAAAAACATGCATGATATTCTCTACATGAGAAAACTAATGTGCCATGGTAGTGATATAGAGAGATGTGAGAACGCACTGACAAACTCTGGAGTGAATTTCCACCTAGTCCTAGTTAATTGGCCATGTGGTCATAATTTAACTAGCTAATCACAATTGGAGTGAGGAGATAATCTAGCATGCACATGCATGACACCTTCTTGGTAATAATACCAAGATAATTTCTCCATCATGGTGATGATACCGATGTATGCATGAAACACTTGGTGATAATACCAAGGTTTCCATGCAAGACTCCACTCCACTAGTCTAACCGAGGTGTAACTGAATCAATACCGAAGAGGGCGTGGCACCCTCATCTAGGGGAGAATATATTTGACTATGGGTGCCCTCAACATAGAATGGTCAACCTAGAAAAAGAAATACCAGGTGAGTGTGTAATATCTCCAACATGCCCCATGAACACTAATAGGGTGTAAATGATGAATGGGTCCCAACAAATAAGGCTATGTTAGGTACCCATTGTACAATGCATATAAGAATGAAAAACTAAAAAATGAGGAAAGAGGGAAAAACTCATGGGAAACCCCCCCCTCCCCCCTCAAAGTGGATTGCATCAAAAAATAAGAAGATAAATACAATTGCTAAGAAACTGTGTCCTTCAATCCAAGACGATCACGCAGTAAGTGGAACTTATGCTAAGTAAATGTATTGGTGAATATGTATATAGTTTGTTTGGCAGATGGATAGTACTATAAGTCGATGATCCTATCATGTACCAGATCTATGATGTAATGCATATGGATCTCGATGTGTTTGGTCCACAATTGCTGCACCGGGTCTCTACAAAACTTGGTAGTACTTTGATTGTCACACCAAATGACAATCAAACAATGAAACTAGATGCCAATATCGGTGAGGAAGTTTTAAGACAAAGTTCCTAAATAGTGACATTGACCTCTCCTCTGTACTTGACCTCTGTTGACAATAAAAAAATTGCTGATTTTTTTTTGCTCGACCAACATATGGGACCAAAACCCAAAATAAGAATGTACCCATAAGTGGACTTGCGATATTTGCTATTGCGAGCCCAATTACAATCTATGAATCCCATGAAATCCAATGCAAAACTTGATGCATAATGGATCTCATAAATGGTGGTGCCTTGAACATATCTGAGGATGCGCTTGGAAACCTTTAAGTGTATCTCATGTGGCTCCTACATGTACCTGGAAATTTCCCCTACTATATTGGTTGGGTGTGGGTAAGAGAAAGAAGGCTCCCTAAAATTTGTTGATACAAGGTGTTTTCCACTAAAGGTGTATCCCTGTTATCCTCAATATGTAACTCAGAGAGAAAGGGTGTGGTCACCGACTTGTAGTTGGTCATGTAGAATCTAACCAAGAGAACCCTGACATACTTAGTATGATACAGATTAATTCCTGAAGAATCCTGATTGATCTCGATACCAAGGAAAAAGTGAAATGGACCCATGTCCATCATAGAAAACCTGTCATGCAGAATTTCTTTGACTGCAACAATTACTAAGACCAAACTTCCTATGATGAGGAGGTCATCAACATATAGAACTAGAATCAATAAGGATTCTGAGTTTCTCAACATGTAGACATTTAGATGTGATTTACATCTAACAAAATTATGAGAAAACAAATAAGATTCCATCTTCGCATACCATACTCTAGGTGTCTGCTTGAGGCTAGAGAGTGAATTTTTCAGTCGACATACTAAGGATGATTTCTGTATGAACCCCTGATGTTTCTCCACGTAAATATCTATGAGAGATCCCCATGAAGAAAATAATTCTTCCCATCCATATGGTGAAATTCCCACCCACTGATTTCTGCAATGGAAAGGTCCAATTGGATGGATTCCATCTTTGCTATTGGAGCAAAGGTCTCATCACAGTCTATCCCATGGATTTGTTGAAAACCTTTGGACACCAATCTTTCCTTGTATATGCTCACTTTTCCATCTGTTGGATTCTTGGTCTTGTAGACCCATCTGCATATGAAAAGATTCCTATCTGAAGGAAGTAGAACCAAATCCCAAGTCTGGTTCTCGAGGAGGGAGTTGTACTTCTATTGCATATCATCTTCCCATAAGGGATTCCTTGCACCCTTTGTATAGGTCTGCAGGTATGCAACTAGAACCATGTAGAAATGCATGGGAATCACTTGTTTGGTAGCTACGAGTGCATGAGGAGGATCCTCAAACTAGGACCTCATCCTCTTATGATCTGCTGGATCCCCCACAAGGTCACCTTATTACTATAAGGTGGTTTGTGCCCACTTGGGCATATGCTGTGGCTCATCATCTACATGCTCATCATCAAAATGATCATCATATTTTGAATCAGATTCAAAACTCATATCTAAACCATGATATGAATTGATGTTTGGTGTAGGTGGAAGTGCATAGGTCTCTACATGTGGCTCTAATGGTGCATACAAGGGAATTTTCTCAAACATGACATTTTGCTCAATAATGAGCTTCTCTATTGAGGAATCAATCAGTCGGTAACCCTTCACATCATCATGACATCCCAAAAATATGAATGCATTACTCTATGGATCTAATGCTTTCCTCTTTTTAGAGGGTACGTGGGCCCATGCATGTGATCCAAATATTCAAAAGTGGGTGACTTCCGGTTTTCTGCCCCTCCATGCTTTAAGGGGAGTCCTGTCCTTGAAATATTTATGATGATATTTTTTCTAAATGTAGTTAATGCAATTAATTTCCTCAACCCAAAGATTGGAAGGTGGATACCTTGCATGCAACATGCAAGTGGCCATTTTTTGAGGGATCTGTTCTTCCTCTTGCCTACTCTGTTTTGCTGCAGAGTGTAAGGTACCATATGTTGCAGTTGTATACCGACCTTTGAACAAATATGCTGGATATATAAGTTCACATATTCCCCCCCATTGTCTATGCGAAGGATTTTGATCTTCCTCCCAGATTGAGTCTCTGCATGATATTTGAAGTCTTTGAGATGCTAAAAAACTTTGGACTTCTCCCATAGAAAATACACCCAAGTGTATCATGAGAAATAATTAATAAATGTAAGCACGTACCTCACCTTGCTGATGGAGGAATGCATAAAGGGTCCCACTAGATCACTTTGGATGAGAACCAATGGGAAGGAGGCCCTCCAAGCCATCCCTTTCTCAAAATTCTCATGAGGATGTTTTCCAAGTACACATCCTTGACAAAGTCCTTTGGAAAAGTGTATGTTTGGAAAGCCTGTGACCATTCCCTATTGGTTAATTTACTACATGTATTTGATCAAGTTTATATGATCAAATATCTCATGCCATAATATACTATCATTATTAACATGCGTTAGTAGTAAAGTAGAATTGAATTTAGCAATAAAATTACTGAATGTATACAAACTAGAATGGTGATTTACCTCACCAACAACAATCTTTGAGTTATCATGCATGCCATATATGGTTACATAATTAGGTGTGAACTCCACCCTTTTTCTTGTGCCAGAATGATCTATCTGGTAAAAAAAGAGTATATTCATGAAGAGTTTTGGAACATGGAAGATGTTCTCAAAACTTCCATGTTGGTGTTCTACCCTCCCTTGTCTAGTGACCTCAATTGGGGTACTATCTCCCACGAGGATGGGAGGACCCGTGCATGTAGCAATAGCAGATAAAACATTTTTCGATATTTCCATATGATGGGATGTGCCTGAATCTAGGATATATGCATAAGGAGAGGAATGGATAACAATTAAAGCATGAGAGTTACCTCATTTTTTTGATGCTTGATCTTCTATCTTCTGCTTGGCAGCCTCGAGAATGTGTTCCCCAATATTTTTCTTCTGAAGTATTTGAACCATCAAATCAATTTGTTTCTTCATGCATTTTAATTCAGGATGATAACCATGGTTGCAGTAACCACATTTAAACTTCCCTTTCTTTTCATTTCCACCTTTGGAGCCAGAGGAATAATCAAAGGGTTTAGGATTTCCTTCCTTCTTGTGTTCAGAATGCGCCTTTCCCTTTCCTTTTTGCTTGATATTTGGATTGTGTTAGCACTCTGTAAATTTGTCCGGTTGATAGAAAAACGATAGAGGTAAAACCAAATTTAGAGCTTGACACTAGCCTACTCAGCTCATAGAGGGATCTCTCATGTCACTTTGTGTTCCTTTGGCAATCAATGGCTAGATTTACTTTGTTTTTGGGGTTTTTTTATAAATTTCCTGGCGAGGAAGGGGAGGGACACTCAGGGCTATGGAGTTGAAATTCTGAAAATGAATGAACACACTAACTGGTCAATAGAACTCTCCAGAGGATAAAGGCTAAATGAGGTGATGAATCTGAGTTATAAATTGTAGTTTGTAGGGCGTAATAAGAAAAAGAAAACAAGTAATTGCATCAGAGAATTAATGAAATGAATTCTGAATTAGTTATGCATAATTTCACATGATTTAAATTGATTAAGACAAGAGCATCACAAGATGAATTCTGGGCCTTTAAAATATCTAATTTAAACAAAAGATAGTGTAAATGGAATTAAAGAACACATGAAATACATACAATGAGAGAAGACAAAACTCGTATCGCCACCATTAGAATCTTTTCGTAGAGACTTCAAAATATTCTACATATGTATTCAATTCAGCTTCATAAAATTACAATAGAGTTCAGAACAACTAAGGAGGTGCCCTTGCAATTCTGCCAACACTAATACATTTGGAACTTCTGATATTTATACAATTCAAGTTCCTTCAATTAGAAAACGTTTACAATAGCTGAATTGAAACGTTTTAGCTTCTAAAACTAATTATAATAATTTCAACTGACAATCTCAGTATGTGAACCGATTTACAATGATCAATAAAAAATGTTTCATAAACTAACAACCGATTTCTCTGAATGCTCAACTTCTGTATTTTCCATATGTCCTGCTTTGGTCCTCTATCGAATTTACCAATTTGATGACACTTGGGGGCTATTTGCTGGTTCCTGGGAAACTACATTTTGTCTTTCCCAGCCGCACTATCTCCTTCCACTGCAAGTCACAAGGAATCTCGTATTCCATCATTTCCTTGATTAGGATCTCCAGGTCAATGCAAGAGGCATAAGTCATGGATGGCAGTCCAATATTCACTATCTTGAAGCGATTCAAGATCTCAAAATCCGTGGCCAAACATTCTACCAGGGTGTCTCCTTTCAAGTTTTCCTCTAGGATTTCAAAATTGGAGTGATCCATTCTACATTGGGCGAGGTGAGAGTTATATTTCTCCTGATCATACAATTTCCCTTTGCCATCCCAAAATGGTGGGAGGCCTTTTATGAACAAATCTTCAAACAAATCCTTGAATTCATGTATACTCTGCTCCATCTGCATGACCTTGGTTTGAACTAATTTTAGTAGGTTATGCTTGGAAATGACTCTCCTAGCCCAGATGATTAATGTGGTCTCGTCTTTGACCCCAATGGTATGAAGTTCTGCAGTGGGGATGAAATTCAATAGGTTTATGGCATTTTGGGCCCACTCTGAGGGTTTCTTCGCTAGGGTCTCATTTACAACAGTGCACCTGCTTCTGGCTGTGATGGCCATGCTATATTTTTCATTGATGAAGTTCAAGTACACCCTAAACTTGGAAGCTTCAACAACAATAGAATCCTAGATGATGTGTTTGGCTCCATGCAACAGTCCTTTGCCTCTCAACCTTGTCTTAAGCTTGTTTACTCTTTCCTACAAAGCTTGATTCTCCTTCTGGAACCAGGCCATCCTTTCATCCTTTGTTTTCATTTCTTTCTCCAACTTATCTATATCTTCCTTTATACCTTTGATCTCTCCCACCTTCAGGCTGACTTGGGACATAGCTTGAACCATTCCTTCAGTGCTTGGCCCAGATTTTGTAATAGAAGGTACAACAATAGCCATGTTTGGTACTTCTGTCTTCCCTTGTGACCAGTTCACTTTTTCTTGCTCCAGCTGCAATACTTTTTCCTTGTAATTCAATGCTTCTTGTCGAAATTCCCCCTTCTCCTGTTCTAGAGCAACCAGTTCTGATGTTTGTGGATGCTCTGTGGTAGACATCTTTAGATTTTTCTTCAAGATTTGAATCAACTTGTCTTTTTATTCTAAGGAGGATTTCACTCCCGGAGGGCCTTCAGATTCTAGCCTCTTGACCTGAGTTTGCCAAGCTTTGTTGGATGCTTTCTATTGCCTCAACTTCCCTTCCAACTTAAGTGCACAAGTTGACAACTTTGAATTCTTCAGGCTTAGGCCCAAGTAATATGAATACAACATGTCACTTGTATTCTTGCGAAATTTCACTTTGTCAGGAGCACTGATGTTCTCATATTTCATCTTGATTTCATATACTTTATCCTCATCTGCAACTGCTATATTGAATGTTTTCTTCTCTACATCTCTCACTGTGAACGGAGAAGACTTATGATGAGATATATTTTCTACTGCAGGGATTAACTCCCTCATTTCATTCATAGCCAAGTTTCCCTTCTTAGCATACTTCTTTTCCAAATCCTCTTTAGATTGATAGGCTACTCCAACTGCCTTATCAAAGATGTGCATTTTTCTACTAAAAGTTCTTGAAATTCCTTCACTATGGAGCTTGCTCCCTTTCTCAACTTCTACATTGCTAATGCCACTCTCCACCATATCCATATTCACTTGTTCTTTAGGCTCCTCGTATTCTAGATCCACTATCTATGGGGATTGTGTGATCTTCATCTTTTTAGGGACAACCTATTGATTGCTATTGCCCAAGGCCTCTAAACTGATCCTTTTTCTATAAACACTTACCTTGGGGATTTGAACTATCAGATTTTGAGGAGTTTGATGTGTATGAGTTTGTTGTAGGGTTGGCCACACTTGTTGTGTTTGAGAAGTTTGCAATATGGCTTCCATATCAACACGGGTTTCTAAATTTTTCAATTTGTCAAAATCCTCAACATGTTCATGCTCATAGGGGGCCTGCTTGTTTGCTAGTATTCTCTTGGATATGATATGATGTGGATCATATCTTCTTCCCTGTAATTGTGCAAACCCAAACTCCTTGAGTTTGGCATGGATCTGAGATAAGCATGATCTGGTTTTTACAATAAAGGGTACTATGATGAAAGGGAATTTGAGGTTGGATGGCTTGTGCAGTGTCAAGAAATGTTCTTTCTCTGAGATGATTCTTTGCCTAATAAAATCCAGGGAAAAAACTCTGGGTTTCAGAAAAATAGGCAGAAGATAAAGGGATTCTTGACAACCATATAACCAGATTACTGTAGAATGCATGAACAACACCCAATCCCCCACTTTGTTTTTTGGATTTGGCTGCAAATAACTTTTCATGTCATCCATGAGTCTTGGTAGGCTGGTGTTGAAGATTAGGTTGTAAACCCTGGGCATGACCTTATTGATGAAGATGAGCATTGTGATTCTTTTGCATTCAGTTGATATGAATTTTTCTTCATGGAACTCTCTCTTGTTGGTCTCCAGGAATGTCTTCAACAGATATGTGTAATATCTGAAATGTCGTAGTGACTGGAAATTCATTAGTTGCTTGTGTATATTATCAACTATGAATCTATCAAAGTGGATGCAAGATGACTGACTGCACTCTGACTGGAAAAATGATAACAAAAAACCTAACATGACCTCTATCACATACTTTTCATTATCCAAACCTAAAATCTGACTGAGTATGGAACAAACCCATTGGACTTCAATAACCATGATATTCACATTTATTGACAGGGACAAAATCTCGGAAAAATGCTCTGGTTTGAAAATAATTTGCAAAAATAGGCTTTTGACTTCAGGGGGACATTTCCTGTAAACCACAATTATCTTTTCTTCCTCGAACAATTTAGACACTGTAGAGGGGGACTGTGGTATGCCGAGGGTGTATTGAATTGACGGGCTATATACTCTACACAAGACATCTGACCCTAGTTTATTTAAGACGACTTTCTGTTCATGTGAGTATTGATTTGCACACCAACCTATGAATTCCGGGAAAGGGAATGTGACCTCGAAGACATAAGCGACTATGAAGGCCTGGACTGCTTTGAGAAATGGTATCTGTTTCCCTACATTATCTAAAAAATTATCTTTGGACACGGAGATGGGCGAGATAGTTAATTCAGTGTTGAACACATTTGAATCTCTGTCAATTAGGGCTTCTTCGTTTGATGTGAGATCTTGTTCTTCTACTGACATAATGATAGGCTCCATGGAAATGATGAAAAATACCTGTGAATGAGTGGAAAACACATGATTTTTGTGCACTGCTGAGCTTTAGTTCGAATGGAGCGGTAGTGCCAACTTCCAACATTCCAATGATTTGAAAAAACATAAAATAATGACAAGGGTCTACCCCTTTATATACACTTTCTTGATTTCAGGGGTGAGGAAAAGCGGTTTGGGGTAGACTGCTTAGCTCCCCGAAATGCACCCTGTGGTGCCACGTGGTCCTCACCCGAAACCACAATTTGATTTTTGGCCCGATTTTGGGAAATATCCTCCGTGCAAGTTCTCTGCCCAAAACGATCCCTGGCCATTGATCTTTAGCGCTCGTGATATGTGACCCATCGGGTCCCATCAAATCCACACCTCCGCTAGACTTAGCCTCCTTTCGCTAGATATGAACATGTTATCCAGTTTATCATGCCTGTACATCAATTTAGCATCTCGCTAAATTCTGAAAACTGGATTTCTCACAGAAATTGTTATAGTGATAACATGGGCTCCAACTGGGGATGCTATCCTCTCTGTGAGGTAGCAAAGAATGAAATACTGAGTGCCTACCCATTGGGCTGTGATTTATTCTTGCAACTAAATTTTAGCAACATTTATTCGAAAAACTCAAAATCTACTCAACATAACTCAGGGCCTTCACCTCGGGCTTTAGTTTTGCTACTTTTATTTCAATTTCTTCATGCTAAAAACAAAAAAAAAACGATTATGTACAATGAATGGAAAATGTGATGATTTCTTTAAATGATATAATGCTTGAGGAACCTGCCATTCACAGACCCTCCTCTAACGATGTCTCCATTACTTTCTTGTATCAGATAGGCATTATTTCCATGGTACACCATGATTTTGAAAGGTCCCAGCCATAGATGGTCGAATTTCCCATGCTTTCCCTTTTCTTCATTTCTGGCATCCCATCTTAATACCAAATCTCCCACTTTGAAGTCATCTTCTTTGTTATGCTTGTTAAAATCCCTTTTAATCTTATCTTGGTGCAGCTGAGCATTGTTGAAGGCCCTTTCTCTAGCTTGAGGGGTCCACTTTATCTCATTTCCTTTCTTGAGCATGCTGGTGATATGCTTTATAATTTCAGCCAGGTTAGGATTGAATCTTCTCAAAAAACTTACTTTCCCTAAGAAAGATTATACCTCATTTTTGCTCCTAGGCGTGCCAATTTTTAGGATTCCTTCGACCCTGCTAGGATCTATCTTTATTCCTTATTTTGACATGATGTGACCAAGAAATTTCCCTTCCTCCATGCCAAAATTCGACTTCTTGGGGTTTAGTGAAATGACAAACTTTCTGCACTTCTGAAAAGTCCTTCTTAGATGCTTGAGATGTTCTTCATCAGAGGTTTAATACACTATCATGTCATCTAAGTATATAACAATGAATTTGTCTTTATCATCAGTAAAAGCTATGTCCATAGCTCTTTGAAATGTGGCTTCTGCATTCATGATCCCAAATAAAATTTTGGCATACATAAAAGTGCCCCATGGTGTTGTGAAGGTTGTTTTTTCCTACTCATCAGGGTGTAATCTGATCTGGTTGTACCCAGAGAACCCATCCAACATTTATATTTTCTGAGAACCAACCACTTTCTGCAGTATTTGATCCATCTTAGGCAATGGGTAATTATCCTTGACAGACACTTTGTTTAGATTTATGAAATCCACACATAACTTGATCTCCCCACTCTTTTTCTTGACAGGTACCAGATTTGCTACTCACTTAGAAAATCTCAGGGATACTATAATCTTGGATTCAAACAATTTCTTTATATGTTTTTCAATTAGGGGCATCAGTAAAGGATTAATTCTCCTTAATTTTTGTTTGAAAGGCTTGTGACCTTCTTTGAGTGGAATCACATGCTGAATTACCTTGGTATCATAAAATTTCAAGTTTTCATAACTCTAGGTAAAAACATCAAGGAATTCTTTCATCAAATTGATATATCTTTGCTTGAATTCAGGGCTGAGTGTCTTGGACAATTTGATGATATTTGGATCTTCCTAAGTTCCGATGTTGCAATCTTCTACATCTTCCTCACTTGCATTAATTTTAGGGATTTTGGCCACATCATTGTTGTCAAAAAACTGCTCTAATAGTACCAGGCCTTTGGGGATGATAATATTCTTCAGCTGCATTATGTCTTTACCAACAATCTGATTTTTAAAGTAGCCATCATTTGCAAACATACCTGCATCTTCCTCTTCATCACAATACTCTTCATCAATGTTCAAATTCTCAAATTCATTCTCCATCTTGAGGAAACTTTCTATTTGTTTGTCATCTTCAAAAACCTGCTAGTACTTAATATTATCTGGTACTTTTGGCCTATGCTTCACCTCAATCTCATATTTTCTGTTAGGGAAAATTGGAATTTTGAAGACTGAAGCTGAAGTAGCCAAGGCATCAACAATCTGATTTTCCCCTCTTGGAATCACCGAAAGATTATACTCTGAAAATTGCTCAAGAAGATCTAGCACTATATTTCTATATGCCCTCAGTCTGGGATGTTTTTCTTGGTATATACCCTTTATCTGATTGATAATTAGCTCATAATATCCATGTACATCTATTCTTTTGGCACCCAATTCCTTCAAAACCTTCAATTCCAACAACAATGCTTCATATTCGACCATGTTATTCGTGCAATCAAAGGCAAGTTTGTAAGAACACAGTTTTGAATTTCCTTTGGGGTAATTGATCCACACGCCAACCCCTGCTCCTTCTTTGTTGACAACTCCATCAAAACTCATATTCCACATTTGATTTTCTGCATCACTTTGCTTCTCTGAATTTTCCTCATTTTGCTAATCAGATTGATCTTTGGTAGCCATGTCAATCTCTGGCCTTTCCTCTTCCAAACATAAATCATTGAAGAAATGGAAGAACCCAACTCAGTCTCCACAGAGTAGATGGGATGATTATTTGGCTGGGCCTTGTTACTGACCATATGTTTGAGTAATACTTCCCTGTACAACTTCCTATCCTAACCAAACATAGGGATAGTGGCATATGACATATCCATTTGCAAAGTTCCTTTCAAATTTGCAGCCCATGACCTAGATAGAAACATGCCAAACTTGGGAGGAATATTAGCCACCACTACATCCATCACCATGTTATTTGCTAGAATTTGGGACAAATAAACCACCAAATCTTTGATTAGGTCGAGGCATTTCACCTTTATTGAATCAAAGGAGAACAAATCTTTGTAAGGCCTTGTGATGTCCAGGCCCAATTGGTCCATGACCACCTTGGGCATTAGGTTTTGGGATGCTCCAGAATCCAACATAACATTGTGCAGAGTCATTTCATGAATCTTAAAACTGACATAGAAAGGTGGAACTTAATTGGCATCACCACTTTCGTCCACACATGGGCCAAACAAGATGGAAGGATGATCATCTTCTATGTTCACAGTGTCAGAAGGTTGTTCCATATTGAGCATCTTGATGATCTAATTTATGTATTCAATGTTCTTTATCAACTCGTTGAAAGGTACAAAGATTTTAATCTTGGCAGTTTCACTTTCAAAATTAAAGGAAGAGGAGGTCTTCTCTACTTCCTTGCTGACTATGTCTTTCCTTGCTTCTGGTATTTTCTTCTAGGGCTCTTCTTTCTATTTTCCTTTGTCCACAACATCTTTTGTAGAAGAGAACTGCAAAGTCCTTTTTGGGATGACTTGAAGAAGGTATGTTATTCTGAGCTTCTTTGGTAGTATTTTCCTTTGGAGGATTCCCATTTGGAGGGTTTGCAGGCACTTTTTGGTTTCAAAGATTATATTGTCTCTTGAATTTCATGATGGAATTCTACAATCCTGCTTGGTAATCTTCCCTTTCTATTGATAACCTTTCCTCCTCATATTACATGAATATCTCATTTGCATCCATGAATTGGTCATGTTCTTCAAAATTTCCATCATAATTCTCATTCACATAATTATTTTGAAAAGGAGGCCTTATTTATTGGTCCCCCTAATTTCCCTGATTTCCCTAATTCCCCTAATTTCTCTGATCTCTTTGTATGATTTGTGGGATTGATGGTCTTCTCTTATTTCTGGGTGGACCATTAGCCTATTCTCTGGTGTTAGGATTATTATCTACGACCATTCTCTCCATCATTTTCTCCATAGTTTTCATCATCATTTCAAACCTTTCTTTTGATGTTTGTGAGGTTCAAGGCTGTGCCTTATCTTGAGCTTTGTTCATGTTCCTATCAGAGTTAGATTTGATCTTTCCTGAAGCCATTAGATTTAACTCAAATTCTATTGCATCAGTCATCATATCATCTAATGAAGCAGATCTTCGTTCCCTTAATAGAAAATGAATCAACATATCTGAGTTGAGCAGCCTTAGGGGGGGGTTTACCTCAGTAGGGATGAAATTATAGAACTTTACAAATCTGGATGAAAATTCCGGCACTGTTTTGTTAGGTAATCTCCTCATGTTGTTATACTGAGTTAACAACTGAAGGGGATTTTTCTTGTCGTCCTATTTTGCAAGAAAAATGGTTTCAAAGGCCTCAAAATTTATGATACTAGTTGTTGGAAGAGCTCTGAACCGCTTCCTCACTTCTCCTGCAAGACTTTGTGAAAACAACCTCATTTTTTCATCTTCAAAATCTACTTCTTCCAAGTCTATAAAATCATTGAATCAGTCTACATGTTTTTGGGCTGACACGCTGCCTTCAACATCATACAGTTTGATCCTTAGATTATACTCCTGAGGAAAATCATGTAACTGAGAAGGAAGTACAAGAGGGGAAAATGTAGCTGCCATGTCTACTATGAGGGGTTGGAGTGGTTGTTGGTTCTAAGTGTGAATCACTATAGGCTTCACAGATGCAACTAAAATCAAATATTTGAACCTTTTCTCGTCAAAGATATTTTCGCTCAAACAAGACTCTGATTTGGTTCTGAACGAGTTTTCTCAAATTTAAAATCAAACTCAAGATCTTCAACGCTTGTTACTCCATATTTGGGAAAGGATAAATACCTGTCCAAACACAAGACTTGGCTTATGGGATTTTAGTTTATTTTTTGTACAATCTTCTCACGATCGAACACAGGGATTGCAACTTCTGGGTCTGGGTTTCTCCTGGTGTGAATTCTCTTGGGAGCCAGGATTTCTAGCTCAAACTACTTTGTGCTACTAATCTCTTTGTAATGGAGTCGCCAGGTTAAAAATAGTCTCATCCAAAAGTGTGTTTGATTCACTATTACCCCCAGGAATCAAATCTGAATCTTTAAGTCATTCTTTTCCCAAGGAAGATTTCACTTTCGATCCCTAACAAGGATGACAAAATGTTAGCACTCTGTAAATTTGTCCAGTTGATAGACAAACGACAAAGATAACTGTTTCAACCAAATTTAGAGCTGGGCACTAGCCTGATCATCTAAGAGAGGGGTCTCTTGTGTCACTTGATGTTCCTTTGGAAATCAATGGCTAGATTTAGTTTGTTTTTGGGGGGTTTTTGTAAATTTGCTGGCGAGGAAGGGGAGGGACTCTCAGGGCTATGGAGTTGAAATTTTGAAAATGAATGAACGCACCGACTGGTCAGTAGAACTCTTCAGAGGATAAAGGCTAAATGAGGCAATGAATTTGAGTCATAAATTTTAGTTTTTTGGGCGTAAGAAGAAAAATAAAATAAGTAATTGCATCAGAGAATTAATGAAATGAATTCTGAATTAGTTATGAATAATTTCACACAGTTTAAATTGCTTAATTCAAGAGAATCACAAGATGAATTCTGGGCCTTTAAACTATCTAATTTAAACAAAAGACAATGTAAATGGAATTAAAGAACACATGAAATACATACAATGAGAGAAGACAAAACACATATCACCACCATTAGAATCTTTTCGTAGAGACTTCAAAAGCTTCTGCATATGTATTCAATTAAGCTTCAGAAAATTACAATAGAGTTCAGAACAACTAAGGAGGTGCCCTTGCACTTCTGCCAACACTAATCCATTTGGAACTTCTGATATTTATACAATTCGAGTTCCTTCAATTAGAAAACATTTACAATAGCTGAACTGAAATGTTTCATCTTCTAAAACTAATTATAATAATTTCAACTGACAATCTCAGTATGTGAACCGATTTACAATGATCAATAAAAAACGTTTCATAAACTAACGACCAATTTCTCTAACTTCTCAACTTCTGTCTTTGCCATCTTAACTGCTTTGGTCCTTTGTCAAATCTGCCAATTTGATGACACTTGGGGGATATTTGTTGTTTCCTGGGAAACTGCATTTTGTCTTTCCCAACCACACTATCTCCTTCCACTTCAAGTCAGAAGGGATCTCGTAGTCCATCATTTCCTTGATTAGGATCTCCACGTCAATGTAAGAGGCATAATTCATGGCTGGCAGACCAATATTCACTGTCTTGAATTGATTCAAGATATCAGAATCTATGGTCAAACATTCTACCAGGGTGGCTCCTTTCAAGTTTTCCTCCAAGATTTCAAGCTTGGAGTGATCCATTCTGCATTGGGTGAGGTGAGAGTTGTATTCCTCTTGATCATAAAATTTCCCTTTGCCATCCCAAAATGGTGGGAGGCCTTTGATGAACAACTCTTCAAACAAATCCTTGAATTCCTGTATACTCTGCTCCATCTGTATGGCCTTGGTTTGGAATGATTTTAGAAGGTTATGCTTGGCAATGAATCTCCTATCCAAGATGATCAACGTGGTCTTGTCTTTGACCCCAATGGTCTGAATTTTTGCAGTGGGGATGGAATTCAACAACTTTATGGAATTTTGGGCCCACTCTGAGGGTTTCTTCGCTAGGGTCTCACTTACAACAGTGCACCTTCCTTTGGCTGTGACAACCATGATATATTTTTCATTGATGAAGTTCAAGTACACCAGGAACTTGGTAGCTTTAGCAACAATAGAATCCCAGATGATGTGTTTGGCTCCCTGCAACAGTCCTTTGATTCTCAACCTTGTCTTAAGATTGTTTACTCTTTCCTGCAAAGCTTGATTCTCCTTCTGGAACTGGGCCATCCTTTCATCCTTTGTTTTCATTTCTTACTGCAGCTTCTCTATATCTTCCTTTAGACCTTTGATCTCTCCCACCTTCAGGATGACTTGGGACATATCCTGAACCAATCCTTCAATGCTTGGCCCAACTTCTGCAGTAGAAGGTACAACAATAGCCATGTTTGGTACTTTCGTCTGCCCTTGTGACCAATTCACTTTTTCTTTCTCCAGTTGCAATACCTTTTCCTTACAATTCAATGCTTCTTGTCGAAATGCCTCCTTCTCCTGTTCTAGAGCAATTGGTTCTGCTGTTTATGGAGGCTTTGTGGTAGACATCTTCATATTTTTATTCAATATTTGAATTGTCTTGTCTTTTTCTTCAAAGGAGGATTTCACTCCATGAGGGCCTTCAGATTCTAACCTCTTGACTTGAGTTTGACAAGCTCTGCTAGATGCTTTCTCTTGCCTCAAATGCCCTTCCAACTTAAGTGCATAAGTTGACAACTTTGAATTCTTTAGGCTTATGCCCAAGTAATCTAAATACAACATGTCACTTCTATTCCTATGGAATTTCACTTTTTCAGGAGCACTGATCTCATACTTCATCTTTATTTCAGATACTTTATCCTCATATGCGACTGCTACATTGAATGTTTTCTTCTCTACATCTCTCACTGTGAACATAGAGGACTTATGTTGAGATATATTTTCTACTTCAGGGATTAAATCCCTCATTTAATTCATAACAAGGTTTCCCTTCTTAGCATACTACTTTTTCAAATCCTCTTTAGATTGATAGGCTGCTCCAACTGCCTTATCAAAGATGTGCTTTTTGTGGCTGAATGTTCTTGAAATACCTTTAGTTTGGAGCTTTCTCCCTTTCTCAACTTCTATATTGGTGATGACACCCTCCACCATATCCATATTCACTTGTTCTTTAGGATCCTCATCTTCTAGATCCACTATCTGTGGGGATTGTGTGATCTTCATCTTTTTAGGGACAGTCTGCTGACTGCTGATGCCCAAGGCCTCTGAACTTCTCCGTTTTCTATAAACACTTACCTTGGGGATTTTAACTATCAGATTTTGAGGAGTTTGTTGTGTCTGAGTCTGCAATAGGGTTGACTCCACTTGTTGTGTTTGAGTAGGTTGCAAGATGGCTTCCAAAATGCGAACTGCGCAGAAGACACAGTGACTGATACTGGGTCAAAGTGAGAAAAAGAGAAGAAAATATAGAGCGAAGTAAGAGAAAGAAAGCTGTTGGATGAGGATATTGATGATGATAGATCATCAAGTAAGAGGGATCATGGAAAACTCATCAAGAGAAAGAAGATGTCAACAGATGCTTTGAAGCACCACACATGAAGGAATGAAAGACAGGTTGGCGAAGCCCTGAAAACGTGGGTCAAGTTGACCTAGGGTTTTAGACACCTAGGGTTTTGGTATCTAGGGTTTTGGCACTTAGGTTTCAACCTAAGGGTGTTCGAGAGCTACTATAATGTATAAATAAAGGTATAAAGGACCTGGGATGGGTTGGTGCTAAGTTGGTTGAGGGATCATAGTTATTGTATGATTGAGTGAGTACAACTATGTGATAGAGAAGTGATGAGTGCGAGATCATTTTGGTATTGTAAGATCTTCAACTAGGTGCAAAGATCACCCCTGCATCTGGGTGCCCAGGGAGGGGAGGGAAAGAGAGAGAAGAAGAGAAGATCTGCTAGCTAAGAACGCAGATAAGAACTGTATGCTTCCATCTTAATATATCATAAAGCACAGTTTTGTGGACGTAGCCCTAGGGAGAGGGTGAACCACGCATATCCTGTGTTATGTATGATTGATGTTGTGTTCTCTGTCATTTGATATGCTGCTATTGTGATATTGTGTTAGATCTGAAATGTAACTTGCGTAATAGGCTTACAGAAGATAAAGGATAACTAGGTGGCTATGTGTTGTTGCTGTGAACCCACTTTGCATTTCCTCTGGTTGTAGACACCCGTGTCCTACAACCCCCTATAACTACTTCGGGTGAGACTACATCTGCTTCACAGGTGTTTCCGAAAGGGCCAGTAGTTAGGGCTTGTTGGTGCATTGTTAGAGTTTAGCCCTGGGTTTTCCCCTGTCCCAATAAATGGTTCCGTTGTCGAGACACAAATCTTCTTAAGGGAATGTCAAGGTGGTTCCCATCGAAGACAGAGATTCAAAAGTGGATAGAATATCAAGAAAAGGACTTCGCTGAAGCCCAGAATAAGAAACCTAATATTAGTACACAGGATTGGTTGGGAAGATATATTTTACTGATATACGCGAGATTTTGTTTGGAGGAATCCATCGGGAGCTATATGAGTGGCTAGCTATGTTAGCATATACCCAGTTCAAAGTAAGACTCAGACCACCTGTGGTTTGGATGAAAACATTGGTAAATAAGGTCAAGAGAGTTGATAACCTCATTTCAAGAGAAGTAGATCACTGGTTTTATAGCACCATTGGAGGATATATTACTGAGTTTGCTGTTGACAGAGTGGAATCGTACAACCAAGCAGAGAGATATTTCTTTAAGGGACCTAGAGGAAAACTTTTACATTTTCTGAAGTTGAAGATCATGATACTATTGCATAAGAATAACATATTGAAGATACAATAATCGGTCAGATCGGAAGAGCTAATGTTCAAAAATTCATACAGCGACAATGACATAGAGGATGGACATATGCGTAGTGGGAAAGTATTCAGAGATGTTCACCTCGTGAACCTGTTTAAGCAAAACTATGGAGACGAAGGGTTTAAAATGGATAAGAGGAAGATTTGACAGACGAAGAGCATTCAGAATCCAATAGGACAGAGGAACCTCGCCGAGAAGAGCCAGAAAATTCAATAACTGCGTCCACTGTTGAAGTAAGTACTATTATTCCTCATGTTGCTTTAGCAACGTTAAGTAACCAACGTAACCTAAGTCATCAGAATGCTAAGAGAACTGTCACTAGAAGTCCACTACATACTCAGTCAGGAAACCTAGGAAGATCTATGGCATATGAGATGAGGTTACCCACCTTTAGAGGAGATGGATCTGAAGATCCTAATCAACACTAGTTTCTATGTGAAGATATGTGGAGTATTAAGAATATCAACGATGAAGCTGTCAAACGAGCTCAGTTTAGTACTACCCTAAGAGACCTCACACTGAGATGGTACATGAAATTCATCCAAGGAGATGCACCTAAACCACTAAACGCCATTAATACTGTGCTAATTTATGAATTCAAGAAACCTAAATTAGAGTCGCAGTGCATTACAAAACTAAAAGAAATCAAGCAGAGAACAACTGAATCTATGTGGGAGTTTGATCAGAGATTTAAGACTTTGACAGGCCATTTGAGTTTTTAGATCCTAGATGAGCAGAACAAGGAATGGTTCATTACTGCCCTCTTACCACACATCATAGTTTCTCTGATGCAATAGAAGATTGCTTCGTAGGCTGAGGCACTAGATATCGCCATGAAATTAGAATCAACCCCTATGGGAGAATCCAGCTCAGGTATGAGTCAAATCTTGAGTCAACTAACTAACTTATCATTGCAGGTCGAAGATATGAAGAAAGACAAGGGAAAAGACAAAAGATAAGAAATCTGGTGTATCGGATGCAAATCAGAAGGCCATGAAAAGGAACGTTGTCCCTTATTTCATGAATACTTGGCCTCTGGAGCTCCGAGCCCTTTGAAGCAAGTTACCCTACCCTAGTGCGAGGTATGTAGAAATCAACATCGCCCTGGTGAATGTTACTATATGCAAAAATATGTCCAGACACCCACAAATTTGTATTGCATATTCTATAAGTCGGTAGGACACGATGACAGGGATTGTAGGGCTTACGATATCATGCATGAAAGGTCAAGGGATATACACAAAATTCAAGGTGAAGTACAACAAGAAGGAAACACTGCGCAATATAATTCCTCTAGGAGAGGAAACTTGAACCCTCGGGGTGGATTCCGAGGAAGAGGAAGAGGAGGAGGTATGGGTCGAGGTCGAGGATAGATCACCTTTTATAACTGTGCACAACTAGGACACTTGGCAAGGGATTTTCAGAACCCTTGTACCACTTTCAGCTACTGCAACTCATTCGAGCATGTTATCAAGGAATGTCTAGCATTGCTGGCTAATATTCAAGAGAAACGAGGAGGAAACCAAAAAATACAACTAATGAAAGAAGAACCTCGTGGAGAAGATCCCAGATTCGTTGTTATCACTAAAGGAGGAACTGTTACAGGAGAAGACAAAGTGATCCAAGGAAAGACTACAAAAGAATCAGGAGTCAGGAAAGCTGCAGAGAAGACACAAGAGTTTGACCCAAGGAAAGAGAAGCAGATATTTGAGGAAGCAAGAAAGGAATTCAGAAGAGATCAGTCTTCTTCATCAAAGGCTCAACCAGAAGTAAGAGATATGGAATGCCTCTGGAATTTGATCAGTCTACTTTGCTCGGAGATGGAAAAGAGGTGAGTAAACTTATCAGTTTCTTGTATACGTTTATTGAGTTGATTAAAGATGAAAAAGACATACAAGAACTACAAAATTTGGTCAGACAGTATAAGGTAGAAAGGGTATATCCTTTGTTGAATAAAGCAATACATCAACTATCCAAGAAGAGAAGGACAAATAAAGAACTACACCTTAATGCTCAACTCAGAGAGTACGATATAGACTATGTGGTCCTCGAATTAGGGTCGGAGGTCAATGTCATGACAAAGCAGACCCGAGCACTGATGGGAAAACCTAAGTTGATCATTTCCCCCATCAGGCTTAGGATGGATAATCAACAAGCTGTAAGCCCATTTGGAAGACTAGAGCATGTCCCTGTGGACATCGATGGAGTAAGGACGTTTGCAAACTTTGACGTGATTGAGATAGTTGATGATAGTTGTCCTTACCCCACATTGTTAGGAATTGATTGGGCTTTCAAAAATTCCACTGTGGTTGATTTAAAGAAAATAAGATTGACGTTTGAAGGAGATGGAATTAGGGTCATTGCACCTTTGGATCCCGATGAAGGTCATAGATACACAGAACCCATCAGAGAAGAAGACTGAGCATATGAACTAGAAAACATATACAAATTAACAACCAAACAATAGGATTACATTAATCTTACAATAGATGGGAATTTGAGTTGGTGAAGTGACAACACATGCTCATCAGATTCAGAAGAAGCATAGGATAACTAGAAGAAAAAAATGTACGAAGTATCTACAAGGACATGTGCTAGATTAACTCGAGAAGTTTGCTGGATCGACACAACAATAAGTAACTTGCCCACCTTTGATGGTCTGAATCATTTAGAAGCATTCTTGTTGGACTTTGAAGAAATTGTACCAACACCACAAAGATTGTTGGCAATGGATGAGGCCCTGAAATCAAATCTAGCGATATGGTGGGGGACACACAAAAAGAATATTATAGACTAGGTACAATGTCGCACTTTGATGATAGCGCGATTTTCAGAGCAAGTAGAAGGCTGTGAAGTTAGGTACACAGGTTGAAGTTGTCCGAAGGCCCATGTGCATAATATAATATAATGTATGTGATCATTTTACCATTGAAATTATCGCTATTGTCACCCAACCATAGGCCGAAGCCACCCTCCGAACACCTTAACCTTGACAGAGAATCACTCTAGAAGCAAACCCTAGGATAGATATCCAAACAAAGGGTAGCGCACCTTTCCCCAAGGATAATGCACCAACAAGAGTTGATCAGATAGTCCAAACCCTAACCAAGATATATTTCAATCCAAACGTGATCTCCTAGCTGCAACAGCTACAATGGCATCTCTCCTCCAAACCTGCGCACAAAATTGGGCATTGTAGTGCGCACAAGTGCTGCTCTACAATTCTGAGACTGCCTGCCAGAATGAAGACTGGACTCCTATATTTATATTGATTTTGGATAACTACCTGGGCCGACTTCTCATTCTGGGTATCTTTCTGTTCAGTATATATTATTTCTTCTATCCGACTTCTTCTCTTGGAGGCTAAACACCTAATACAAGTTATCTTCTTGAGCTGACATGTCTTCTAGGGTTATTAGCCAACTCATTATGGTTTCTTCTTGCTTCCCAGAATATTCTATTCTCGTTAGGTTTACACGTGGAGGAAAATACCTCTCGCAACTACCATAATATCAACACTCCCTTCTAGCTAGGGAGGTATTATAGGTAATGGTCTTGAGCACAAACATACCATTCACTTGGTAGCATCAACATAGTTGTATAGAATATCTCATGACTAGATCATGAGCACCATCATCATCATCAATGTCATCAACTACATCATCTCTCGAAAAAACACTCTATCTGAGTAATCATACATGATGCTCACTCCACAGAGTGACATAAGAGCCATTCTTCTAATCTAGAAGAGTAAATGTTCTGAACCATTTTTTGTCTGGGAAAACTCTGTTCATCATTCATCTGGCTGATAATTATTTTCAACAATGCTGATAGTCTTCAAGGCAATCAGAACAATATCATTCAATAGAACACAACCATGTCTATCCATAGTAGTACACAACTACACTCTAGTGGTACACTACCACATCAAGTACCACATAGATACTTGATCAAACAATGGAACACATCCACCATAGTAGTATACATCTACTGTCTAGAAACATATGGTCTTCTTAACAATCATCTGATATCAACCTACACAGAAACAATGTTATGATATAAAATGAATCATCTGGACCATTCTTCCACTCACATCTGTGATATCTTGGAAGAGCATCTGCCCTCAAAAAGGTAAGACATCAATGATGAGCTATATGGAATATTCTTCTCAAGCAAGGAAGAATAACTGTCCTGATTTTTGAGCCTGGACCATTCCCCACCCTGGGCCATTCCTCCGGCACAAAACAAAGTGTAACCTGGAGAGAATGAGTATGCCCTAAGGAATGTCTGTCCCTGATTGCTAAACCTGGACCATTCCTTTGGCACTAAACAAAGTGAAATCTGGAGAGAATGAATCCACCCTAAGGAATGACTGTCTGGATCATTTCCAAAGGAAATGACTGTCCTGCACCAACCTCCAAAACGGACCATTCCCCATGTTAACTACAATGGGAAATCGTTGTCCGGTGAGGCAGGCCAGTCTTCTTGAGTAACCCTCAAGAAGAGAGACTACCCTAGACCACTTCCCATGTTAACAACAATCGAAAGTCACTGTCTATGGTACATCAACAATCTAGACCATTTTCCGAACTGGAAAATGTCTGTCCGGCAGAAATCTCAATCCACTTTCCGAACTGAAAAGAATCTACTCATTCCGGACCATTTTTCAGACTGAAAAAAATGACTGTCCATCAATCAATAATACATAAGTTCTCCCTCCCAACCTGGGAGTCATCTCTTCCTTTTTCAATAAGGAATTCGTCTCCATGAGCTCCCACTTGAGTACGCAAACTCTTTCATCTTGGACAAAAGCTTTACCAAAATGTCTGCTTCTCTGCTCATCTGTGGAGATATGTATTGGAGAACCACTTTATCCTTTTTGGACTTCATCATGGATAATGTAATGCTTGATTTTAAATGTACTTTGGTCTGGAACATTGGTTTTATCTAAAGGATTCATGTAGCTCTGATCAATAAAGTATATCATTGTTGGAAAACTGGAACATATCCATGTGGAACTTCTTCTGTCATCATGAGATCTGATCTTCCGAGTAATCATCTTGATACAATATCTCTGTTATAGAAAATATTCACCACACTTCTGCTGTGCATTGGAGGTTCTCCACCAAGTTAACTTCTTCCATATGCATACAAGGGTCTCTTTCTGGTATGCTTCAAAGTCTTGAGGTTGATCTTCATACACATTTTGTTCAATTGATCCGGAGAACAATATTTGCATTCATCTGATGTAGAACTCCAACCCATGGATGTTGCGGATGATATAAAAACTCATTTAGAGGTATGTATGGTTTACTGGAACAAGTAATTGTCATAGTCTTCTTCCTCCATTTGGGAGAACCTCTAGTTATGGATCTTGCAATGCTTGCATATATACACTGTTCTTCATCATAACTTTCAATTCCTCTGCTTGATTTCTTTTAGTGAGTTCATATTAGGCTGGTAATCTTGTGATTCTTAATACAGTGACTGGCTGTTCTGGCTTCTCTTTCTTTCTTGGAATCTTCATGTTCTTCCTGATGTTTTTTTTCTTTAGCTCTTGGGTCCATGGAGTTTCTTATAGATTCCATGCCCTAAATATTCCACTTCTTCCTTTCATTATATAATCATGGATGTGGATGGATACTTTAAGGTTTCTCTTCGAAGAAKACTTCTTCTGAGGTTGAACTGAACACGTACTATCTTTCATGGCTGCTACCATGGATATATACTTCATCATCTTCAATGGATCATAGGATTAGCTCCCTCCTAATCCTTGCTTCATGTATGAGTGCATATAATCGGCTCCCTCTGTCTAACAGAGTCCACGCTTCCGTCTGCATCCTTATTGTCTTCTGCAATATATAATGGTCTTACTCTGTGTAACAGAGTCCACACTTTCGTCTTATTGTCTTATGCAAAATGTCATAAGTATTTCTCCAATTTCCTCTTGATTGCTGACTTCTTTCCGCCCTTGCTTCTTTTAAGTATCTTCATGATTGATTCTGATTTTGACTTATCTTGTAATAGCTTCCACATGATTTGTTTGATGTATTTCATCCTTTCATGTGTATTATCTAACTTGTATAATGATAGCAAACCTTATCTTGTTGTTCTTCCATAGGTATAGTTCTTCTTGGAACACATTATCTTCCAAGAGATAGATAAACAAGATATGTACATAGACGATGCAAAAAATATATGTACAAGAACTAAGAAGAGTATTGTTACCTTCAGAAGAAGACGTCTCTTTCATCCTACTTAGTCTTCTTTGTATATTCCTTTTCTTCGGCAATTGATGCTTCATGTTTCTCCTTCCTTTTCTTTAGCTCGGGACAATGATTCTTGTAGTGACCATACTTTCGATAGTTGAAGCATTGTATTTCTGAAATATATTTCTCTTGATTTGGCTTCCTCCTTGAGTCAAGCTTCCTTTTGTTCCTGAAATTCTTGAATCTTGATGTGAAGGCTTGATCATCGTACTTGTTTTGGGGTTTCTCTTTTGCACTAATCTTGGATTCTTCTTGAGAACAACAAGTCCAAAGTTCTTCAAATGTAGGATACTCCTTCCTTGTGTTCATGCTTGTAGCAAATGCATCCCATGTCTTGGGAAGACCATTGAGTACTATGTTTACCAATTCCTTCTCTGAAATGATCTCTTCAATATCTTGTAGTTGATATCTTAACTAGGAGATCCTCACAAAGTATGATGTTATGCTATCATCATCATTCATCTTCATGTCACGAAGCTCATTCTTTGAACTCATTATTGGTACAATGTTTCTGACTGAGAAGAGGTTTGTTAGGGCATCGAACATCTTCTTCAATGAGTCAAGTTGGGAGATGTAGGGTATCAAGTGGTCTTTTATAGAGTCCACTATGATACTCATGGCATTGATGTCACCGTCTTTGAACTTCTCCATAACTGCAACGTTCTGTGGTTCCTTCTCTTTTTCTTCTTCAAACTCTGGTTCCACGATATTTCCTTTCACGATATCCAACACTTTATTCTTGGCAAGGATGAGGTCAATCCTTGTCTTCCACACTCTGAAGTTAGAATCTCCATCTAACTTGTTTTCTGAATTCATAGAGTAAGTCATGGCTTCTTTGACTTGGTCAACCCTAGATCTGACCAAAAAAAAAACTCAAACTTGACGTCTTGGCTTGCTAAGAGTATCAGGAGATGCCCTAGGATAGGGCACACTGATCTATTTGGAAATTAGGTCAATACCTTCACTTAAGGTGCCTCAATGATAGGATTAGGGTTTCTGCAACTGCACCTTCTAGTAACCCTAGCGACAGTGCTATGGTGACTGCTCCTACTAGAAACCCTAGCGACAATTCTTCAACGAGCTTAATATCCTTACGATTATGTTTCCTTCTAGCGGTTTTACTGAATGAAGGAGGTGTGGGCCCATAACCTATTAGAATATAATGGATGTGTTAGTTTTACCATTGACAATATCGCTATTGTCACCCAACCATAGGCCGAAGCCACCCTCCGAGCACCTTAACCTTGACAGAGAATCACTCCGGAAGCAAACCCTATGCTAGATATCCAAACAAAGGGCAGTGCACCTTTCACCAAGGATAGAACACCAACAAGAGACGATCATATATTCCAAACCCTAAACAAGAGATAGTTTAAGCCAAACGTGATCTGCTAGCTGCAGCAGCTGCAATGACAACTCTCCTCCAAACTTGTGCACAAAACTTGGCACTGCAGTGTGCAGGGGTGTTTCTCTACAATTATGAGACTGCCTGCTAGAATGAAGACTAGCCTCATGTATTTATATTGATTCTTGCTAATTGCCTGGGCCAACTTCTTATTCTGGGTATCTGTCTGTTCAGTATATGTTATTTGTTCTGTATGACTTCTTCTCTTGGAGGCTAATTACCTAATACAAGTTATCTTCTTGAGCTGACATGTCTTCTAGGGTTGTTAGCCAACTCATTAGGGTTTCTTCTTGCTTCCTGGAATATTATATTCTCATTAGGTTTACACATGGAGGTAAATACCTCCCGTAGCTACCATAATATCAACAGTGCAAAGTTGCGAGGAATCCTGGAGAAGCATTCCTTAAGAACAATGGGTACACAAATTCATTAACACACTGGACACAACTCCCATCAACTGGTATCTTCAAGCAGAACTATGCCTCATCACTGCAGATTGGGAAGGTATGACCCAAAAATTTGTAACTAACTTTTTTTTTTGAAAGCCAATATCCTACAGTAGATCAGGCATTACAGGTTGTAAGACATAAAGTGTTCTAGGAGGCACCTAGCCTCCCTTTGGAGCAAGAAGAGGATGAATGGACTGTGCCTCTTTAGAATTTGCAAGGCTGCTACAATATCAATGCTGTTGAAGATGATGATCCTAGGAATGTGAACATTGCAGAAACAAAAGGCCAAAGATATGTATAAGAACCAGGAGTCAAACTGCCTTTTGTTGGACAACCAATAAAAATAAAAAAAGTCAACATTGGAACAGAACATACACCAAATCTTGCAAATGTTGGAGATTATTGGGATGCTGCCACTATTGACAAGATCACAGAATCACTGCATGAATATCAGGACTTGTTTCCAACCAAGTTCATTGATATGAAGGGCATTAAAGGACCCATGGGAGAAATGAGGATCCCTTTGAAACCAGATGCACGGCCAGTCAAACAGAGACCCTACAGATTGAAACCTAAATATAAGGAGAAAGTGAAGATTGAGCTTGACAGAATGATGGAAGAAGGAATCATAGAACCTGTTGAATAATTAGAATGGATTAGCCCTATGGTGGTACAAGATAAGAAGACAGGAGAAATCATGATCTGTGTAGATATTAGGAATCTGAATGATGCCTGTTTTCATGACCCATTCCCTACACCATTCACTAACGAAGTGCTAGACAATGTAGGAGGACATGAGGTATATTCTTTTACAGATGGATTTCCAGGATACCATTAGATCCGGATTGCCAAGGAAGATCGCCATAAGACCGCATTTGCAACAGAATGGGGATCCTACCAATATACAGTGATGCCATTCGGATTGAAGAATGCAACAACCATCTTTTCCTAGGTGGTGTTCAAAGCATTTAAGGATTTTTTACATAAATTTCTGGAAGCACACTTTGATGATTGGACTTTTTTCAACATTTTTCAAAATTATATTGAATGTTTAAGACTAATGTTGATTAAGTGCAGGCAATGTCAGATTGCCTTGAACTTGAAAAAGTACATCTTCTTTTCACCCTTCGAAGTACTGTTGGGACATATTGTGTGCATGAAAGGATTGCTGGTAGATCCATCCAAGATTTCTATTATAGTCGATCTACCCCCTCCTACTTCAGTCAAACAGCTGCACACTGCACTGAGACATACTGGATACTACAGGAAGTTCATTAAGGGATATGCACAGATCAAAACACCCATGGAGAATATTTTAAAGAAATTCTGTCAGTTTCATTAGATAGAAGAATTCCAACAGAGCTTCGACACACTGAAACAAAAAATGGTTACTGCGCCCATTCTGGTTTTCCCAGATTGGAGTAAGGAATTTCACGTGCATGTTGATGCATCTTCTATCTCATTAGGAGCAGTGTTAGCACAACCGGGAGCTGGAGATATTGACCACCCATTACCCTTTGATAACAGGAAGCTATCAACAACTAATATTAATTACACCACCACAAAGCGAGGAGGATTAGCCATGGTGTATGCACTGTAGAAATTTCGCCACTACTTGTTGGGAGGACATTTTAAAATGTTTACTGATCACTCCACATTGAAATACCTAGTCAACAAGCCAGTGTTGGGGGGGAGAATATGGAGATGGCTTCTGTTATTTTAGGAATATGATTTTGAGATTGTGGTTAAGACAAGAAGAATGAACAAAGGTCCTGACCACTTGTTGAGGTTGGAACATGGATAAGAGCCTACTAGTTTGGAGGATACACTGCCAGATGCACAATTTATGGACATCAGGAAGGTTGATTATCACTTCCTGGAGATAGTGCAGTTCCTATCAATAGGAATGGCACCTAGTGAATATACAATCACTTAGAAGAAACAATTGGTAGTGCACGTTGCATATTTTTCACTTATAGTTGGACAACTATACAAGATGGGACCTGATGAGATATTGAGGAGGTGTGTTATGGAAGCAGAGAGATCATTGATCCTTGCAGAAGCACATGAAGGCATCGCAGGAGGACACTACGCAGGGAAAGCAACAATGCATAAGATTCTCAGGGCTGGCCTTTGGTGGCCTACTCTACGTAAAGATGCTAAGGAATACTATAAGGCCTGTGATGTATTCCAAAGAGTTGGGAAGCCGTCCAGAAGAGATGAGATGCCTTTAGCACCGTACCTGACCCTACAAGAATTTGAGAAATGGGCCATCGACTTCGTGGGACCTATCAACCCACCAGGAAAGCGCACAGGAGCTAGATACATAATCACTGCGACAAAGTATTTGACCAGATGGGTAGAAGCAAGAGAAGTTAAGGACTATAGTGCAACTACAGCTGCACACTTCATATTTGATGATATTATAACCAGGTTTGGATGCCCAAATATCCTTATGAGTGATCAAGGTGCACATTTTATTAACAAGACTATTGAAGCCTTGACTCAAGAATTTGAAGTTCACCATCAGAAGAGCACGCCCTATCATCCACAAGAAAATGGGATAGTTGAAGCATTCAATACGATCTTGGAGACAACACTGAAAAAGATATGCAACATGAATAGGGATAACTGGGATTTGAGAGTACCAACAATATTATGGGCCTATAGAACCACTTGCAAGAAATTGACCATGCAGACCCCCTTTAAATTGGTCTATGGTCTAGAAGTAGTTGTACCCATGGACTATTTGGTTCCTAGTCTAAGAATTGAAACCTTTACAGATATGGATGACACTGGTGCTGTGCAAGAGAGGCTTGCGCAATTGGTCAAACTGGAAGAAGATAGATTTATTGCAGGATTTCACCAGCAGGTTCAAAAAGAAAGAGAAAAGGCCTACCATGACAGACACATCAAGAAGAAATCTTTCAAGCAAGGATATCTAGTATTGGTATATGACAGTAAGTTCATGAGGCATCCAGGGAAGTTCAGGACGCATTGTCTTGGGCCATATGAGATTTCCTATGTTATAGAAGGAGGAGCTGCACAGTTGAAGACTTTGACTAGATAATGGAAGCAAGGTTTGGTGAATGAAAGTCGGTTGAAATCGTATTATGACAACCAGCTGCCTCACAACTCTCAGTAAAAGAAAAAGTAAAAGGGTCTAGGTACCAGGTGCATTTGAAACTGGGTACCAGACATAGAAAATACAGTCTGCACATAGAAGGGAGGGACAACCCAGAAAACACAGGCTTCCCTGCGTAGTCTGAAGTTGAAATGAAACAACAAGTTCAGACCTGAAGTGCCTCGGGACGAGTCACAAGTGAGTGTTGGGGGCCTGTTGGCCCTTGGTTATGGAAGAAAGCAAAGATTAAGGGAGAAAAGACAAAATGTGAACTGTGCGAAAGACACAGTCACTAATATTGGGTTGAAGTGAGCAAAAGAGAAGAAAAGATGGAGCGAAGTAAGAGAAAGAAAGTCATTGGACAAGGAGATCGAGGATAACAGATCATCAAGGAAGAGGGATCGTGGACAACTCAGTAAGAGAAAGAAGATGTCAAAAGATGATTTGAAGAACCACAAATGAAGGAAGGAAAGATAGGCTGGTGAAGCCCTGAAAACGTGGGTCAAGTTGACCTAGGGTTTTAGACACCTAGGGTTTTGGTATCTAGGGTTTTGACACTTAGGTTTCAACCTAAGGGTGTCCAAGAGCTACTGTAATGTATAAATAAAGGTATAAAGGACCTGGGATGGGTTGGTGCTAAGTTGGTTGAGGGCTCATTATTATTGTATGATTGAGTGAGTACTACTGTGTGAGAGAGAAGTGCTGAGTGTGAGAGCCTTCTGGTATTTTAAGATCTCCAGCTAGGTGCGAAGATCAACCCTGCAGTTGGGTGCATAGGGAGGGGAGAGAAAGAGAGAGAAGAAGAGAAGATCTGCTAGCTAATAACACAGATAAGAACTGTATGCTTCCATCTTAATATATCATAAAAAATAGTTATGTGGATGTAGCCCTAGGGAGAGGGTGAACCACGTATATCATGTGTTATGTGTGATTGATGTTGTGTTCTCTATCATTTGATATGCTGCTATTATGATATTGTGTTAGATATGAAATGTAACTTGCACAGTTGGATTAAGGAAGATAAAGGATCACTAGGTCGTTGTGTGTTGTTGCTGTGAATCCACTTTGCATTTCTTCTGGTTGTAGGCACCTATGTCCCACAACCCCCTATAGCTACTTCTGGCGAGACTACATTTTCTTCGCAGGTGTTGCCGGAAGGTCCAATAGTTAGGGCTTGTTGGCACACTGTTAGAGCTGAACCCAGGGTCTGCCCCTGTCCCAACATTATGCTTGACAAAATCCCTTTTAATCCTATATTGGTGCAATTGAGCATTGTTGAAGGCCCTTTCTCTAGCTTGAGGGTTCCACTTTATCTTATTTTCTTTCTTGAGCATGCTAGTGACATGCTTTATAATTTCAGCCAGTTTAGGGATGAATCTTCTCAAAAGATTTACTTTCCCTAAGAAAGATTGTACCTCCTTTTTTCTCCTAGGCATGCCAAGTTTTAGGATTCCTTCAACCTTGCTGGGATCTATCTTTATTCCTTCTTTTGATATGATGTGACCAAGCAATTTCCCTTCCTCCATGCCAAAATTTGACTTCTTGGGGTTGAGTGAAATGCCAAACTTTCTGCACTTTTGAAAAGTCTTTCTTAGATTCTTGAGATGTTCTTGATCAGAGGTTGAATACACTATGATGTCATCTAAGTAAATAACAATGAATTTGTCTTTCTCATCAAAAAAATCTATGTCCATAGCTCTTTGAAATGTGGCTCCTGCATTCATGAGCCCAATTAACATTTTGGCATACATAAAAGTGCCCCATGGTGTTGTGAAGGATTTTTTTTTTTGCTCATCAGGGTGTAACATGAACTGGTTGTACCCAGAGAAAACATCCAACATTGATATTTTCTGAGAATCAACCACTTTATTCAGTATTTGATCCCTCTTAGGAAATGGGTAATTATCCTTGAGATATACTTTGTTTAGATTTTTGAAATCCACACATAACCTGATCTCCCCACTCTTTTTCCTGACAGGTACTAGATTTGCTACCCACTTAGAAAATCTCCTTAATTTTCAAACAAAAATTAAGGAGAATTAATCCTTTACTTCTCTGAATTTTCTTCATTTTGCTGATTAGATTGATCTTTGGTAGCCATGTCAATCTCTATCCTTTCCTCTTCCAAACAAAAATCATTGAAGAAAATAGAAGAACCCAACTCAGTCTCCATAGAGTAGATGGGATGATTATTTGGTCGGGCCTTGTTACCGACCATATATTTGAGTAATACTTCCCTGTACAACTTCCTATATTGACCAAACATAGGGATAGTGACATATCACATATCCATTTGCAAAGTTCCTTTCAACTTTGCATCCCATGACCTATATAGCAACATGCCAAACTTGGGAGGAATATCAACCACCACTACATCCATCACCATGTTCTTTGCTGGAATTTGGGACAAAGAAACCACCAAATCTTTGATTAGGCCAAGGCATTTCACCTTTATTGAATCAAAGGAGAACAGATCTTTGTAAGGACTTGTGATGTCTAGGCCCAATTGTTCCATGGCCACCTTGGGCATCAGGTTGTGGGATGCTCTAGAATCCAACATAATATTGTGCAGAGTCATTTCATGAATCATCAAACTGACATAGAAAGGTGGAACTTCATCAACATCACCACTTTCCTCCACACATGGGCCAAACAAGATGGAAGGATAATGATCTTGTATGTTCAAAGTGTTAGAAATTTGTTCCATCTGAGCATATTGATGATCTGATTTCTGTATTCAGTGTTCTTTATCAACTCGTTGAAAGGTACAAAGATTTTAATCTTGGCCATTTCACTTTCAAAATTAAAGGAAGAGGAGGTCTTCTCTACCTCCTTGATGACTATCTCTTTCCTTGCTTCTGGTATTTTATTTTGGGGCTCTTCTTTCTTCTTTCCTTTGTCCACAACATCTTTTGCAGTAGAGTCCTTTTTGGGATGACTTGAAGAAGGTATGTTATTTTGAGATTCTTTGGTAGTATTTCCCTTTGGAGGGTTTGCAGACACTTTTTGGTTTTGAAGATTATATTGTCCCTGGAATTGCATGATGGCATTCTGCAATCCTGCTTGGTAATCTTCCCTTTCTACTGATAACCTTTCCTCCTCATCTTGCGTGAATATCTCATTTGCATCCATGAACTGGTCATGTTCTTCTTTAGTCAAAAACACTTCTGTTTCATTAGCATCACAACAATTCATGTTGTCTTCAAAATTTCCATCACAATTCTCATTCACATAATCATTTTGAAAAGGAGGCCTTATTTGCTGGTCCCCCTGATTTCCCCGATTTCCTTGATTTCCCTAATTCCCCTTATTTATCTGGTCTCTTTGTCTGATTTGTGGGATTGTTGGTCTTCTCTGATTTCTGGGTGGACTATCAGTCCGTTCTCTAGTGTTAGGATTATTATCTAAGGCCATTCTCTCCATCATTTTATCCATAGTTTTCATCATCATTTCAAACCTTTCTTCTGATGTTTGTGAGGTTGAACGCTGTGCCTTATATTGAACTTTGTTCATGTTCCTATCAGAGTTAGATTTGATCTTTCCTAAAGCCATTAGATTTACCTCAACTTCTATTGCATCAGTCATCATATCATCTAATGAAGCATATCTTCATTCCCTTAATAACAAACCAAAATCACTTTCAAAGGAATCAACATATCTGAGTTGAGCAACCTTAGGGGGGGTGTTTTACCTCAGTAGGGATAAAATTATAGACCTTTACAAATATGGCTGAAAACTCCTACACTATTTCCTTAGGTGATCTCCTCATGTTGTTATACCGAGTTAACAACTGAAGGGGATTTTTCTTGTCACCCCATTTTGCTAGAAAATTGGTTTCAAAGGCCTCAAAATTTATGATACTATCTATTGGAAGAGCTCTGAACCACTTCCTCACTTCTCTTGCAAGACTTTGTGAAAACAACCTCATTTTTGCATCTTCAAAATCTACTTCTTCCAAGTCTATAAAATCATTGAACCAGTCTAGATGTTTCTAGGCTGACACACTGCCTTCATCATCATACAGTTTGATCCTTAGATTATACTCCCAAGGCAAATCATGTAACTGAGAAAGAAGTACAAGAGGGGAAAATATAACTACCATGGCTACTGTGAGGGGTTGGAGTGGCTGTTGGTTCTGAGTATGAATCACTATAGGCTTCACAGATGAAGCTAAAGTAAAATCTTTGAACCTTTTCTGGTCAAAGATAGTTTCGCTCAAATAAGACTCTGATTTGGTTCTCAACAGAGTTTGCTCAAATTTAACATCAAACTCAATATATTCAATGCTTGTTACTCCATATTTGGGCAAGGATAAATACCTGTCCAAACACAATAATGGGCTTATGCAATTTTCTTTTATTTTGTGTACAATATTCTCAGGATCGGACACAGGGATTGCAACTTCTAGGTCTGGGTTTCTCCTGGTGTGAATTCTCTTGGGAGCCAGGATTTATATCTCAAACTACTTGGTGCTACTGATCTCTTGGTAATGGAGTTGCTAGGGTAAAAATAGTCTCATCCAAAAGTGTTTTTGATTCACTGTCACCCTCATGAATCAAATTTGAAGCTTTAAGACGTTCTTTTCCTAGGGAAGATTTCACTTTCGATCCCCAACAACGACGCCATAATGTTAGCACGCTATAAATTTTTCCGAATGATAGAAAAACGACAGAGGTAACTATTTCAACAAACTTTAGAGTTGGGCACTTTCCTGCTCATCTCATAGAGGGCTCTCTTGGGTCACTTGATGTTCCTTTGGAAATCAATGGCTAGATTCAGTTTGTTTTTGGGGGGTTTTTATAAATTTGTTGGCGAGGAAGGGGAGGGACACTCAGGGCTACGGAGTCGAAATTCTGAAAATGAATGAACAAACTGACTGGTCAGTAGAACTCTCTAGAGGATAAAAGCTAAATGAGGTGATGAATCTGAGTTATAAATTGTAGTTTGTAGGTCATAAGAAGAAAAAGAAAACAAGTAAATGCATCAAAGAATTAATGAAATGAATTCTGAATTAGTTATGAAGAATTTCACACTGTTTAAATTGCTTAAGCCAAGAGCATCAGAGGGTGAATTCAGGGCCTTTAAACTATCCAATTTAAACAGAAGACAATGTAAATGGAATTAAAGAACACATGAAATACATACAATGAGAGAATACAAAAATCATATCACCACCATTAGAATATTTTCGTAGAGACTGCAAAAGCTTCTGCATATGTATTCAATTCAGCATCAGAAAATTACAATAGAGTTCAGAACAAATAAGGAGTTTCCCTTGCACTTCTGCCAACACTAATATGTTTGGAATTTCTGATATTTATACAATTCGAGTTCCTTCAATTAGAAAACGTTTACAATAGCTGAACTGAAATGTTTTAGCTTCTAAAATTGATTATAATAATTTCAACTGACAGTCTCGGTAAGTGAACTGATTTACAATGATCAATCAAAAAAGTTTCATAAACTAACGATCGATTTCTCTGACTGCTCAAATTCTGTCTTTGCCATCTATCCTGCTTTGGTCCTCTGTCGAGTCTGCCAATTTGATGACACTTGGGGGCTATTTGCTGGTTCATGGGAAACTGTATTTTGTCTTGCCCATCTGCACTATCTCCTTCCACTTCAAGTTAGAAGGGATCTCATAGTCCATCATTTCCTTGATTAGGATCTCCAGGTCAATGCAAGAGGCATAAGTCATGGCTGGAAGCCCAATATTCACTTTCTTGAACTGATTCAAGATCTCAAAATCTATGGTAAAACATTCTACTAGGGTGGTTCCTTTCAAGTTTTCCTCTAGGCTTTCAAACTTGGAGTGATCCATTCTGCATTGGGTGAGGTGAGAGTTTTATTCCTCCTGATCATATAATTTCCCTTTGCCATCCCAAAATGGTGGGAGGCCTTTGATGAAAAACTTATCAAATAGATCTTTGAATTCCTGTATACTCTACTCCATCTGTATGGCCTTGGTTTGGACTGATTTTAGTAGGTTATGCTTGGAAATGACTCTCCTAGCCTAGATGATCAATGTGGTCCTCTCTTTGACCCCAATGGTCTGAAGTTCTGTAGTGGGGATGGAATTAAGCATGTTTATGGAATTTTGGGCCCACTCCGAGGGTTTCTTCGCTAGGGTCTCATTTACAACAGTGCACCTGCTTCTAGCTATGATGGCCATGCTATGTTTGTCATTGATGAAGTTAAAATACACCCTGAACTTGGTAGGTTCAGAAACAATAGATTCCCAGATGATGTGTTTGGATCCCTGCAACAATACCTTGCCTCTCAACCTTGTCTTAAGCTTCTTTACTCTTTCCTGCAAATCTTGATTCTACTTCTAGAACTGGGCCATCCTTTCATCCCTTGTTTTCATTTCTTGTTGCAACTTCTCTATATCTTCCTTTAGACCTTTGATCTCTTCCACGTTCAGGCTGACTTGGGACATAGCCTGAACCAGTCCTTCAGTGCTTGGCCTAGCTTCTACAGTAGAAGGTACAACAATAGCCATGTTTCGTACTTCTATTTTCCCTTGTGACCAATTCACTTTTTCTTGCTCCAACTGCAATACGTTTTCCTTGTAATTCAATGCTTCTTATCGAAATACCTCCTTCTCCTGTTCTAGAGAAACCAATTCTGCTGTTTGTGGATTCTCTGTGGCATACATATTTAGATTTTTCTTCAAGCTTTGAAACAACTTGTCTTTTTCTTCTAAGGAGGATTTCACTCCCTGAGAGCCTTCATATTCTAGCCTCTTGACTTGAGTTTTCCAAGATCTGCTGGATGATTTCTCTTGCCTCAACTTCTCTTCCAAATTAAGTGCATAAGTTGACAAATTTTAATTCTTCAGGCTTAGGCCCAAGTAATCTAAATACAACATGTCACTTGTATTCCTGTGGAATTTCACTTTGTCAGTAGCACTGATGTTCTCATATTTCATCTTGATTTCAAATACTTTATCTTCATCTGCAACTACTATATTGAATGTTTTCTTCTCTACATCTCTCATTGTGAACAAAGAAGACTTATGCTGATATATCTTTTCTACTTCAGGGATTAACTCTCGCATTTAATTCATAGCCAAGTTTCCCTTCTCAACATACTAATTTTCCAAATCCTCTTTATATTGATATGATTCTCTAGCTTCCTTATCAAAGATGTGCTTTTTGCTGCTGAATGTTCTTGAGCTGCCTTCACTTTGGAGGTTGCTCCCTTTCTCAACTTCTACATTGCTGATGCCACTCTCCACCATATCCATATTAACTAGTTCTTTAGGATCCTCATATTCTAGATCCACTATCTGTGGGTATTGTGTGATCTTCATATTTTTAGGGACGGTCTGTTGACTGTTGATGCCCAAGGCCTCTGAACTACTCCTTTTGCTATAAACAATTACCTTGGGGATTTTAACTATCATATTTTGAGGAGTTTGTTGTGTCTAAGTCTGTTGTAGGGTTGGCCCCACTTGTTGTGTTTGAGAAGGTTGCAAGATGGCTTCCATATCAACAGATGTTTCTAAATTTTCCAATTTATCAAAACCCTCAACATGTTCATTCTCATAGGGGGCCTTCTTGTTCGCCATTCTTCTCTTGGATATCATCTGATGTGGATCATATATTCTTCCCTATAATTGTGCAAACCCAAACTCCTTGAGTTTGGCCTGGATATGAGATAAGAATGATATAGATTTTACAAAAAAGGGTCCTATGATGAAAGGGAATTTGAGGTTGGATGCCTAGTGCAGTTTCAGGAAATGTTCTTTCTCTGAGATGATACTTTTCCTAATAAAATCTATGGAAAAAACTCTGGTTTCCAGAAAAATAGGCAGAAGATAGAGGGATTCTTGACAACCATATACCCAGATTACTTTAGAATGCATGAACAACACCCAGTTCCCCACTCTGTTTTCTAGATTTGGCTGCAAATAACTTTTCGTGTCATCCAGGACTCTTGGCAGGCTAGTGTTGAAGATCAGGCTGTAAACCCTGGACATGACCTTGCTGATAAAGATGAGCATTGTGATTATTTTTCATTCAGCTGATATGAATGCTGCTTCTAGGAACTCTCTCTTCTTGGTCTCCAGGAAGGTCTTCAATAGATATGTGTAATATCTGAAATGTCTTAGTGACTGGAAATTCACTAGTTGCTTGTGTATATTATCAGCTATGAATCTATCAAAGCGGATGAAAACTGACTGACTGGACTTTGACTGGAAAAATTACAAAAGAAAACCTAACATGACCTCTATCACATACTTGTCATTATCCAAACCTAAAATTCGACTGAGTATGGAACAAACCCATTGGACTTCAATAACCATGATATTCACATTTATTGGAAGGGATAGACTCTCGGAAAAATGCTCTGGTTTAACAATCGTTTGCAAAAATAGGCTTTTGATTTTGGGGGGACATTCCCTGTAAATCGTAATTATCTTTTCTTCCTCGAAGGGTTCATACAATGCATATGGGGACTTTGGTATGCCGAGGGCTTATCGAATTGATGTGCTATCTACTCTACACAGGACATTTGACCCTAGTTTATTTAAGATGACTTTCTCTTCCTGTGAGTATTTCTCTGCACACCAATCTATGAATTCCGGGAAAGGGAATGTGACCTCAATGACATAAGGGACTATGGAGGCCTGGACTGATTTTATAAAGGGTATCTATTTCCCTACATTATCTGACAAATTAGCTTTGGACATAGAGATGGGAGAGATAGTTAATTCAGTGTCAAACACATCTGGATATTTGTCAATTATGGATTCTTCATTTGATGTGAGATCTTGTTCTTCTACTGACATAATGACATGGTCAATGGTGAAGATAAAAAATACATGTGAATGAGTGGAAAACGCATGAGTTTGGTGCACTGTTGAGCTTCAGTTCAAATGGAGTGGTCGCGCCAACTTGCAATGTTCCAGTGATTTGAAAAAACATAAAATAATGACAAGGTTCTACCCCTTTATATACACTTTCTCGATTTTAGGGGTGAGGAAAAGTGGTTTGGGGTAGACTGCTTATTTCCCCTAAATGCACCCTGTGGCGCCACGTGGTCCCAACCCGAAAACACGGTTTGTTTTTCGGCCCGCTTTCGGGAAATATCTTCTGCACAAGTTCTCTGCCTGAAATGATCCCTGGTCGTTGATCTGTAGCGCCCGTGATATGTGACCATCGAGTCCCATCAACTCCACACCTCCTATAGACTTAGTTTCCTTCCACTAGATATGGCCCTATTCTCCAGTTTATCACGCCTCTACATCAATTTAGCATCTCGCTAAATTATGGAAATTGGATTTCTCTCAGAAATTGTTATAGTGATAACATATTACATGCACTATTTCTCTCATGCACAACAAGTGTATGTGCATTGGGTCCCTTGATTATCCCCATTTTTATGAGCTTTTCTTTCTCATGTGTTAGGGTCTCAATAAACTAATCCAATTTCAACATTTTCTAGGTTTCTCTAGAAGTGAATCACATTGTATGGAATGTTGAGGCAAAAAAAATACTCCAGACCAAGTTTTAACAAAATAGTAAGGATAAATTTATTGTGTTGAGTTTATTTGTCAACACCATATCCATTTATACGAAGAAGAAGTTGTTGGAAATACTGAGAGGAGGGGGGTGAAGCAATATTTCCCTTTTTCAACAATTAGCATTTACTTTGATATTTTATTATTTACCACAACGAATCAACAATGGACTTGTATGTAAAATAAATTATATAAATATAATTAATAGGAATTACAAGGTTTTTATGAAGAATAGTGCAGGACACCAATCCTTTTTAGAGAACCAACCCTAGGAAGCACCAACTCCCTTGTCTTTAGGGAACCAACCCTAGGAAGCAATGACTCCCTTATCTTTAGGGCATTAACTCCCTTATCTTTAGGGCACCAACTCTAGGAAGCACCAACTCCCTTATCTTTAGGAAACCAACCCCAGGAAGCACCAACTCCCTTAAATTACACTTTACTTAGTAAAGGATATGAATCCTTCCGTGCTCCTCCCTTCCACCCTCACTTCATAAGAATCAACAATTCTTCTTCTTGGACTCTGCTTTTGTTTTGAACTTTTGATTTTCACTAAAAAGACACTTCTTCTTCATTGTTCCTTCTTTCTTATATAGTCTCCCAACTAGTGTGATATATGAAGCATTGTGTCCCTTTGTTTGAACCATCACACCTCTTCATTTAACTAACTAATATTTATTTTGAACTTTGTCCTTATGAGTTGATCACATACATGGATCAACTCATTATATCATTCTCATGCTTCTGTTGCGTTCTCAGTTCACCAACAGATCATATTTGAGATTTTACCAATTCTCTGTATTTTTTTGGTGTTATTTCTCCGTCGAATTATTCTACAAACCTTAAACTATTTACATAAATGAAATCTGTATGAGGCACTTCCTTCAAACCATTTACATATGAACATATGCATAAAACCACGAGATTAATAATTTAAGTGATTTTCCTAGCGCCTCACGACTTATGTGTTCATAATCCGTGACTGGGGATTGGAACCTAGTCCTACAGACTTTGACTTCGGTAGAATTCTCTCTTCGAATCATCCAATCTTACGAAGTTTGAACTTCCCAAAGTGTTTACCTCGCATAAGGATTGATCCAATGGTAAGCATGATTCCCAAAATGAAATCAACGGTCTAGCTTTGATCCTTACACTATCCTTCCACTGCTTAATCCAATGGCTATGACTTAATCAAAGGTTGAGATGGAAAACCATTATTTACTTCGAAACTTTGTCCTTCGGGACTTCTAGCCTTTGTAATAATTCAACCTTCCGTAGTGCATTTCATCAAAGTGTGTATATTATATCAGATGGTCGTGTTTTATTTGCATGATGAATGGTTCTCATTTATTTCAAAACTTCGACATTTTGGGACTCTGACCTTTGTAGTCTTCCAACTCTTCTGGACCAAATTTCACCAAATTATGTATTATCTATTTAATTGTAGATCAGACAGTTCTGTCTTAATCCATGGTTTAGTGGATGGTCCATGCAACCTCAAAAAGTTTTTTTGTTAATGGCCTTCTCATTGTGCACTTTTTAGAATCTCGACTGTGAATCTTCCTTCTCGACAGACGGTCAGATCTTACTTCAGAGATTCAACTCTCCAGGACTCTGGGTTACTAGAAATCCGAGGTAGTTCAATCCCTCTGAAGTGTTTACCTACTAAATAATTCATAAAGCTATGATGAACGCTTGCTTTCAGTTGTTTAGTACACCTTACACTATCCTTCCACAGCGCTTGATCTAACAGTTGAGAATGATCTAGGAGTAGATCGACGGTTAGAATTACTTCATGATTCATGCTTACTCTATCTTTCCACTACACTTGATCTAACAATCATGATTCATCTTGGAGGATCTTAGATCTACGACCAATGTTAGTTCATGACTTCTTCCTTCAACACTTTGGGTAGTTGTGATGCAGGACCTCCCGTCCTAAAACCCTTTTATGCAATATTCTCTTTAATTGCATTGTAAACCACAAGATAGGGGTGCCAAGGATCATCTTAGCTCTCAAATTCGATTACTAACAGGATTGAACTCTGCCTTCTTTGAATTTCTTGTACATTTACTTATGTCATAGCTCCATTCGCTTCAACCCTGATTTCTCCCATTTAAAAATCCCTTTGCTCATAGGACCACTTACGGGACCAAGTGCTTATTCCATAGGTTCCAATACCTTCCCTAAACTCTAGCCTGAAGGATCGTTAACTTCGACCCATGTGATCGAGGGATATGACCTCGTTCCAATATTTTGGGTGCTAACCTCTCATCAAGGATTGACGATCGTGCTTGAAATGGAGTGGAGATCTATGATCAGGGATGATTGTAGAGTCCCAACTAACATGACCTTTAAAATCATCATCGAGTTTCGCAATGGAAGATGCACGTTGGAGGATGGACCAATGTGAGTCGTCAATTTGTTGACAGGTGACTATCGACGATCATCGTGGACTGTGAAATTGAAATATGTGCGGACATTAACTCATCCTTTGAATCTTGCAATGGCTCCCCACCGTCGATCTGACTTCAATGAGATATGACAGTCATGACTTAATCAGATGTTGATCCGATGTTCTTCCTCTACAACTCCCAGATATGACAACTGTTGTGGCTTTCTGCTGAATTCATCCTTCGATAATCACGATCTATTATTTTGTTAGATCGATGGCTCATGTAGTTTACTTATCTATTCTTGGATTGTTTTTTCCGTAATGGTCAACTCCAGAGTTGATTGCTGCTACGCAACTCTGATTTTACGACTATCATATTTGACTCTATATCAACGTTTGTTGTGAATTCGACTATTCAGGATCTCGGGCCTTTGGCCTTTCTTATCCTATCCTTCCACTTTACTTTGATCGGATGGTCGAGAATTAGTCTAAAGTCCCTCCTTGATCTTAATGGCTGGGAACCCTTCCGAAGATCTTGCTTCAGATATGTTGGTTGAGATCTAATTCTTCCCAACCTCTGAATTCCCCTCAATATGATGGTCTTGGTTTGTCCCGAAAACTACATCAGTGGACATAATTCCTCCTCGATTCTTTTGGAGTTTTACTGTGGGGATTTCAATCCCAATAACATTTATGCAATGCACTTTTCCATATGAGCTTTGATTAATTTTCTTCTTCACCCTGACAATTCATCATAATAACTCATCATCACATCACAATGACTTCGACTGTTGACATCAATGACAACAAATCAATGACAACACATCAATGACAATATGTGCAACATAAGGGACTTGAACTTCATAAAGAAGTACTGGATGTTCTCAAAATGTCTTGAATCTAAGGAATTTAGCTCAACCTTGAGCATATGGCCTCTCATTTAATCATGTTTTCCAAAGACATCCTCCAACTTTGTCCAAATATCATATGGTGTGATACAAGCTTCAATGTGAAATAAGAGATCAAGGGACATAAACATGCAAATAAGGCCGCAGGCTTCATCCATGTAGTTGAGATACATGTTTTTCTTGATAGATGATGTTGGATCTACCTTTGTAGCCATTGTAATATGATACAAGCTTCTACGTTTGAGTTGATGTATATTTTTTAGCTTCCCTTCGAAGTAGTTATGTGGCATGAGAATTATTACCGATGAGTACTCCATCCTTTTAGACTACATCTTCCTTCTTAATATACATATAAAATTCTTATGTTCTTTCTCCTAACAACCTCTATTCGATACCATGTGAAGTTTCGTAGAAACTTGTCACAAAAAATCTGTCTAGTATAAAAGTGACATAGAGCTTGTGAGAGAGAAAAGAGAAAGAGAGACAAGCTTGAGAGAAAGAATGAAAATAATTGTATTCAATAATGAGAGAATAGTAAAAATTCACATGATATACTCTACATGAGAAAACTAATGTGCAATAGTAGTGATCTAGATAGATGTGAGGACTCACTAACAGACTCTGGAGTGAATTGCCACCTAGTCTTAGTTAACTGGCCACACGGTCATCAATTAACTAGCTAATCACAAGTGGAGTGAGGAGAGAATCTAGCATGCACATGTGTGGTGATTTCCTGGTGATAATCCCTAGGTAAGTGCACCCTCATGGTTATGATACTAAGGTATGCATGCAAAACTTGGTGATAATATTGAGGTTTCTATGCAAGACTCCACTCCACTAGTGTAACTGAGGTGTAACTGACTCAATACCGAAGAGGATGTGGTACCCTCATCTAGGGGAGAATATCTTTGACCAGGGGAGTCCTCAATATAGAATAGCCAACCTAGGATAAGAAATACTAGATGAATGTGTAATATCTCCAATAATTTGTACATTGATTCCTTTGGTAACAAGGTTGTGAATGTTCCTAAGCCAATTTCGATACATTTCACCAAATTAATTAAAGCATTCAATGAAAAATTGAAAGGTACATTAAAAGGCATAGCATGAAGACAAATATAACTTATGATTTATTTGAGTATGTAACTAGCATGAATGCAAGAAAATGTGCAACCATTAATTTAACGATACCAACATGATACCAATCAAGCATCATAAAAAAATACAAAAAAAAAGACAATAATTTCCATTGGTGAATCTCGTCTAAAGTTTAAAAATTGGTCCTCATGTTTTTAAAATTAGGGCTAGTTGAGGCCTTAATAGGTTTGTAGCGAGGAAATTCTTGTACTTGTCATGCACCTCCTATCCTAAAATTACAATATATCTTAACTATTAGGGACTTATTTGAGTGAAATTGGAATAATCAACCTTTTGATCATACTAAAGGATTATTATTTGGCATGCTTTTGAAAGGAAACAAAATTATCTTACACCCTCTTCATACATGATGCATGCTTTATCTTGCTTCAAGATTGAATTAGAATTCATGTTAATGTTCTATAGCTCCTCCAAATTTTTCATTAAAGGAAACTTTATTTTAGATGATGGTGGAATATTATGTTGTTTACATTCTCCCTAAAGTGGCATATGAGGATGGACAATCTTGCATTGCCAATGATTTAGTTTTTGAAGCTTAAATTTATATGAAAAGTTTGAAAGACATATTGAGAATTTGGACCAAGGGAAAAAAATTATAAAATTGAGAAGCATAATTGAGTTTTGTAAGCTCCCAAAAGTGTGTTTGGCTAAGGCCCACATGATCACACCACGCACAACCTGAGGTAGTGTTTTTCAAAATCGACCCCTAGTGCAAAAATTACATTGTCCCTTATTGAGAAAAACCCTAGTTTCATATATTCTCAAACAAATCATTTTTTGGGATACATAATCACATGGGAGGGGTTCCCCTCAATGTAATTCATTGTCAGGATTCCAACACAACCAACTATTCATCCATCTGATCCTTGATTAGATTTTTATGGTGAGTTGCACCTTGCCTCCTAAAGCCATTCAGGGACACATTGAGAATTTGATCCATGGGAAAAAATATAAATCAAGAAGCATAATTAAGTTCCGTAATCTCCCTCAAGTGTGTTTGGCCAAGGACCACATGATAATGCTACCCACAATCACTTGAGCCAATGTTTTTCAAAACTGACCCCTAGTTCAAAAATCCCATTGTCCCTTACTAAGAAAAACCCTAGTTCTGGAGCTCTTCAAAAAAATCATTTTTAGGAAATGGAATCACAAGAGATGGGTTCCCATAACTGTAATCCGATGTCATGAGTATAACACAATCGCCGATTTTTCCATCCAAGCATCGGTTAGAGTTTTATGGCCAGTTGGAACTCGCCTCATAAAGCTATTCAAGGACATATTGAGAATTTGGTTTGAGAGAAAAAAATCCAAACCGAGTAGAATAATTGAGTTCCATAAGCTCTCAAAAGTGTGTTTGGACAAGGCCTAGATGACCATGCTACCCACAATCACTCGAGCCAGTATTTTTCAAAATCGACCCCTAGTGAAAAAATTGCATTGTCTGTTATTGAGCAAAACCCTAGTTACAAAGATCATCTAAGAAACATTTTCTTGGTAGTTTGGCATGTGATTTTCGGTTTTCAGAAACATTTGCTTGGTATTTTGGCATCGTATTGATCCTAGAAATTGAAAGTTGCAATATTTTGAGTTCTTTCTTGTGTTAAGAAGAATATAACTCTTCTCCTTCCCATACATAGAATTCATCGAAAACAATGAACTACATATCATTCTTTTGCATTCTATTGGAGTTGAGTCTCTCTCACATCATCAATTTCATCTTCGCGAGCCTATCGAGTAAAAATCCATTAAAATCAACCACTTGCTAATGAAATCAACTAGAACATTTTTTTGGTTTTAGCACACCAACAATGGTGCAGGATTAGGGTCTTTGGACTAGGAAAAGTGAGTAAATTATCCAAGACTACTAAATAGACTGTAGAGCATTAAAGAGCATACAAATCCAACTTTCGTATAAGCATAGTTCATAACCCCTCTCACACAGGGGATAAACATGAGGTCGTGTGCGGGAGAGAAACAAAGATTACCCCTCCAAATATTGACTAATCGTAGAGGAAATAACGTATATTGGGGTTTTTTCTTGAGAAACCACTGGTTTCATTTGATATCGGTGCTTCGTGAAATCTGAATCCATTCGGGGTCATCTGGAGTCTTACAGGCCCACTTATCTTCAGTTCTTGAAGAGCTTTAGACTTTGATATCCTACCCATATGTTTGGTCCTGATTGTTGACTGTACCCACATGAAGGCTGACTGTGAGTTGTTATCCTTAGTGGCCTTTCCTAGGTACCTATAGAGGTGACCATGGGGGGATTCCCACAGTACCTAGGGCAGACGTCGTATCACACTCCCGATACATTTTGAGGGTTATCCCGTGAAAGAAAGGGTTGCTTGCACCGAGAAGGGTTGTTATGTGGAGGTCGGGGTAACTGCTTCTCATTTTCTTTACTGGAAGATTGATATCTCATCTTCAGAATATCCTTGAATCTGTTATTTCTTGGTTGATTACTTTTAGTCTTCATAGGAGTGTGTTTCTTTGTATTTTATAGTCGATTTTAGGATCATATTTTTCAGAGTATACAAGGTATGGAACTTGACGTTCAAGAACCTCAACCCAATGTTTCTTACGAAGGAATGATCAAAGATCAACCTTATGAGACTGAGAGCATCGATATTTGAAGTGGCTAAGACATTGAAGAATCGATCACAACCTTCGTAGAAAGCCTTGAATCTTAAATGAATCCTCTTTTTAACGATCCACTCAGCTTACCAATCAATGATCCACTGTCTACGAGATATTCTAATGCCTATTATTCTTACTATTTACCACCCGGTTCAACCACTACACCATCTTTTGGCATGAACCCACCGATTTTCGGTTTTCCTGAAGGACTTGGGAATTCATCTTTTTCCACAAATCCCATAGTTGATACTACCGATGATTCTTCTTTACCGAAAAAATCCGTGACCCAGGTAACCTCGACTCAACCACTTGCGCATACATCTCCCTTCACACATGAGTCAAGTAATATTCTTGCTTCACTTTTTCCCCACATGCACACACCAAGTGCCATACTTGGTCGTTCCATCGACCGAATAGTCAACAATCAAGTCATTCACACAACCATGGTTACATAAGTTACTCAGCCTCCATCACCAACATTTCATATTAGTACACCCTACATTGGAGGTCAATATTCAATGGGAGGCCAACCTTCAGCTTGGGGGAAACCTTCAGCTGGAAGGAAAATATTTACTAGGGGGAAACCTACATGGTTGCAACATCAACAAGCCCGAGGGAAAATCTCTCCTACAAGTCCTTCTATCCCTACTGCCACTGACCTATATCCTGGACATCCATATCCAGGAGTTGCGAATCTTTTGTCAGTTCAACCCAATCCGATGAGTATTCCTCAATAATGAACTTTTCCCTATCAATCCATAAACCCCATGATTCTGACGCAACAATCCCTTCTAGTTCCATACATAGGGGGAACATTAGGTCAATATAAGTATGTAGGAGTTCCATCACCTTACACAGGTGGACAATCATGACAACCACCTTTCATGGGTGGACAACTCGGGTAGCCACCATATATGGGAGGACCATCTAGTTTTGTCGTCTCGTTGTAAACTGGATATGGTCCTACTAGTGTTCCCACACAATATGTTTATCACTAGTATCCATAGCCTAACCAAAAACTACCATTCTTGGCTACATTATATCTTCCATATTTGTCTTGTTTAACAAACGATCCCATTCAACATGCCCTGTTTTGGCCCACCATCCCTGCAAAATTATCGTCCGACATCCCGAAATTCGACAGGGAACCTGGGGAAGATCCTAACAGTCATGTTATGACTTTCCATTTATGGTGTTCTTCCAACTCTTTGATGGATGATTCCATTCATATTATACTTTTTTAGAGAACACTTACAGGTGCAACAACAAAATGGTATATTCAGCTTCGTGTAACTCCTTTGTCGACTTTAATTATCTTTCGATGGCTTTCCTGACAAATTTTACGTTTCCTATACGATAAGAGACCGGTACATAACTTTTGAAATCACTTAGAAAATCCTCTTCCACCCACATATCCGATCATATTCATGAGTGGAGAAGGCTGAGACAATTGATCAAATCTCCCATTCCGGATCAACTCCTCGCGAATTGTTTTACAAAGTCACTATTTCCTCCTATTGCCCATGATGTTGCTATGGTAAACATTGTTACTGAGGAGAAGGATATCAGCTGTGCATAGTATTTGGACTTGGTTTACTCCTAGTCTGAAATAATTTACGACCTAATCCCTTAAGCTCCCCGTCTGTCGAACGATCCGTCAAGACCTACTCCAGAACCAGGTTCCATTCCAAACACCACAACTACTTCCTTTCCTACTCAAACCTCTAAGGTGAATGCGGTCCAATACAATTCATCTCAACAACTAGGAGGTAAGAGGAAAAACAAGGGTAAATCCAAGAAAACTTCCAACGAGCAGGATAATCCTAAGACTGTTGATACTCAACAAACTAGGAAGCCTAAATATCATTGTATGATTTGTGAGGAATACCACTACATGAAAGACTTCCCTCATCACGAGGATGTCACTAAATATATGAAGGGTACCTCCCAATCATTTCAACTACAACATTTGGTTGCAAAAAACCCTATCCCTCAGCAAGGAGGCGACCCAGGTCGTTCCCACCATGGGGATGCTTCCACGAGCACCTCTGAGGTGTACATGTTTAAGAAATTTAATGTCAGAACTCAAGAAAATACCTATGACACTCTTCCAAGTTATCAGACTAAAGGAAAGGTTGTCGATCATCCTTCCACATCCACCCATCCCCCATATTCCAATCCTCTTTAGATTGAGAAGCCAATTTTCGACTTAGTGTTGCGCCCACCCAAGAGCGCAATTCAAAAAGAGACATTTAATCCAAATGCCCGTGTTTCCTAAAACTACAATATTGTTGAAGATTTGGCACAAGAGCCTTGTGCTATGCCATCCATCGAAGTTCTACATAACTGTCCAAGTCAACATAGAACCCTGTTATTATCCATTGGAGCTATGGATCCCGAGGAATCGAATTTGATTACGTTTAATCTGGACTATTTTAAGGAGAGGCTCTCCCACCACTTAGCTTTCCAAATTCAAATTTTGGTTGGTGGGAAGAATATCAATCACACTATTTTGGATGAAGGATCCTCCACCTGTGTCATGTCTTTTCCTTGCTAGAAACCCCTTGGTTCTCCTAAACTTACCCCATCTCCCACCACCTTGACAACATTTGATGGACATGGTTTCCAACCTCACAGACTCTTGCAATATTTCACTGTGATATTGAAGGGTAAGACTGTTTTGGTCGATATGGAATTTGTTCATGCTCCCATGGATTATAATTTGTTACTTGGTCATAGTTGGTTCTATGCGATGACTGCCATCACATCTTCAATGTTTCATATTTTACGATTTCCCCATCAAGGAAATATTATTACACTTGACCAACTTGATTATACAACTCCAGATCTCCACAATACTGCAACGAATAACATCCCTATTCTAGGACATAATAGTTTTGAGAGTGTAGGAGTAGGTATCCTTTAGGATTCCTCCCTCATGGGTTTTTTTCCTTTGCCTGCCCCTCCCACCCCACAGGTTGCCACGCTAAATATGATTTCGACTTCGGTGCAAAAATCCTTAGAATTATCTGATCCTTTGGTAGTACCTAGTCTGGATGAGCATAGTTGTTTTCCTGTGTCAATCTCATTAAAAAATGAAACAAATTCTTATGAGCATAGTTCTTTTGCCATGTCAAGCTCATTAAAAAATGAAATGGACACTTACAAGCATAGTTCATCATCTCTGTCAAGATCGGTAAAAAATGAACCCCCCCCTCCCCCCATTCAAATCGAGTCTCACTCTCGATTGAGTACTTGAACCTTGTTTTCCTCCACCTAGTGAAAATATTCCTATTAGTAACTGTTGAGGAAAATATATGAAATGATCTTACTCAAGCATTTTCAGATTTTGCTTGGCTAAATAAAAATAGACGGGAATGTCACCCTATGTTTATAGCCATAAAAAATAATATCCTAACTCACAAGTATTGATTACAAGTTCTTAGGCTAGTCTTTTATAAATAAAAGCTTGCTGAAAAGTTCATTATTTATATGATTTTCTGAATATAACAGTTGCTGAAATAAATGTAGAGATAGAAGCAAAGACACCAAGATGATAATCAAGACAAATGAGACATAAAGCAATCCTTTATTTCATTCCAATTCACCAAAGAGTCATTCTCTTTACAAAATTCCATGAATAAATTTTGGACTAAAGTCAAACTTAGACATCCTCGATGAAACATACAAAAGGACCTCTGACAGAAAATAAAAAACTGAACTCTAAAATATGGATCAGCTTGCCACAGATTGCTTCCCACTCGACTCTGCACAATAGCCTTTGTCAGTCATGAAAACTAATTCACAAACATACAAGTCTACACAGACTATCAAATATAGATCAACACCTCTGAAAAACAAGTGTCTGAATGATGTAATTCAACCCTAAATCTTGTTGTCTACAATAAGACCCTGCTATCATAAAAAATAATTAGGATTGTGATAAATTAAGGAATGAATGAAAACTGAACTATCTCAACATAAACTCAAAGAGAAAATTTTAGTATGCTTCTCCTTCTATCCTCCTCCTGTTCCTCCCTTTCATTTTTCCTTTAAGCAATTTAGAATTGGTTGAAGTAGTTGAAATACCTCATTAGTTAAGTTAACTAAAAACTCAACCAACTTTTTAGTTAGGGGGGAAAAGTAATAAATCATAATAAGGGTTTTAAATAAATAATAACTACTAGGTGGGACCCCTTGTGACTCCCTTTAACTCTTAACAATCATAACATAACTAGTTAATTAAGAAACACACCCTTCCTTGTGACTCCCATCATCACATTCACATTTGACAATTTATCTCAATGATATTTGAAATTATTTTCAAAAATATATTACTCATATATCTAAAGAAAACATGCTGTCCAAAACTTCTGAAGTCAATTGTCATGAATAATAAATAAAATAAAAACTCAAAAACCAAATTTACCACTCTGAGATGTAATATTTCCTTGATTGTTGCTGTCACACTTCAATTTTTCTGAATTTACCTTTGGCTACGCTAAGCCTTTAGGCCTAATTTCGCTGATCACATGAGAACAATCGTCCCTCAAATGCATCCAGGAAGACAAAGATTTATTAGAGCCATTGAAGGGTGAGGAAGGGGCAGTAGTGGATTTTCCTTTATCAGGGGCATGGTGGGCCTCATTTTTCAACCTTTTTCTAGCATGTGAGGACTGAACTGGTGAGTGGAAAGGTGCAGTTTGGACAATCTGGTTAATAGGCAGGGGAGTAGGTAAGGACAAATTGGGCCAGCCACGATGTTGGGAGACTGCCGGGTGGACAATCTATTGCCATCCGTCATTTTTGGGAACCTCAGGTTGCAATGAGACATGAGGGGGCATAGGATTACCAGGGGCTTGTGGAGCTTGGAAGGGAGGCCTTTCAATCCTAGGTTGGACCACTCCTTTCCCAATCCAATTGAAAAATATGGCCTAAAACAACTGGCCTAACTCTTGCGAGTCATCATCAAAGTGTATGGAGAATATTGGCCTTATTGGGCCTCTGTTCCAATTACCTCTCCCTCGGTTGCCTCTTCCATGGCTACCTTGGATGAAAAATCTCATTCCTGCATGCATGATTGATTAGGAAATAGGTCCTTTACAACCATGCATGACAACTCCTTAAAAATATGAAATAGACTTTGGCTCAGTAACATATCAAACTCATGCAATGCAATCCATATAAATTGTTTAACTGTTGTCAATGAGCAGGGAATGGATAAAAGGTCCTGGGATATGCAAGGGGTTTCTATTGAGAGAAACTTGATGAAATGAGGTGGGAAAGAAACACGATTACTTCCCAAAGACAACAAACAATCAACTATAATGCAAACCAAAGAAAGTATCACTGTGATCCAACCAAAAAATTGTGACTTCAAACTGCTTCAATACATAATTCTTCTTGACTGTAGTTAAATTTTTGAACATGGAGTGAAAAATGAATGTGGGAAGGCAATGGGGTTGTAATTAGTGAAAAGAGAAATAATGGTAGGGAAAGAGAGTGGATACTATCCATAAAACTAATTAAGTAATCCATAAAACCATTATGTAAAAGGAATTACCACCAACCAAATAATCACTGTGATCAAATGAAAACTAATATGTATAATTCAATTAATTCTGTGCATTGACTTGTTCACCTTTTGTAATCATATTTTCAACACAGTGTCACTAAACAAGACAAGATGCATTCCACAACAACCTGTAAAAGAATTTCGCTCCTTCTCATTTGTCCACTTACTGTTTTAAAACGATTTCCAAATGGACACATAGTCACTTATTTCCACTCAGTTCAACATAAAAAATCAACCACCTTCCATGAGTTATTTCCTTAATCAAACACATACACAAAACGCATGCCCAATTTCATCCAACAATTAAATTGTAATGAGACCATATGTCACAACAACTATGTATATCTTTGCTACGATGCATGATATTCATCAACGCACATAACATACAACCAAATACAACCATCAATATTTTAATTGCAAAGATCTGACTTGCCATTTAAACACACAGACAACAATCACCATCTTAACTCATACTACTTGGAATATGCAGACCATTCGACAAAACGTAGAGTATTTCTGTGACTATACAGGTCCAACTACTCTAAATCTAAACATCCACAATGCTGGGATATCAATCAATATAACGAGATATAAACAGTAGGTCTGATCTCATCTCATAAATTGATCAAATTTTCAACGAAACCATATTGTTTTAAGAACCCGTGACCATGAATGATGGTGCAATCAAATAATATCCATAGCATATATAGTGGATGGCCATGCCATAATTACCATGATTGCAATGCTTCCATTGTCAATTTAAAACATATAGTCACAACAACCATCAACTCAACATAACATGCTGTAGGAACGCCACACATACCCATGCATCACACACAAAACATTACTGTGACTTAATCAATTAAAACTAATGCTTGATCAACAATTCAATAATCACAATGTAAGAGACAACGAATGTGCATTCAATCCAATTCTCCAATCAACCAAATTACCATGTTGAGTTTATCAATTTGATTGTCATAATAACCAATGCAGTGACTAAAAACCAAAACCAACCAACACCACTGTCAACATAATCAACAATGATGAGCCATTAATCAAACACTATTGACAATACCCAACAACTCATAACAACCAACAATATACCTGACAGGCCATAACGGTTCCATCTGTCAAAACCAGGCTTGAGAAATCAAGGGTTTTCTCTGTGGACCAACACAGGGAGACTGGAGTCGACTCCCATCATCGGGTGAGAACCTCCAAGACCAAGGATGCACACATAGGGTATACCACCAATGACTTCACTGACACGGTGATAGTTCACGAGATAGGAGAGACTATGAACAGAGGAGAAAACACTCCATTTTGGCCCTGTAACAACACTTAGAACACACAGGGTATAACCCTCGTGGCTCTCCCAATCAACCAAATAACAATGCTGAGATAAAACAGATCCGAGAGGAGGCAATATAACCCACTGCACAACCATCAGTAGCATGAACAAACCCATACCCAAAAGAAAAAATGTGCAGTGACCCAAGGTGTTTCAAACCTAGTAAATCCCATAACAATAAACAACTGGGTATGGTGATAAGAAAGTGTGGAGACGGCTAGCCAATTTGGACCGAATAAAAACCCTTCAACCAATACCAATAAGGATGATAGAGGGCCTTCATGGATTCTAACACTCAGAAAGATTAATAACATTGTGAATTCAACATTATTGCAATGAGAACCACACCAACGATTCATTCAAGAAAAATATCACAAATTTACACAGTTTCCAGAATTAAGGAAATCACAAACGTATAAATTTCGAGCCAATATCTATTTCATAACTAGAGAATATTCATGGATGGCGAAAAGACATACCTGTAACCAAAATCACCTTAAAAACACGAGCTTAGCCGAGCGGTTTTTCCTCTGCTTGAAAGTCAGAGCCTAATCACAACAAAACACAGCTGAACAATGGCCCAACTAGGGTGGCAACTGTTATCGGATAAATCGGTAGGTGCAAACACTAACTGATCTCCCTAGATCCACCTAGATCTAGAACAAAGCACACTAGAACATGACACTTTCCTTAAGTTTTAAATATTGAATTTACTAACTAAAGAGGAATAGGTGACATACCGTTTAAACGCCACTTCCTCTCGCTATCGCCATCCTAGCTCCATTCTAACACTCATACAATGATGAACCTGCAAAAGAATGCAACCAACCAAAGTGATAGTAATAACAGGAACTCAATATAAACCTATGTATGTGATCAAGGAATCATACAATAAAACACAACAAGCTTTATAGGAAAGAATCATATTACTGTATCATATTAAATGTGAAAGAGAGATTACAACCATGGCCTTGATGTCGTAAGGTCCCTTCCAAATGTCCTTCGTTCCCCACACACCTCCACTCCAAGAATTCTGAGAGCATAGATATGATAATATTCACAATCTATCTTGACAAAATCAAAACTCAAAGACACTCCAACCAAGCTAATAATTCCAAGCCAAATCCAACTTTAGCCCTTCTCCATGAGAGCTCCTCTCTTTTTATAAGATGAAGAGGATAAGGTGAGGAGGTTAGGGTGATCCCACTAAATCATGAAAGTGAGTAAGATCCAAACCATTTGGATGCCACCTCACCATGGAAGTTTCTCCTTCTAGAAGACTCGAGAAAATGCTCATTTTTCCCACGTGTAAGCATTCTCGCACACTGACTATAGAGCAACCTGCGAACCTCTCACAACCCAGTTATGGTGCAGCCTGCGAGAATCAAGCATTCTCGCACCCTGCCTATATAGCAGCCTGCGAACTTCCTTTTTTATAGGGTTTTTACAAAGGAGAATGCAACTTATTTTCTCAGGAAAAGTTCTTCTCTCTTCTTTCTTCAGGAACTCAGGCCAATGAACCCTCTAAAGGCAATAGATAGGTTTACATCATTAACGGTCATAGGGATGACGAAAATAATGTGTAACAGAGAGCCCCCCAAAGTATGAAGTTAGAACAGGGTGATAGCTGAAATACTTTGTCGAGTGTGTGTAGGGAACAAGGAACAGTTGGTCGGAAACCTGCCAACAAACACGAAAATACAGTACAATAATACGTCATCACTGAGGTAGGCATTCCATTACTCAGAATACAAATGACTCAGAGCATAAATTCTGACATGCAAAGATCCATGTCAAGTAAGACAAGGGCATGGCCACCAAACATACACCGTGGATCCATGCCATTATGAATCAAATCTAAACATAGCCACCAAAAATACACTATGGATCTATGTGTTAAAGTTTCAAATTTGAACATAGCCACCAGACATACAATGTGTATCTATGCAACAGTACACTGAATATACTCCAAAACAACCTAGATTTGTCAGAAAATATCCAGGGTCTTCATCTCCGCCACTCTATATTATGAATCTAACCATGTGAATACATGTGCTGAAGTTGAACATGGTAGAAACCGCTTGATTATTGGTCATTAGTGTATACCATTAACAAGTGCAATGGAAATCACCATTAATGTCAATGACTCCCAAGGTACACTAGTACAATCCAACGCATGTGAATAAATGAGATGAAGTCGAACACTCGGTGGAATCTCTCGATCAGGGGTCAATAATGAAAACCCATTGTCAAAAGCGAGGAAACCTGCCTTTGAAGCATGCAAGTTCCAAGGTACCAATTAGTTTCTAAGTCTAATTCCTGGATAATGAGTTGAAGTTGATAGGAAAAGACTCGTCACAGGAGGGCCTTAATGTATCCCACATCAATGACTCGAAAAAAGTAACAAGATTTGATGTAGGTCAGAGTAACAAGTGATTCAAGACTGACTCAGGGATGGTCGACATAATAGAAGGCTTAAAGACTGCAGAAATGGTCGATGCAACAAAAGGCTTTTCGGGTTGAACTTCATTTTGAACATATTGACGACACGACAATTATCTTGGAAACACTGACTCAACAACAGGGCCCATAGACCAAATTGTAATCTTATAAAGGAGTATGATCAGGAGACAAGTGGATTTTCCAACCTAGACACAAGGTGAGTGAAAGGGTGTCATGTTCAAAAGAGACTCTTCCATGGAATACAGGTTTCGACATATTTCTTTCCCAATCCCCCCCCCCCCCCCACCATTTCTGGCGAGTACCTCTTTATTTGTACGCAAGCTTGAGGAGGATAACATATGCTTGTCAATTTAAGCTCATCCTTCGGACGAGTCCCTCAGAGTATGTTTAACAAACCCTAGGAAGGAGTGGTTTGGTCCCATATAGGCCTTTCAATGTTTGTTTTATGAGTCCAAAGAAAGAAAACTCAGTGGTTTTTCATGTTTATAGAGTCTAAAAAACACTTAAAGAGAACTCTCTCAGTTCCTTTTTTGTAAAGTAGTCTAATGAGACCAAAAAAGAGATAAACTATCACTCAATAGATTTTTTCTTCAAATACTTTAACGAGTTTGAAAAGAACAAGGTCCCTCGACAATCTTTTCATGTTTAGAGAGTCTGAAAAGAGCTTAAATGGAACTCCAGTGGGTTCCTTTTTCGTATAACCTTTATGAGTCCTAAAAGTGATAAAAGTATACTCGGTTACATTCTCATGTATTTACGAGCATGAGAAAGAACAAAGAATAAGCTCGGTAACTTATTCTCATGTATTTACGAGAATGAGAAACAACAAAGACTAAGCTCAGGATTGTTTTCATTTTTACGCAAGCTTTAAAACAAAACAAAACTATGCTTGGACCTGGTTTCATTTCTACACAATCTTGAACCAGATGAAACTATGCTTGGACCTGGTTTCATTTTTACACAAGCTCGAACCAGAGGAAACTATGCTTGAGGTAAGTGGTTTCATTTTTGCACAAGCTTGAACCATAGAAAACTATGCTTGGACTTCCCAACGCATAACACATGGATGGTTGGTACTTAGCCCCCAGCTTAAGAAGCTAGCAACTTAACTTCAACATGAAGTCCAAAGGCTGAGGCAAATTCCCCCCAAGCTTCGTTTCATCCAACTGCAAAAGAGAATGAAATGAAGCTTCAAATACTAGACGAAGGACTTGACTCAAATAGAGAGGGGGAAAAACTATTTCATTTTTTAACGAGCTTGGCACAGAAACAAGAACTATGCTCGTAACCTCTGTTTCATTTTTTAACGAGGTTGCCACAGAGACAAAAAAAACTATCCTCGTAAGTGGTTTCATTTTTTAACGAACTTGAAATCAAAAAACCATGCTCAAAGACCTTTGTTTCATTTTTTAACGAGGTTGCCTCAGAGACGCAGAAACTATCCTCAGAGTCTCTCTTCTTGATCATGGATTCGAAGAGGACAATCCTCCGGAATGACACCATGTCAAGGGACAAAACTCGGTCATGGCCTCAAAGAGGTCTTCACTGGAAGGAAGAAACACACTCTAGAAGGACACCATGTCGAGGGTCACGACAGGAGTAAAGAGATCATGCTCTAACAACCCTATCGAAGAGATCACCATGTCAACTACTGGATCTAATTCATCAGAAGTTGAAACCATGGGTGACAACGCCACATAATTGACCTGTGGCAGGGGCAATACTTTCTGCATATAAGAACCATTTAGGGAGGCAATCCAATCGGGGTCAATGAATGAAAGTTGATCAACAGTCACAATTCTTCCATCATGAGGGAAAGATATCACACGAAAAAGAGTGGACACAATAGCTTTCATGGCATAGACATAATCCCGCCCAAGAAGTAAAGCGAAATCCAAGGGATGTTGGACTACCATGACATCAACGAAGACATTTTTCCCTCCCAAAGTTACAGGAAACTGAGGAAGGGTCCCTAAAGGTTGACTAGTTCTTCTGTTAAAAGATAACAAATTTTGTGTAACTGGTGCAAACGGAGGACAACCCAAAGCTTGCCAAACAAAAGAGGACAAAATACTAACGGATGCACCTTCATCTATTAGTGTCTGAGGAACGTCTCGACCACAAACCTGTATTGTAATCTGGAAAGGAATGTGAGAGGGAAGATGAGGTCCAGTTAGCACACCCCAATCAAAATGGATGGCCTCATAACTTGGAGGGGGTTCCACGGGAGAAGGAGGAATATCCCCTGGCATGGTAGATTTTGTATCAATGAGAAAAACATGGGAAATATCGGGTTTACTCTCTAGCGGGAGAGTAGGATCGACCGATGATGAGATTAGATCGACCACTTGGGTTGCATTCGCCAAGGGGAGAATGGGGTCGACAGATGGAAATAGATCGACCACTTGGGTGACAATCTCTAACAGGGGAGGGGGATCGACCAAGGATGGGATCATATCGACCGCTTTAGTTTCACTCTCTGAGGGGAGAGCGGGATTGATCGAGGATGGTATCGGATCAACCACTTTGTCAATTGGTTCAACTAAGGACATGACCATATTGATGACATGATCAATCGGATTGACCGGTGAAGGGACCAGAGTGATCATTCCATCAACTATAGGGGGGTCAAGAGTAATCTTGTGTTAAGCAGCTGGAAGTTGAGGCTGTGAAACAGTCATGTCTTCCAGTAATTTTGAGGCTTCATCCATACGAGGGAAAAGGTGAGTGAGATGACTCCCTTTGAATAACATGCACGGGAACTTGACTCTACTTTTCTTCTTCCCAATGGTATCTTGACTAGTAGACGAGAATTCATCAGCATGTTGTTCAGAGGTTAACGACATGGGTTGGCGATGATGTGTATACCATGCTTCTATAACCTTGGATAGACCAGGGCATTCCTTAAGAAGATGGCTACCTTTACAAAGCCTGCAAGGGAACTTGGGCTTACGAGTTGTTTGGGTGATCTTGACATCATCAACACTCCCAACATGATTAACAATAACTGGTTGCTTTCCAACATGTTTGACAGTGGTTGGAGGTTTTGAACCTTGTTTATCTTTCTTCTTCTTAATCTTTCTTTTCTTATTCTTCTTATTCACCGGGTTACTAGATTCAGAACTTTCACTCGACGAAGAAGATGAAACGAAAGGAGACCTTGCAAGCGAAGAAGGCAAAGAAGACCTTACTGGTGAAGAAGGTGAAGGATCAACATGAGGTTGATGTTCTTGAGGGAAAGTTCTTACGACCGAAGCACTTACTGCATTTGGGATTACTTGAGTGGAAAACAACCATACCGGTAATCCAACTGTGAGACCTGGAATGCTCAAAGTAGCGATGTGAGGAGGACCAATGTTTCTGTAAGAAGGAAAAAAAAAAGGTTCCCCTAGAAAAGGGGTTCCTTCATTGGTCATTCCGGGAACTGACGCCATTAAAACATAGATCCAATTTAGAGTCCACTAGGGAAAACAAACAACACATGCTAAAAATCTAGTAAGCAAGAAAGCAAACAAAACCTTCTCATAATGAACGCACTAGTTGGTGATGAAATCCAATGTCACGAGAACAAAGTAAGAAGGGGTTGAGATAGAGCGGGTGGAAAAGTTAGGTTGATGACCTTCTTAACGGACTTACACCCTGGTGCAAGCTCCCACACATAATCGTGGGTATACCCTCCAAGGAGCCCGAGTGAGTTCGGCCAACATCAATTCTAGGTATCGTGAAGACTTGCCCCTCCACAGTCACCTTGTGTAAAGACCCTAAAGAGATAGGCCACTAAGGTTAGCAATCACTACAGTGATTCCTGGGGAAAGGATTGACAGTCCGATCCACGTGCAAGGGAAGGGTATCTAACCCGAAATCAACTTGAAAGGCTTCCAATCATCATTGTGGGTATACCTCTCAAGCGAACCCCATAATACGTGCAACCTCTACACCAAGACCAACAAAGAAGGGTGAGTAACTCTTCCAGTCTCAATGTGACCTCATGATTGACCCTCGTGTTAGAAGGACTTCCTAGGACAAAATGTAATAAGTGGATTTAACCGCTCCCTAACTCAAGATTCTATGTTTGTTTGCAACTTTGGAAAGTTATATTTCACACCTATTCCAAATCCCTACAACTAATCTAATGTAGCTTTGCTACCAGAAAGTATAAAAAATGTCTAATCAGTTTTTATAAGCGCTTTATTTTATGGCTATTTTTACTCAAGAGGAAAATGGCGTGGACAATATGGTGTTTTGACCGACTCAAAAATTATGTAAAGAGATGAAGATGCAATCTTTTCATTTCGATGAAAGATATGCTACGAGAAGGAGAAAACATTTATCATTCCCATATGCACGATGTCCCAAAATTTATTAAACTCATCAATATAAAGATTCTCAAGAAATGAGAAAAAGGTTCTGTACACCAATGCATGATTCATGCCCCCCCCCCGACCATGTGGGGGAAATTTTTTCAGAATTTAAGATAAAAAAATGCCAAGAATCATGCAATTTCGCTACTTCAAATGCAAGGATGCCTCGAATCTAATATAAAGTAAGAAATTAAATCTTTTTGTTTCAAAAATTTCACTAAAAGAAATAATGAACTTTCTTAAAACAAAGAAACCCAAACTAAAAGTTTTCTTTTAAAGCGAACTATTCAGAAGAAATCTGATCTTTCCCTA